>JAZKJV010010490.1:600000-1125675 GCA_037367405.1 Ottelia alismoides | reverse complement strand
TGGCGGCATGGTAGAAGGGGGAGAACGACGTCAGTTGGGGGGGAGGGGAAGGCGAGGACGGGGCCGGTGAGTGGCGATGAGAGGAGGAGGGTCTTGGGGGGGGGGGAAGAGGCGGCGAGAGGGGAGAGGGCGGAGAGAGTAGGGAGGCGGCGGCAGGGGAAGAGGGTAGGGCACGGGTGGGAAAAAAAACGAAGGGAGGCAGGTGACGAGAACGGGGAGAGAGAGAGGAAGAGAGAGAATAAGAGATGGGGAAATAAACTTTCATTCAAAACTAATTCCTCAACCCTAATCCATGGGGTGCCTTTATAGAGGCCAATTCCCCACAAATAAGCAACAACCTCCTAAAAATAGAAACAAACAAAAGACGATAAGGCCTTGTATACCGAACCTTTTACATAAATAAAAATAAATAAAACAAATGTTACGACTAAAAGTAAATAAACAAATGTTCACTAAAATTGATATCATGCTGCATCAACTCCCCCTGCTGAGAAGAATCTCGCTCCGTCGAGATGGCATCGTGGTAGTTCTGAAGTATATCGGGGCAGAGTTGTTGGAGTTCATCCTCGTCAATCTAGGTGCAATCTGTAAGAGGTCGTCCCTTCCATTTGACTAGATAGCGACGGAAGAGACCACGTCTAGTCGTCATATCTCGGATGTTGGCAATATCTTCAATCTGATCGCTATCAGTCGCGGCTGGTGATTGCGCGTGTCATCAGCGGGAACTGCTGGCGTGGTGGCATCTGTCTGTTCATCTCCATGATATAAGAAGAGATCTGATACATTAAAGACTGGCGATGTCTGGACGTCTGGCGGCAGATCAAGTAAGCATTGAGCCCAATCTTCTTGAGGATTCGGAATGGACCAATCTTTCGTACACTCAATTTTTGGTGGACTCTCAAAGGAAACCTCTCATTTTTTAGGTGGACCATCACTAATTCTCCAACTCTGAACTCGCTCTTTCTACGATGGAGGTTAGCTTGGCTTTGGTATTTCTGGGTCATGGTTTGGAGTTTGGCTCGGATTTCGGTATGGATATGGGTTAGGTGTTCGACCAGATCCTCGGCAGCTGCACTACTTCTCCCTTGCATGGTTGTGGGTGTTAGGTCTAGAATTGGGTAAGTGGAAAGCCGTACACACTCTCAAATGACGATTTTCCGGCGGACCTATTAGTGGAACTGTTATACGCGAATTCGGCCTGGTGAAGAATTAGATCCCATTTGGACGGAGAGTCCCCTACAAGACATCGTAATAAATTTCCTAATGATCTGTTAACTACTTCGGTTTGCCCATCTGTTTGTGGATGATAAGCGGTGCTTTATTGCAAACGAGTACCAAGACGAGACCAAAGCGTGCGCCAAAAATGACTCAAAAACCGGGTATCACGATCCGAAGTAAAAGAACGAGGAACACCATGCAATCGAACGACATCACGAAAAAACAAATCAGCGATATGAGATGCATCTGAGTTTTTTTTACAAGCAATGAAATGTGCCATTTAGAAAATCTGTCCACAACCACAAAATAGAGTCAACTTTCCGTACCGTGAGGGGTAAGCCTAGCACAAAATCCATAGTGATGTCTTCCCAAGGCCGCAGAGGAATCGACAGAGGTATATACAACCCAGTGTTCTGCCTATGGCCTTTGAATCTTTGACATGTTTGGCATTTTTGCACGAACTTTGTAACATCCTTTCGCATTTGCGGCCAATAAAATCGCTCTTGGAGAAAGGGTCACGGTCTTATCCCTTCCAAAGTGTCCAGCTAAACCACCGTTATGCAGTTCTGAAATCAGGTTCTCTCCAAGTGAAGTGGCAGGAATGCACAGTCGGTGGGCCTTGAATAGGAATCCATCATGAAGGATATAGGTGGCTGTTGGATCCTGTCCAGTTTCGACACACTCGGCATAAGCTTGTCCGAAATCAGGGTCGGTGGGGTAGAGGTCCTTGAGTGCGTCAAACCCTGTTGTGTTGATTGTCATTGTGGTCGGGGCGTGTGCTCGCTGGCTCAACGCGTCGGCCACGCGGTTCAGGGTTCCAGCTTTGTGCTTGAGATGGAACGTGTATTCTTGGAGGAAACTCACCCATTTGGCATGACGCTTGTTAAGGGTCTTCTGAGAGTTCAGATATCGTAAAGCTTCATGATCAGAGTTAAGGACAAATTCACGCTGGATTAGATAGTGCCTCCAATGCTTGAGAGCTTGTACCACAGTATAGAATTCGACATCATATGTAGAGTACCGTGATCGAGCTTCGTTCAACTTTTCACTGTAGAAGGCTACATGTCGTCCTTCTTGACTCAGGACGGCACCAATCTCGACATGTGAGGCGTCGCAATCGACTACAAAAACCTTGGTGAAGTCAGGAAGTGCCAAAAAAGGGGCATGTGTCAATTGATGTTTTAGATTTTGAAAGCTGGTTTCTGCTTCAAGAGTCCAAGCGGGTGCGCCTTTACGCGTGCAATCTACCAACGGAGCTGCACAAGTGCCAAAGTTCCGTATGAAGCGCCGCTAGAAAGAAGCCAATCCCAGAAAGCTGCGAATCTCAGTGAGGGTTTTGGATACGGGCCAGCTCTGAATGGCCTGAATCTTGGAGGGGTCAACTTTAAGTCCTTCGGCAGTGACAATGTATCCCAAGAAGAGGACCATGTCAGATATGAAGGAGCATTTCTTGAGGTGGACATACAGTTGTTGGGCTCTCAGGGTTTCCAGGACTTGTCGTAAGTGAGATAAATGGTCGTCTTTGGTCAAGCTGTAGATCAATATGTCATCAAAGTACACAACCACAAACTTACCGATGAAGGGTCGCAGTACATGATTCATGGTTCGCATAAATGTGCTGGGTGCATTGGATAGGCCGAAGGGCATTACGATCCTTTCATAAAGGTCTTCTTTGGTCTTAAAAGCAGTCTTCCACTCGTCTCCAGGTCGGAGGCGAATCTGATGGTACCCACTGCGAAGATCCATTTTGGAAAATAGTTTTGGCACCTGATAGCATGTCGAGCATGTCATCAAGGCGTGGAATCGAAAAACGATATTTGATCGTGATCTTGTTGATAGCACGACTGTCCACACACATTCTCTATGTGCCATCTTTTTTTGGGGTAAGTAGAGCAGGGACCGCCACGGGACTCATACTCTCTCGAACATATCCACGACGTAGAAGATCAGTGACCTGCTTGTCCATTTCTTCGTGTTCACTTGGGCTCATCCGATAATGCGGTAAGTGGGGTAGGCTGGCTCCAGGGACTAGGTCAATGTGATGTTGGATGTCTCTTAACGGGGGTAGTCCTTCAGACAACTCTTCAGGCATAATGTCAGCAAACTCTTGGATGATGAGCTTTACCTCTGGCGGGGCTTCGGGTGTAGTTGTCTCCTGTTGGCCCACTTCACTTCCCATTAATGCATAAATAGTGGAGCTCTCCTGAACTTCATGTTGGAATGTCTAGGCTTCCATCAACAGCACGAGACCCGTAGCTAAAGTCTTAGACGGGGAGATACTTTTACCAGATTGTGCGGTCGCGACTCAAAGTGTAGCCACTTGGCGAGGGCTAAGGGCTTCACGTTGTGGTTTAAGGGTCACACGCACCTTGTCTATGAGAAAGGTGTAAGTGTTCATTTTTCCTCTGTGCTTCGTGTCTCGATCGAACTGCCACGGTCTCCCAAGTAGTACGTGACAGACATCCATAGGGGCTACATGGCACCACACCTCGTTTTTGTATGAAGGCCCAATTGAGAAGCTAACGAGGTTCTGACGGTGGATCGAAAGTTGAGTACCACCTCGAAACCATGCCACACTGTAAGGTTTCTCGAGTGGTTGAGTGGGTAGACCCAACTTGTCGACCATTTCTTGAGAAACGAAATTCTCAACGCTTCCTCCATCAATGATCAGCGAACAGCGGCGCCCTCCTGAGGTGCAGGTGGTTCGGAATATGCTGCGTCGCAGCCAACTATCAGCGTCGTTAACAGCGGGTGTGAGCAAGATGTTTGTGGGTGCGCTGTCAGGGGCGATAAAGTTCTCATGTTCAATTACCAAGAAAGGTCCGGACTCATCTCCATCTACTCCCAGAAGCTCATAGTCATCAGCTCTCACGGTGTCAACAGTCAAAGCGGTCGGTTCCTCTTCAGGTGATTCCTGTGGTTTAGGGTTAGGGTCTTCAGGGTTTTCGATGGTGCATAAATGAGCGGGTCTAGCCTTAGGGTTTGGGCACTCTGCTACTCGATGTCCCTTCTGATAACATCGGAAACAAGTATCAGGTCCTACAATAGGTCGACTTCCCAAGATGCCTGGTCCGGGGTTGGCAGGAGTTGATGGTTTCGCTTGGGGTTTACCTGTAACGATTGATGGGGAACCTACCGGTTTGGAGGTCGTCATCGGGGTATTGGTGCGAGGGACGAAGTTCACAGAAAAGGACATCTTCCTTGTCTGGCCTTTAGCAAGCTTGGTCTCAGCCCGTTCAGCCTGCTTGTAGGCTTCGTCGACGTCTTGGCAGTTGTGGAGGTAGAGTTCATCCTGGATAGCTTGGCGGAGTCCTTGCATGTAGCGGGTCACTTCCTGGATAGGAGTCTCCTGCAATCGGTTTCGATGAACGAGGGATTGGAACCCTTCGGTGTATTCCTTCATGCTCATGGTGCCTTGTTTCCATGATTGCAGTCGTGCGTATAGATTTCGTTTGTAATCTTCCGGCACGAATTTGGTTTTCAGTTTAGCCTTCATCTTGCTCCAACTGCGGATCTTATCTTTTCCCTTTTCGTTTGCGTTCAGATTGCAAACGGTCCCAGCATAGCAGAGCATGTCCCTTTAATTTGATTGTGACGAATTGAACTTTTCGTTCGCTAGGCATAGACTTCCATACAAAGAAGTGTTCGACGGTTTGGAGCCAATCCAAAAAGACATCAGAGTCTCGTCCTTCGTCAAATTCCGGAACATCGAGACGGATGCATCGATCCCATCCGTCATCAGGCCTAGGGCCAGGTCGTGGCAGAAATTGACATCCACCAGTAGGTTGTGAAGTATATCCAGGGGTGTGTGGTTCTTGACTCTTGGAAGTGAAAGGGGTGTCATCTCTTGATCCTTCTTCTTCGCTTTCTTGTGAGTGATAATCGCTAACGTGTCCGTCAGAAGTAGATGAGCTAGAGTCGTGGGAAGTGTTACTCCGTGAGTGTCTTTGCCGACTGGTATGCCGACCTCTGTTTGGTGCCTCATCATTATGGTCTTTACCTAGCACGCGACTAGTTAATGTGGCAATTTGTCCGCTCATTTGTTCGTACATCTGCTGCATGTGTTCTATTTGAGCAGATAAAGATTCTAACGATAGCTCAGTGTGTGGGGTATAGCCGGTTTTAGAGGTAGTCGGTTTTTCGGCCATGGGAATCCTAGGCTTTCTGCGCTCTCTTTTGTTTGTTTTTTTTGTTTTTTTTGTTTTTTTGTTTTTGTTGGGTTTTGTTGTTTTGTGTTTTTTTGTATGCAATAAAACAAACGAAATGCAGGCGAGATGCAGGATCACTAGGCTCTGATACCAAATTGATGCAACCTAATTAAGTGGTAACTTAACGGCAACCCTAAAACTTGAAAACTAATGGACTAAATGACGAAAACAACTAAGATGACGTGCGATACACAAAAATCAGCAACAATAGACAACAAAATACTCGAGTTCTAGCACCGGTTTCTCCACAATTTCAGGACAAATCAAATAGTTAATGACTAATGGAAATAAATATTGATGTTACAGTTTAGAACCTCAATAAGTCACCAAGCCGAATAACAATATAACAAGCCACAACGCTAAGTTCATATGTTGGAATAATATGCGGAGAGAAACGCTCATACCACAACCGGCAAGGGGGAGAGTGCGGACTTCAGATCTGGCCGTAGAACGCGGGTATCGGAATAGGCACGTCGGCGTTCTAGCAGGTGCGGGGCAGCGGGCGGCGGTGGTTTCACAGCGGCAGCGGCAGGGGCTGACAGCGGTGGGGCGGAGTGGCATCGGCGACGGGGCGCCACCGGGAAGGGGATTGCAGAGGTTGCGCGCGGTGGAAGGGAACACGGAGGGGTGTGGCTGAGAGGGTGGCTGGGGGCGGCGGGACGATGGGAGGAAGGTGGGGGCGGCTGGGCGTTGGGGCGCACGGTAGAAGGGGAGAACGACGTCAGTTGATGTGGGGAGGGGAAGGCGAGGACGGGGCCGGTGAGTGGCGAGGAGAGGAGGAGGGCCCTGGGGGGGGGGGAGGCGGCGAGAGGGAGAGGGCGGAGTGAGTAGGGAGGCGACGGCAGGGGAAGAGGGTAGGGCACGGGTGGGAAAAAAAACGAAGGGAGGCGGGTGACGAGAACGGGGAGAGAGAGAGGAAGAGAGAGAATAAGAGATGGGGAAATAAACTTTCATTTAAAAACTAATTCCTCAACCCTAATCCATGGGGTGCCTTTATAGAGGCCAATTCCCCCCAAACAAGCAACAACCTCCTAAAAATAGAAACAAACAAAAGACGATAAGGCCTTGTATAACGAGCCTTTTACATAAATAAAAATAAATAAAATAAATGTTACGACTAAAAGTAAATAAAACAAATGTTCACTAAAATTGATATCATGCTGCTTCAAACCTCCTCATGCTAGTGTTTCTATTGTATCTACTAGACCTGTCTCTCCTTATTTGTGGCACCTTAGGTTTGGACATCTTCCTCTGCAGAAGTTATGTTATGTTCTTCCTCAGATTTCTACAAAATCCTCCTTTCAGTGTGAAGCATGTCAGCTTGGGAAGCATCACTGTTCTTCTTTTCCATCCCATCAGAGTCGGAGCAATTCTCAGCTATTTGAGCTCCTTCATTTAGACATTTGGGGTCCTAGTCGTGTTCCTGATCTCCAAGGACACCGCTTTTATCTTGTAGCGGTCGATGATTTTTCTAGACTTTCCCGTGTCTTCTTATTGAAGAATAAGTCCGCGGCTGGATCCACTATCAAGTATTTTATTAATGAAATAAAAAATATTTTTTTCTGCCAATGTCAAGTATATTCGTTCTGACAATGCCTTGGAATTTTGTACCTTACATCTTTCTGAGTTCCTTAAATCCCATGGCATTGTTCATCAGACCTCATGTGTCTACACTTCCCAACAGAACGGTGTTGCCGAGCGCAAACACCGTCACTTACTTGATGTTACCAGAACATTGTTGATACAGAGCCGTGCTCCTCATTCTTACTGGGGTGATGCTGTCCTTACTGCTTGCTATCTAGTAAATCGTATGCCCTCGTCCGTGTTAGGAGAAAAGATTCCTTCCTCGATTGTGTTTCCCGAGAAGGACCTCTTCTCTCTTACACCTCGTGTGTTTGGATTTGTTGCCTTTATTCATGATGTCTCTCCAGGGCGTGACAAGCTCTCTCCTAGAGCTGTCAAGTGTGTGTTTGTCGGCTACTCTCGTACCCAAAAGGGGTATCGCTGCTTTGATCCACTAAGCCAAAAATACTTTGTTAGTGTTGACGTTACTTTCTTTGAGTCGGTCATGTATTTTTCTCCTACAGGTGACAGACTTACTCCATCTAACTCTAATGATGAGATATACATGCCACCACCTCCTACAGTTGGATCGTCACCTTCACTTACTCCACCACCTCCACCACCACCTCCACCACCTCCTCCAATACCTCCACCACCTTCGTTGGTTCAATTCTTACCTCGTGATGTTCCTCGCAGATCTCGCTCTGTCTGCCATGCTCACAAGCCTTGCCCATCATCCGGCACGCCTCAGGTATGTAATGAGCATATTATTTCCACTGATAGCACTACTGAATTAACTACACAACAGGAAGAGCAGGCACCCTCTCAAGAGGGAAATATACAGGCCCAGGACTTGTCAAATGATCTTGACGTCCTGACCCGTCAACTAGCTCGCCTATGGTATGTAATGAAAATATTAATGTTGGTGGATCTGACGACATTTCTCAGCAGGATACATTACAGGAGCATGGTGATAACATAGATGATCTGGAGGTTCCAATCGCTCTACGCAAGCCGAAGAGGAGCTGTGCCAAATATCCATTATCAACAGCTGTGTCTTTTGAGAGGCTATCTGGAGACTTCAGGACGAGGATTTACCCAGACATATGGGGTAGACTATCATGATACTTTCTCCCCAGTTGCCAGACATTCTACTCTACGCATTCTTCTAGCTGTTGATGTGACACGAGATTGGCCTCTCTATCAACTTGATGTGAAGAATGGATTTCTCTGTGGTGACCTACAGGAGGAGGTCTACATGCAGCAGCCACCTGGGTTTGCTGCTGAGGGGGAGTGTCAGAAGGTTTGTAGGTTACATAAGGCTATCTATGGCCTCAAGCAAAGTCCAAGAGCATGGTTCCAAAAGCTCTCGGACTTAATAGAGCAACATGGGTTTGTTAGATCAACTGCTGATCACTCCTTGTTCATACAGAAGACCCAGAGAGGTATTACAGTTATTCTTGTTTATGTTGATGACATTATTATTACAGGAGATGACGAGCAGGGTATTCAGGATGTCAAGGACTTCCTAGGTCAACAGTTTGTGACCAAGGACCTTGGACATTTACGTTACTTCCTCGGAATAGAGTTTGGCAGGAATCAACGAGGTCTTGTAATGACCCAGAGAAAGTATGTTATAAATCTTCTTTCAGAGACTAGCATAGCAGATTGTAGACTTGCCACTACTCCGCTTGACCCAAGCATGAAGTTCTATGATGATGATACTGAGGAGGTCGACAAGAGAAGATACAGAGAGCTTGTTGGCAAGCTATTATATATAACTATTACCCGGCCCGACATAGCATTTGCAGTGAGCAAAGTGAGTCAGTTTATGGAGCAGCCCAGACAGGCACATATGGATGCAGTCCATATGATTCTGAGATATTTGAAGACTTCACCTGGTACTGGACTTCTTTTCAGCAGAGGCGCCTCTCTCTCAGTGATAGCATACGCAGATGCATACTATGTTGGGTGTCCAAAGGATAGGAAGTCTACGACTGAATTTGCTGTGTTCATAGGAAATTCTCTGGTTTCATGGAAGAGTAAGAAGCAGACTGTGGTTGCTAGATCAAGTGCTGAATCAGAATACAGGGCCATGGCACAGGCTAGTACAGAGATGATGTTGGTCATATCCGTTCTTACTGACCTGACCATAGAAGTACCTCTTCCCATGCACCTCCAATGTGATAATCAAGCTGCTCTCTTCATTGCAAATAATCCAGCCTTTCATGAAAGGACGAAGCACGTAGAAGTGGATTGGCACTACACCCGTGACATGATACAGAAAGGTATTATCACTACTATGCATGTCAGCTCCGGAGATCAGGCATCAGATATACTTACAAAGGCTCTAGCAAGAGGACCTTATCAGAAATGTTGTTCCAAGCTGAGTCTCATTGATATCTACGCTCCAGCTTGAGGGGGAGTGTTAGAGATAATTTGTTAGGATAATCACTATATTTAGTATGTTTCTTTATGTAATTTTCTACTTTATGTTTCATCCATTTGTAATTTGCCCAATGGTTCCTCTCCTATATAAGGGAACCCTTGGACCTCTCATAATGCATCCTAGTATGGTTCTTTTACTAATACCATAGGATGTTGATTCGTTTTTATTCCTTCCTACAAGCATGGACCATACACGAATCTTACAGTTGTACCACTCGTGCTATTCTTTTAATTCCGGTACTAACTCCAAATTTAAGCATTCTATTAAAAATAACTTATCCAATAACGGAGAAAACTATAGAGGCCCATGCACAAACTATTCAGTTGTTGAATTTTTTAGGATTGGACTACATGCCATTAATTTGCCATTCATATAGTAAGCACATTACACAATATATGTCAACTTTTACTTCTACACGAGTTTGAACTACATGATGAATTAAATGTTTGGAACAAGGCAAATTCCATGGTTTATTTAATCGATTATTTGGATTAAACTATTTAGTTTTGTACAAATTGTTGTTCAACAAAAGGCCATGGTAGAAAAAATGTGGAATTAATAGTATTATTTAACACATCAAAACTTCACAAGAATGGAATTGTCATCAATATATAAAATGAAACAATGTTGCTAGTTTACATGGCCAACTTGAGGACTCTCATAGTTGTTCAAGTAGGAGGATGCTCATAAATTACACTTAGAATACGAAGCCTAGACTCATTTAGTTTTGTTGTAATGAGTTAGAATACAAGGCCTAGAATCATTTAGTTTGGTTTTAATGAGGATAAGGCCATCAGACATGTCACAATGACCTGGATTTAATGTAGAATCAATTATAACTCTTGCCACTATAACAAATGGGGGATTGGGCACGGATGGAGCGACTCTCGTGGAGACCAAAGGCGCTCGGCGGCGGTAGAGGGGCTCAGGGGGGCGTCATGCGGGATGCTGGAGCTGGTGGCGAGCAGGTAGTTGACGAGGGTGGCTGGAGGAAGGTTTCTTATGCTAAGCCTGGTCGGCGGTGCTTCCGCTGTGACGCGCGTGGTCACCTTACGTCTGCATGTAGTGTTCCACCGCGGTGCTTTCTTTGTGGCCGTGTGGGGCATCGCATGGCGTCGTGCAGGTTTTCGGCGGCGAGCGGCCGCCTCCGGGATCGTTTCGATGGTCATCGACCGGGCTCGCGGCGCCCAACCTCGCGTGGTCATGGCGGTGCTTCGCTTGGTGTACGTGATTCCCGCTCTTTTGCGCAAGTCGTTGGTGGTAGCAGTGCAGCGGTGGGGGAGCTCGGTGGCGGTGCGGGTGGGGTACCTGCACCTATGGGTGGGGTTCCTGCACCTGTGGGGGGGGGATGCGTGTGGGGGTCCTGCTCCTTTGGGGGGGATGAGCGTGGCTCTGGTGCCGGGTCCAACGAGGGCGGAGGGCTGCATGCAAGTGCAGCTGCATCGCCGCGCGCGGGGCGGTTGGTGGCGAGCCTCGCCGGCGAGGGTGCCGTTCGTGGGGGAGGGGTGTTCGAGGCGCGGCCCCCGGACGTGAAGGTTGCTCCCGCGGTGCGCCTTGCCGCTGTGGGTGTCAGGCTAAGGCCGGATATATCGTGGGATGCCATTCGTTCGTCTACTCTGGGCCTTCTGGGGAATGCCTTCGCCGGGGACTTCGTTGTGCTGGACGAATCTCGATGCTGTCTTCGTGGCCTCTCCCCGGTGCAGCGGGAGAGTCTTCTTCGTCGTTCTGGTGATTTGGACGTCATGTGGCGCCTTCTGCGCGTGGCGGATGGCGCGCTTTCTCCCTCGGAGGTTTGCGTTGCGGAGGTTCGGGGGGTGCCTTTTCTCTCCCGCACGGTGCACGCTTTGTCCAAGGTGGTTGCTCGTTGGGGGCAGGTTCTTGCTGTTTTGGATGATGGCTTGGCGCCAGGCGCCGTTTGGTCATCTGCGACGGTCCTTATGGAGTGCTCTCCGAGGTTTAATCAAGATATGGCTGGCAAGGTTCTCTTCGAGAGGTTACTTCTGGGCCCCTGGTCCTTCAAGGTCGAGGTTTCTATTTTGCCGACCTCGCCGGCAGTGGATCCGTCAACGTCTTCCCCGGTCGTGCGCGGTGGCGGGTCGGACTCTTGGCCTGGGAGGGACGCTTGGGCTTCTCATGGCCACGTGTCATTTTCCCGTGATATGTTCGAAGCGCCGCCTGGAGAGGACAACGGTTCGGGGCCTTCGTCTGCGACCCCTGGGGCCGCGCGTGCACATCCTGGTGCCAGTGATTTGGGGGCACTTGTTATTTCCGAGGTTGATATGACCCCTTCAAATTCTTCCCTTCTGTCGGAGGGCTCTTGGCGTTCGGCCTCCTCTTCACGCGTGGCAAGGCTCCCTTTGGGTCCATCTCTCGGATCTTCTTCCGGACCCTTTGCTATTTCGGATGGGGCCTCTTCTCGGGTCTCTTGGGATTCGGGCGAGGCGTCGGAGCCCCTTTCTTGGTCTTCTGAAGTTATTTGCCCCCGGCCCATTAATGCGGTGCCCTCCAGCCCGATGGCCTTCTTGGATGACCTAAGTTACAATTCTTTCTTCCTGGAGAACGCAACTCCTTCTCTACAGCACGACTCTTCTGTCCTTCTTTCGCCTCTTCGTGGTGGCCCCTCTCTGCGGGGCTCCCCGGATGGCTCCGGGTCTTCGGGCTTTGCAGCTGTTAATTTCGATGATGGCGCCTCCTTCGAGGTGCTGGTGCTCAACTCCCCTCCTTCAAGGTTTGGTCGAAGCTACAGGCGAAGGCGATTCTCTCGTCTCTGGGATCCTTTCCCTCCTTCTGCCTCTGATGCAACTTCTTCTCCGGTGTCGCGCGAGGTCGTGGCGGACGCGGCTGGTATTACTCGGGTGGTGGGGCGTTGGCCTGCCTCTTTATGAGTGTAGCATCTCGGGTGGTCTTGCTTTCGGGGACACCTCTGTTGTTAATGAAGATTTTGTCTTGGAATGTGCGTGGTCTCGGTGATCTCCACCGTCGAAGCTCTTTGGGTTCTCGTCTTGTGGAATGGGAATGTGACATTGCCTTTATTCAAGAAACCAAGCTACCATTCATGGATGTCGATTTATGGAAGTCTTTCGGCGCTCGGCATTTTGATGATTTTCGTTCGTTGGACGCGATCGGCGCGAGCGGAGGGCTCTTCCTGGCGCGGCGGTCGGCGCGCTTTTCTTTTTCTTCTATGCGGATGGGACGACACTCCCTCTCTGTGGTGTTGACTATGAATAACTCTGATATGCGTCTTGCTGTTACTTGTGTCTACGCTCCTAATTCCTATACCATTCGCCGGGAGCTTTGGGAGGATTTGCGGGAGGATGCGCTGGCCTTTGATGGATTGCCTTGGCTGTTGGGTGGCGATTTCAATGTCACGTTACACTCCCAGGACCACCCACGCGGGCGCGGGGGTAATGATCCTGGTTCTGGCGACTTTATGGAGTTCATTAGCGACCTGGCTCTGGAGGGGATCGTGCCAAGTGATATCTCCTACACTTGGAGGACTAATTCGTCCAGATCGCGGATTGATCGTTTCCTTGCGAATTCGTGCTTGATGGAGGCTTTTCCTCTTTGCGCGGTCACTTCTCGTCCGAGGTCTTTCTCTGACCACAACCCAATTATTTGGGAGTCCGGGGATGATCAACGTCCTCGTGCCTTATTTCGTTATGAGCGGTGCTGGCTTATTGAGCCGGGCTTCAAGGACCTTGTGCGCACCCATTGGGAGCAGGCTTTCTCTGCGGGCTCGGCTGCGCGTCGTTTTGATCAAAAACTAAGTTCCCTCAGGAAGGTTTTGGCTACTTTTAAAAGGGACTCGCGCTTGGCTCGTGTTGTTGCTCGCAAGGACGCTGATGAAGTTATTATGAGGATGGACATTCTTGAGAACGAGCGGGATCTTTATCCGGATGGGCTGGCCGCGTGTGCGGCGGCAGTGGAACAGGCGAGGCTGGAGGATCGGAAGCGGTCGATTGAGTGGCGTCAGCGCTCGCGCGTTCGGTGGCTTAAGGAGGGGGATGCCAACACTGCGTATTTTCACCGGGTGGCGAGCAGTCGGCGACGATCCAACTCTATCTCCTCTCTGATAATTAATGGCTCTTACATTTAGGGGGAAAGGGAGCTGGGGGTGGCGGTGGGGGGTTACTATCGGGAGGTGTTTGGGTGCTCTGAGCCGCGGCGATGGCGGTGGTTGGGCCATGGGGCGTCCTCTCTTTCTGCTGATGTTGCGGTGGCTCTTTCTCGTCCGTTGTCGATGGACGATCTCCGGGGGGCTGTCTGGGACCTCAACTCCGACGCCGCGCCGGGGCCCGATGGCTTCCCGGTGTCTTTCTATCGGGATTTCTGGGATGTTGTTGCTCATGATGTTTTGGAGGTTGCTGTGGAGTTCTGCGGGGGGAATCGTGGCTTTGATGTTCTTAACAGGTCCCTTCTTGTTCTTATCCCTACGTCGCATCCGACCAGCCGAATTGAGGACCTTCGGCCAATCTCCATTTCGAATGCGATTTACTTAATCATTGCTAAGGCTCTGGCTAGGCGGCTGGCTCCACTTCTTGACTCACTTATTTTGCCCTATCAGGCTGCCTTTGTCCGCGGGCGGCAAATTGCGGATTGTCATGCCGTGGCCTCGGAGATTATCCACAAGTGGCGCTCAAATGGTTCGAAGGGGATCCTATGGAAGATCGATTTTGCGAAGGCCTACGATTCCCTTGATTGGCGGTTTCTCTGGTCCGTGCTTGCGAAGAGAGGCTTCCCTCCGATTTGGATTTCGTGGATGAGGCGATGTGTGACCACGTCGTCCTTTTCCATTCTCCTTAATGGTTGTTTGGCTGAGGGTTCTTTCCAACCCCGTAGGGGGGTTCGACAGGGATGTCCGTTGCTCCCCTATTGTTTGTTTTGGCGGTGGATGTCTTGCCACGCATGATTGATGGGGTGGTCGCAGCTGGTCTTTCTCGCGGATGCTATTTTGGCACGCATCATGTGCCTCTTCTACAATTTGCTAATGACACATTATGCTTTATCGAGGGTGGTTCCTCGAGTGTTTCCAGTATGGCTACGACGCTTCAATTATTCAGCAAGCTTTCGGGTCTCCAAATCAACGGGCATAAGTCCAAGGTTGTCCCCTTCTCTATGTCTGCTGAGGAGGCGGGGGAGTGCGCGCGGCTGTTGGGTTCTCCTCCCGCTACTCTCCCCTTTGATTATTTGGGTCTTCCCTTGACTGTGGGCCGCGCCCGCATTCGTGACTGGCGGGTGGTGGTGGAAAAGATGGAGGCCCGTTTGGCGGGGTGGCGTGCGACCCTTCTCTCCCGCGGAGGTCGGTTGGTCTTGCTCAAATCTGTGCTATCTTCCATTCCAATCTACTTCTCCTTTGTGCGCGGGTTGCCGAGGGGGGTGCGTGCTCGTTTGGAGAAATGTATGCGGGGGTTCTTATGGGGGAAGAAGGGGGGCGGAGGGAGGGGGGTGCATTTGGTGAGGTGGGACGAGGTCACGAGGCCCAAGTGGGAGGGCGGGTTGGGCGTGAGGCGGCTGGAGTCGGTGAACGACGCCCTTTTGCTCAGATGGGCGGCGAGGGTGTGGGGAAGGGAGGAGAATTTCTTGCTTAATTGCTTGAGGGAGGCGGCGGGCGTTGAGGTCACCTCGGCTTATCGGGGGGGTATCGTCGGGCACCTATCTTTTTTTTGGCGTGGGGTGATGAATGCTCTAAATCGGAGCCGGCCTTTTTTTGCTCCAAAGCTTGGTGATGGCTGTTCTCTTCGTTTTTGGGAAGATGACTGGTCTGGGAAGGGTGCCCTTCGGACCCTGTTCCCACGGCTTTTCGCCTTGGTGGTTGACAAAGATGTCACGGTGGCTTCCTGCTGGGATGGTTCTTATTGGTGCCCTACTATTGCTGACATTTTGTCGGACCAGCGGCTGGAGGACCTCACTTCGCTCCTGACTTTTCTCGATGATGCTCCCAGGCCTTCTCTTGGTCGTGACCATTTGGTGTGGAAAGATGGCCTGTTCTCTACCCGTAAGGCATACATGGCTCTGTTACCCCGTTTTCCTGTGGCGGATGGTACCTTCTTGCGGGATTGTCGTTTCTTGTGGGGCCTCAAGCTCCCGGAGCGTATCGGTATATTCCTATGGATCTTGCGCCGCGGGCGCCTGTTGACTCGTGATCGTTGTGCCTCTATGTTTCCCAACTCTTCGAACACCTATGGTCTTTGCGGTTTGGTGGCGGAGACGATTGATCATCTTTTCTTCAGTTGCGGTTGTGTATGTGACCTGTGGAATGACCTGGATTGGCTAAATTTGTCCTTCTATGCATCCTTCTGCGATAGCCTGTTCAGCGCTAGGAGTCGGCCTCGGGAGATCTTGCTGGAGCCTATTGCGCGTCTTTGGAGCATCTGGCTGGGAAGGAATGAAGCTCTTTTCAAGCGGCAGCGGTTCTACTTGGAGAATATTCGCTGTTCAGCCTCGAGATTCCTCCTTGATTGGTCCTCTAGCTAGTTTAATGCTTGTGTAATGGGGGTATCCCTTCTCATTTCCCTCTGTTTTCTGTCCTTTTTGTTTTCCTGTTAGCTGCTCACCACTTGTAAGTATTTATCTATCTTTTCCTTTAAATGCATTGGGGCGAGCACCGTTGAGTGCGTCCCCCTTTTTTTGAGCCTCAAAAAAAAATTATAACTCTTGCCAGTTGGGTAGAGGATGCTGATCATGTGCTCGAGTTGATGGAATAGGAAGCTTAGAATTATATCAAACACAAATCACACCTAAATACAAAGCCTGGAATCATTTAGTTTTGTTTTAGTGAGTTAGAATACAAAGCCTAGAATCACTTAGTTTTGTTTTAATGTGGATAGTGCTAACAGACATGTCACAGTGACCTGGATTTAATGCAGAATCGATTAGAACTCTTACTAGCTGGGTCACGCTTGATGAGGTCTGGAGGGCTTTGGCCGTCCTTAAACCAGTGTGTTCAGGTGGCATTTACAATTTCTTAGCATTCTATGCTAAGTTTCAGGACATGCTGTCCAATGGGGTAGTGTTGGTGGTTAATGAACTTTGGGGGGGGGGGGGGGTATTATTATGTGAAATGCTAATCACTTCAGCGGTACCTCGGAGACCATGATAGTGCAATATGCAAATGTATGATCTTCATACATGCAATAGCTCAGACATCCAATTTACAGGTGCTAGTGGATCTATGTTGTGAAGCCTCAAAATTAATGGTCTACCTCCAGAAGGCCAATTTTACTCTGTCTGCCTTATATAAGTTGATGGCGCGTCTTCGTCAGGTCTCGTAGATGCATTAAGGGGTTCATTACTGTTGACGCATATAAGCTATTTGTATCTCTTTGTTATTTTATTTTCTTGTTATTCTCTTCATGTAATTTACCCATAGGCTACTCTCCTATATAAGAGAGCCTAGGGCTATGGAATAGATCATCTCATTCACGTTTCCCAACATGGTATCAGAGCGACGGTCCTAGACCGGAGTTCTCGAAACCCTAACCCTAACCCGCCCCACCCGCCGGCCTCTCTTCTCTTTCTCTCTTCTCGGCGCCGCTCCTTCTTCGATCCGATCGCCGACTTCTCCGATCGTCTGCGGTGCATCTGCGCATAGCGCATCTTGCGCGCAAACGCATCTCGCGCGCATCCTACGCGCATCTCGCGCGCAGCGCTACTGTGCGTCTGTGCGTCTCGCGCGCATCCAGCGCGCACCACTGTAGCCCCTCCAGCGCATCCAGCGGCACACCAGCATCCAGCGCCTAGCGCGGCGCATCCAGCGCGCACCCAGCGCCTAGCGGGCCTCCAGCAACAGTGCGCGTCGCACCTCTGTAGCGCCTGCATCAGCCTGATTGTGCGCATCTCGTTGTGTGTGCACGTGCGTCTTGCACGTGCCTGCGTGCCCTAAGCCCCAAAACACTAGGGCACAGATCTTGATATACATGGGGTTAGTTGCTTGACGTCTACACACGCAACTAATCCCGTCTATGTCATTGTAGACAAAGATTGTCATCTCTCAGTCACTCCAGTCTTCCATCTCCAGTATGACAGAAAGCAAGGCAGATATCCCGTCTATGGGCGCATTTCGTGGTCCAGCGCCCATTGTCAAGATGGATGGTACAAACTATGAACTGTGGGCAATGCAGTTCATGAGTATGATGAAGTCTACAGGTAAGAAGCACATTCTTACCGAGCCCGAGCCTGCAGAGAAGACTGGAGTTCATGCCTCATGGGAGGCCGATGATGCATATGCCAAGGTGTGGCTATCTGGCACATTGGCTATTGAAATCGCCAATGACATCCTACATCAACCTACAGCCAAAGACATGTGGGATATCCTAGCAGCAACATATTCTCAAGCAAAGAATGAGACGAAAATCCTGCAACTACAACATGATATATTCACGATAAAGCAGAACGGTCGTCCTTTACATTCTCTCTATACATCATTGAGAGGGATGTTTGAGAAGCTCTATAGCTTCATGCCTCTTACTGCCACACCAGAACAACAGAAGACATACAGGAACGCGACGATGGTGGGTGTGTTTCTCGCTGGACTTGACCCAGAGTATGAGGCAGCACGTTCACAGATTCTGGCAGACTCGACTATTCCTCCCATGGAGGAAGCTTTTCACAGACTGAGCAGGATCACAGTACCTTCAGCAGCAGCGAATCAGAATCCCTCAGCTATGGCGGCCAACAGAGGCCGCGGTTTTCATCATCAAGGCCGTGGACGCACCCCTCGTGGAAGGGGTGGCCGCACTAGGCCAACATGCTCATATTGTCACCGGGTCGGACATACTGAAGACACATGCTACTCGAAGCATGGATTCCCTGCATCTGCACGAGCCGCTGAGCAGATAGAGCCCCCGTCTGCTTCTACACTGGATCAACGATTTGATGACCTGGTTGCCCGCCTCAGGGGTATTATCCCACCATCTGGTCCAGCACCGACTACAGAGAGTCATACTGATGCTGCTGCTTCTGCTTCTGCCTCCACTAGCACTTCAGGTAGTACACTTGCACTCCACAGTAGTAGATCTGATACATTGCCATGGATCATGGACTCGGGCGCTACACATCATTTATGTGGCGACCAGAGTCTACTTACAGGATACACTCAGATTCCTCCATGACGGACAGTAGTTATTGCCAATGGCACGCATTCTCCTATTACGGGTCAGGGGGAGATTAGACTGACGTCGTCTATGCAGCTCAAGAATGTCCTACATGCACCACATTTTTCTATGAATTTGTTGTCAATTAGTCAGATTACGAAGGATCTCCACTGTCGAGCTATTTTTGATTCATCTTCGTTGATTTTTCAGGACATCCGTACAGGCAACGTGATTGGTCATGGCTATGAGCAAGGAGGCCTTTATCGTCTGGACCAGACCCCGTTTGCCGGAATCACATCTTCTCCTGCTGAACGAGTATCTCCTCTCCTGTGGCATTTGCGTTTTGGTCATTTACCGCTTCAGAAGTTGCGTCTTGTTCTACCTTATGGTGTCTCTCACACACCTATCCAGTGTGAGGCGTGTCAGTTGGGAAAGCATCACAGGTCGTCTTTTCCCAGTAGTCAAGGTCGGAGTAGTAACTCCAAGTTCGAGTTGTTTCATGTCGATGTCTGGGGTCCGAGTCGTGTTCCCGATCATCAGGGACACAGGTTTTATATTGTTTTTGTGGATGATTTTTCTAGAGCATCATGGGTGTTTCTAATGAAAAATAAGTCTGAAGCAGGAAATATTGTTATCCACTTCCTGAATGAAATTCAAAATGTTTTTTCCACATCTGTCAAAATTGTGAGAAGTGATAATGCCTTAGAGTTGTGCACCAACATTCTAGCCAATTACTATTCTTCAAAAGGAATTATTCACCAAACATCTTGCGCTCATACCTCTCAACAGAATGGGGTTGCTGAAAGAAAGCACCGTCACCTACTTGATGTCACAAGGTCTCTTCTTATTCAGAGTCATGTTCCGTACTCCTACTGGGGTGATGCAGTCCTTACTGCATGTTACCTTATCAATCGTATGCCTTCGTCTGTTTTGAATGAACAAATTCCTTTTTCACTCATTTATCCTGACAAGGATCTGTTCAGTCTTACCCCTCGTGTGTTTGGGTCAGTTGCATTTGTTCACCAGTTGTCGCCTGGTACTGACAAGCTCTCTCCTAGGGCTGTCAAGTGTATCTTTGTGGGGTACCCCAGAACTCAAAAGGGGTACAAGTGTTTTGATCCTGTGCGTCGGCGGTATATGATCAGTGCAGATGTCACATTTTTTGAATCAGTTATGTATTTTTCAGATTCCGACCACATGCAGCTACCACCCATATATCCAGATGCCGTATTCATGGAACCACCATCACCATTGCCACAGTCACCACCACCGCAACAGCCACCACCACCACCACCACCTCCACCATCATCACTAGTATCCCCGCTACCATTTCATTACACCCGCAGGCCTCCTCCAGCACATGGTCCTGACCCGTCAACTAGCTCGCCTATGGTATGTAATGAAAATATTAATGTTGGTGGATCCGACGACATTTCTCAGCAGGATACATTACAGGAGCATGGTGATAACATAGATGATCTGGAGGTTCCAATCGCTCTACGCAAGCCGAAGAGGAGCTGTGCCAAATATCCATTATCAGCAGCTGTGTCTTTTGAGAGGCTATCTGGAGACTTCAGGACGTTTGCATTGGCACTTTCATCTACAGACATTCCACGGAACCATCATGATGCTTTGCAGGATACTAGATGGCGGCTAGCAATGGAAGAAGAGATGGCGGCACTTCAGTCTAGAGGAACCTGGAGTTTGGTTCCTATACCTCCAGGTGTTAGCCCGGTGAGTTGCAAGTGGGTGTTTACAGTTAAGCACAATGCAGATGGTTCCATTGACAGGTACAAGGCACGCCTAATTGCAAGAGGCTTCACACAGACATATGGGGTTGATTACCTTGACACGTTTTCTCCTGTGGCACGTCATTCCACTCTACGGATCCTGTTATCAGTTGCGGTTGCTAAAGACTGGCCACTCTATCAACTGGACGTGAAGAATGCATTTCTGTATGGAGACTTGCAGGAGGAAGTCTACATGCAACAGCCACCTGGTTTTGCTGTTGAGGGGGAGTGTTCCAAGGTTTGCAGATTACATAAGGCCATCTATGGCCTTAAGCAGAGCCCCAGAGCATGGTTTCAGAAGCTTTCAGACCTCTTTGAGAAACAAGGATATAAACGCTCCAATGCTGATCATTCTTTGTTCGTGCAGAAGACGGCGAGAGGTATCATTGTAATCATGGTTTATGTTGATGATATCTTGATTACAGGTGATGATGACCAAGGCATTAAGCAGACAAAGGAAAGGCTGGGGACCGAATTTGTCACCAAGGACTTGGGAGTCCTTGGATATTTTCTGGGGCTGGAATTTGCTAGAAATCCATATGGACTAGTCATGACACAGAGGAAGTATGTCACAGATCTACTGAGTGAGACAGGTATGCTAGGGTGTCGACCTGCTACGACACCAATGGATCCTAGCATGAAGCTGTATGATGATGACACAGAAGAGGTGGATAAGAGAAGGTACAGAGAACTGGTAGGCAAATTACTGTATGTCACGATCACTAGACCTGATATACAGTTTGCAGTGAGTCGTGTGAGCCAGTTCATGGAGCAACCACGTCAGGCCCATATGGATGCAATACACATGATTCTGAGATATTTAAAATCATCTCCAGGTGCATGCTTGCTATTTAAGAAAGGAAAGGAGATTTCTGTCACAGCATGTGCGGATGCAGACTATGCAGGATGCCCCAAGGACAGGAAGTCAACATCAGGGTTTGCAGTCTATGTTGGAGTTGCTATAGTTTCGTGGAAGAGCAAGAAGCAGACAGTAGTAGCTAGATCCAGTGCTGAATCAGAATATAGGGCTATGGCCCAGGCTAGCACAGAAATGATGTGGGTGAAATCCTTACTTGCAGATCTATGTCTTGATATACCTCTTCCTATGATGTTGGAATGTGACAATCAGGCCGCCTTGTTCATTGCAAATAACCCAGCTTTTCATGAGAGGACCAAGCATATTGAGGTCGACTGTCACTACATACGTGACATGATTCAGAAGGGGTTCATTGCTACATCTCACGTCACATCAGAGAATCAGACTGCTGATATTTTCACCAAGGCATTACTTAGAGGTCCATTCCAGAAGTGTGCGTCCAAGCTGAGCATGATTTATATCTATGCTCCATCTTGAGGGGGAGTGTTGACGCATATAAGCTATTTGTATCTCTTTGTTATTTTATTTTCTTGTTATTCTCTTCATGTAATTTACCCATAGGCTACTCTCCTATATAAGAGAGCCTAGGGCTATGGAATAGATCATCTCATTCACGTTTCCCAACAATTACCATTAATCATCATTGATTGGTGGAACCGTTAAAAGAATCGGGAGTCTGGAAAATGGTTGAAGGGTTCTCGTGTGAAACTTATTATTCGTAATGAGTCCTTTTCTGATGTTGATTTGGCTTCCAACAAAGTTGGTTAGACATATTTATATTAATGAATATATTTCTGGCATCACTTTGGACTATTGGGATGACATTTCTTGTGAGGTCCTCGAAGGAGGGTTTGTAGTCGCATTCTGGTCTAAGTAAAGTGAATATTTTTTTGAATTAAATAATAAATTAATCTGAACTGGTAAAGTGGCTTTCAAGGTTGATGGGTGAATACAGGATACATGCTAGAGTCCTCCACGTTGCTACAAGAGGAAGTTGTCAATTTCCCATGAAAGTGTAATTTTGAAAGGGTATATGTCTAAAATTTGGAAGATAACCTGCAGAATCAAGAAAAATAAGAAAATTTTGATTTATGTGAAACCCTACTCCATAAGGAAGCTATTCTATTATGTTTTCTCAAGGAGTACAAGAGGTATGGGATGCTTTGTATAACCTCATCAACGCTATAGAGTTCCACCAACATACAATATATAACTAGTGAGAAGTGTACTTGGATATTAGAGAGATCCGATTACTCATTTGATACATACTCTAATACTCAAGGCTCTAAATGTCTGTTTCGGTCACCATTTCGGTGACCGACCAAAATAGAATTTTGGTGGATCGAAATTTCGATCATTTTTTGTACGAGGGCCCTCATATTTCGGTCATTTCGGCCATTTTGGTCGAATTTCAATTTCGAGAACATATCGATATTCGACAGAAATTCGACCGAATTTCGTTGAAATTTGAGACTATGCTAATACTTCCCCTTAAGCTGGAGCTCAGAAAGCTGCATCTTTTTACGTAAGATCGAGGATATATCGGATGTACGACGATATTGATGGAAATCTCGAAAATGATGTATAAAATGAGCTTTTCACAAATTAAGGTCTTAGTTCTTAAAACAATAAATAAATTTACAAATACATGTGTATATGCAAGAATAATGTGTATTTAGCACACCAATACACATTATATCGCACATATTGCTACCGTCAATGCTGACTTTTTGACCGTTGACTATTGGCAGGCAAGGTTGTAGAGATGGGTAGTTGGTACTCGATCGGCAGTGTCACTGACTAAGGATTAATCGGCAGTCGAGCGACTAATCAGATTTAGTTGTCTATTAGTCGGTTTTAATTTTTTTAATTAGTTTAAATATATAAATCATTTGTTATACATATATTCTTATATATTTACATAGTTTTCTACATTTTCTATACTATCATATTGAAACAAAAGAAATAATTGACTTTAAATACAACATCAAGCATATTAGAATTGGTTTGCTTTTTTTTAAATATTTTTTTTAAAATTAAAAAGCTCATGTAAAAGTCGGTTGACTAGTCGATAATGATCGAATAGGCCTAATCGAGTTGGCTACCCCCTGACTCGACTAGTCGTCCTAGCCGAATGACTTTTACAACAATATTGACAGCGGAGAGGTGTTTGAAAGAAAATGATGAATTTGAATTATAATAACTTAGAGACATAAAGGGCATGCGTCTATCATATAGTTTTATATCATATTACATATTACGTATAAACAAATTGCTGAGAGCTATATCAGATATCAACCAAATAAACGAAATGCGCATAATAAATTGTATGTTTTTAAAGAACATCATTCATAATTTTGAATGAAAAAGATGAACTAAATTATATTAGAGACATAACTTTCTAACTAAACTAAAGAAAATTAGTGGAAATCTTAACTAATGGGTTTAAAAAGAAATTTCTCATGAATTAACATAATCTTAGTTCTTAAAATCAAGGTTTTAAAAAGTGTTAGGCGTTTCCCCACTGTTGCCTCGAGGCGTAAGCCTCACTCGTGAAAGATATTTTTTCATAAAACATAATTAGTTGTAATTACAATTTTCAAGTTCTAGAAATTAAATAATTATGATTAAATACATAATTCCATGTCATTTCGAGGCTAACATCTTGGTTTAAATATCCAAGTTGTTATATAACTCTTTTTTTGGACTCTGAATATGTAAGGAGTCAAGTAAATATAGACATGCAAGCACAATAATGGTTAACTCTCCGCAAAATTTATAGTTTTGAATAAAATTTAACTATAGGGACTAGATGTAACACCATTTTCAGAATTAGGTAAGATATGTGTGTCATTCAATTGAGAATGATAAGAGAGTAAGCAGTGAATCACTGATGTCTTTTTACTTTACCATAAGGATTGGAGGATAAAATACTTGAATATTGCATGTTATGACCATCTTTGTTCATGCATGCTTTGATGTGTAATAATTTAGTCTCGATTGAATAGAAGAAAAGATGAGGCATGTTTACAAAAATATACTTTTCTAAATTTAGGTCAAAGGAGGAGACTTGCATCCAAACATTTTAATAAAGAAAGCATTTATGCTTGATTCATATTAAAGAGTAGAGGCATTAGATTTAAGGACTCAAGACTCAATTTTTTGTTCATATTGAAATAGCATGCATAACAAAGTAAAAATAAGCTTAATATGTTAGTAAACTAAGAAATGCATTTAAGTGAATCGTGAGCATAAGGACTTGAAAATACTTGTCTACGAAAGATGAAAAGCTTACAATCAAAAAATAAAAGAAAAATATAGTAGAAAAAAACCAGCTCATACATAAGGCAACGCCTCATAAGCCTCGAGGCGCTCGCCTCACAGAGGTTGCATGAGGCTATAGCCTCGAGGAGTATGCCTCAACATCTCGAGGTACGTTTTTAAAAACAATACTTAAAACAACAAGTAATGTATAAATACACTCCTGTAGACATGAATGAAATGCATTTAGCATATTAACAATATGTTACATTGTATACTACGTATAAACACAAGTCTTAGTGATATCCGGAATGAAATAAAATAAACACATATCTTACAATAGCATGTACATCAAATCATGATAAGTAAAAGTTTGAAAGTCGATGAATCTAATATTTTTTAAAATCCAAAATTTCTCATGAGCTAAGATAATCAATACTAAGGGCTTGTAGAACGTTAGTGGTAGGATGAGTCTGGTGTCACATATATTGACTACTGCATCCGTCCGATCTGCTCCTGGACATAGATTTCACCCTTTCCGCTGATGATTGATAGTCGATTCTAGCCATCCCCTTCTTAATAGTCTCCCTGATATATACTAGGAATTCTGATGCAGCGTGAAATGGATAAATAGGGCCGCATTTTTCTACTTTTATCCGTTAATTTTATTCACGTTTATTTTGAGTTGTCGTAATTTTATTCAAATAAAAGAGATTGCCTGTGATCTCAAAAGTAGTTAGTTTCAGTTTGAATTTCAAAATTAGTTAGTTAGTCGGTTAGAGTCAAATTAGGATAATTAGTTTGAATTTGAATTTGAGCTTCTATTTTTGTAACCTCATCCCTCCTATATAAAGGGATGATGGACTAGTTGTTTATTGAGTTCAATTGTTATAAAAATTGTGATTTGTTCTCGTCTCGACGAGAATCGTGAAGACTCGTTATATGATGAGATTTGGATATGACCTTTGGGGAGATTATGGGGCTAGTAGATTGATGCAAGAGTAAGCACACAAGCCCATAAGGGAGTGTGATGCAGAAGATGTTTGAGTTGCAGTGTTTTAGTTGA
Organism: Ottelia alismoides; assembly: GCA_037367405.1. Taxonomy (NCBI): domain Eukaryota; kingdom Viridiplantae; phylum Streptophyta; class Magnoliopsida; order Alismatales; family Hydrocharitaceae; genus Ottelia; species Ottelia alismoides. Next base: position 1,100,151 of record JAZKJV010010490.1, on the reverse strand, counting down.
ATGCGGATGGCTCTTTAGGTCTAGATTGGTTTCTGATCTTCTTCTCAAAGGAATTTTGGTGCGTCGTTTAGAATTAATCACAAAATTCAGATTGAACAATCTAGGTTTTGATTGTTTGAATTTTTTCTTTTGCCTAAACATGAGGGTGTGCTGGGGGGCTGATAACTCTCTTAAATGCTATTTATCTTATTGTGGCCAAGCTGTTTGTGAATCACCTTCAAAGATACTGGGTTTCATTGTTTTTCTGACACATTCAACTTTCATTTTAGGTATACATCCGATGGATGGTGTGGTGATTGCTATTAAGATTATTGCTATTTAGAAGGGCGGAAAGTCAAGGAAATGTTGTTGAAGGTGGACTTTTTCAAGACATTGCATGGATTGTAGAGTCATATGGGCTTATTTTACCAAGAAGCTTTACAAGGACATGGTTTACATGGGCAAAGAGATGCATCACTATTGCATCATATTAGTTTTTAGCCAACTGTCATTCGAGAGGGTCCTTTTTAACAACTAGTCCATCATCCCTTTATATAGGAGGGATGAGATTACAAAAATAGAAGCTCAAATTCAAATTCAAACTAATTATCCTAATTTGACTCTAAGCGACTAACTAACTTTGAAATTCAAATTGAAATTAACTACTTTTGAGATCATAGGTGATCTCTTTTATTTGAATAAAATTACAACTCAAAATAAACGTGAATAAAATTAACGGATAAAAGTAGAAAAATGCGGCCCCATTTATCCATTTCACGCTGCATCAAATTCCTTGCCACATTTGGGACGAGGCTCCGATGTCCATCTAGTCATCTTCAGCACTGTAATGTCTATTTTCGATTTGTGGGTCTAGTCTTTTTTCCAGAATAACTAGGAAAGGCGGGCCACCCATCGTCTGCTCTTCGTACATCCCTTGACTTGCTTGCCATATTAACCTACAGTCACCTCTTGCGTGCGCATGGGATCAAATTTCACCGAAATTCGACCGAATTTAGGTGGAACTTCGGTTTTGATATGGACCGAAATTTGGTCGAAATGGCCTATATCGATCGAAACTTGGGGGCCCCAGTTCTAAAACCAATTGAAATGATCGTCATTTCAGTCGAATTTGGTCAGAATTTCATTTCGGTCGATCTTCGAAATGGTGACCGAAATTAAAATTTGAGGCCTTGTCATGCATGTCCTTTTCTTTTAACAAGCTAATATGTATTCTTGGATACAAATTAATAGATACTAAAATTTAATAATTAGAAATTCGGTTACTTATTCGTGTCGGATTTGTATCCACGTATGTCGATACATGGAACGGTTATACAAAATCTTGAACAAATCAACCTATAAAGCTTGCAAAGTCGAAAACTACATTATGAGTTCATTGCCTTTTAAACATAAGTAGCGAAATAAAGCAGCAGGGTTGATATCGATTATAGTATTGATATCGATATGGTATCAACATTATCAATTAAAATGGTGGAAAGTCTGCATTAAATGTATCTATTTTGTTGATATTGATTTTATGAGATGACATATCATTATATATCACTCGATATTGGTCGGTATGGATACCCTGGGTGATATATGTATCGTTAACCTGTCGAAATGGATACATTGTAGATATATCAACGATATATCATGATATTTCAATCCATGGAGAAGATGGATAGTAGGCAGTAGTTGGGTTGGAGTGTGGATCTTCATGAATTGACGGGTAATGGAGAGGGATGATCCCACGTAATAGTAGAAGTCCATAAGAAGTTGATGCCAACCATCAGATGTAGAGTGGTCATCTCCCATATGAAGATATCGAGAGTGGGCATCTTTTATACGGAAATTCTGAGAATGGGCATCTCCTATGCGGAAGTCATCATTGTTTCTCTTGTGTGGGGGACCTTAAAGAGCGTCTCTCATATATGGATCTCAAAAAATTGGTTCTCTTATAAAATGTCACCCGAACCCCTCACATTCTATGAGGTAATCTTCATTTAGCAACAATTTTATGGGAAGAGACATCCTGGACCCCTGTGGCTGCAGCCTAATGCGGCGATCAACAATCGTCCACCTTCCCCACAACAACACCCTCTACCTTTGCCACCGTCCACATGCTCCCTTACGTGGACACACCACCACTGACGCCCGCACACAACACACCAACAACCTCATGCGTGGAGCAACGACTTGTCCACCGGCTCATCTTATGTCAAAATATGTTTCTTACCATGGCTCTGCAGTAGATTCATGAACTGCATTGTCGACAACTCGTAGTTTGTGCTATCCCTCTTGACAATGGGTACCAGACCCTTGAATGCATCTGTGGATGGGGTCTCAACTCTATTTTCTGACATTGTGGACAGATAGCTGAGATTGTAGACAGACAGTGGAGTGTCTAAACATACATGAAAATGGGTGGCTGTGGGTGTAGACTCATATCACAACCAATCGTAAACATTGGCTCAAAAGAACCACAATGATCTGATTTCACCCCTTTTCAGACTGAAATCAGGAAAAAAACTCTGAAATCATGCTAAAAACTGCGAAATCAGACCAAAAAACTCTATGCGAGCGGCAACGGGCATTTGGGGCGACACGCCGCGGCAACAAGGGGACCAGCGGGCGACGTTGGATGCTGCCGGGCGGCGCTGAAGAATAATCTTCTATTGATTTAGCAGCTCCTTCAACTCCCCACTATTCAATTCATGATCATACTCTAACATGTCCAGACAAACAACCTCCTTCTAAGCATATCACCTCCTTTCTTACTTGCATAAGCATAACTCCCTCTTGAAGGACATTGACTCCCTCTTCAAAGCCATCAGCTTCAGCGCCAATCCTCTAATCTCTTGATGAGCACTCAAGGTAAAGACCATGGAAAATCGACAAACCTCGATAAAATCCCAAATAAGTTATGTGGTCAAATCTCGACCTAAGGACTTCACCAAGGCCAAATGGAAAAACTACATCCACTGACGATTTTTCAATTATTCATTCATGCAAAGGGTAGGGGTTGACTTAACTTTAACGTGGATTGTTTCCATGACTTTTGAGGTTCTGTAGAGAAGCTTCAACACTATAAAAGGTGTCTCCTTTTGGTGTATTCACAGACCACACAATAAACATGGTGCAATGGTAGTTCTTTGGGATATTTCGAGAGAGAATTTTTGCCATACTTAATCCAAAAAATTTAATACTTACCAATAAGAAACTGTCAGTGGATGCAACTTTTCTATTTGACCTTGGTGAAGCCCTTAGGTCGAGATTTGACCACATACCACTTATTTGGGATTTTATCGAGGTTTATCGCTTTTCCATGTTCTTTAGCTTTGAGTGCTCATCCAGAGATCAGAGGATTGGCGCTAAAGCTGATGGCTTCGAAGAGGGTGTCGATTTCCTTTATGAAGGAGTTCTGTTTATGCAGGTAAGAAAGGAGGTGATGCTTAGAAGGAGGTTGTTCGTCTGGACATGTTAGAGTATGATCATGAATTGAATAGTGGGGAGTTGAAGGAGCTGCTAAATCAATAGAAGATTACTTTTGAGGAAGATAAGAAGCATGAGTTCAAATGGAGGCAGAGTTTAAATCAAGCACTCAAGCAGGTGCTTATTTCCTTGGGACAAGTGTTCGCATGGGCGGCCCATGAGGCAAAATACCTTGCTTGGGTTGAGGCAAGGTGTTGATGCCTAATCTTGTCTCAATGCCTTGGCTAGCAGTTGGAGCCCTGTAAGAACCAATTCATTTTAGAGATTGTGTGCTCATGTTGAGGAGGGCTCCTATTTGATTAATTATCGACTTTAAGGACATGTGAAGTCTGTTGATCCAAATAGGAAATGTGACCTTATCCTAGATGCCATTTATCCATTTTGGGAGTCTAATTAGGATAATGATGTTCACACGTTTTCCAATTATTTATTCGTGCAAAGTGTAGGGGTTGACTTAACTGTACCTTGGATTGATTCCATGGCTTTTGAGGTTCTCTAGAGAAGCTTCAAAACTACAACACTATGAATGGTGTCTCCTTTTGGTGTATTCACAGACCACATGATAAACATTGTGCAATGGTGGTTCTTTGGGATATTTGAGAAAGAATTTTTGCCATACTTTATCCAAAAAATGTAATACTGACTAATAAGAAACCGTCAGTGGATGTAGTTTTTCCATTTGGCCTTGGTGAAGTCTTTACTTAGGTTGAGATTTGACCACACACCACTTATTTGGGATTTTATCAAGGTTTGTCGCTTTTCCATGTTCTTTAGCTTTGAGTGCTCATACATAGATTAGAGGATTAGTGCTGAAGCTGATGGCTTTGAAGAAGGCATCGATTTCCTTCAAGAGGGAGTTATGCTTATGCAGGTAGGAAAGGAGGTGATATGCTTAGAAGGAGGTTGTTCGTCTGGACATGTTAGAGTATGCTTATGAATTGAATAGTGGGGAGTTCACGGAGCTGTTAAATCAATAGAAAATTATTTTTAAGAAAGATAAGAAGCATGCATTCGAATGGAGGCAGAGTTTAAATCAGACATGGCTGAGGAAAGGGGATGCAAACACACAATCTTTCATATAGTGGTTAATGGGAGGCAGAGAAGGATCCTCATCTACTCCTTTTCAGTGGGTGAGAAGCGCTTCTATGTGGAGCTAGAGGTTGAAACAATTGTGGCGGGCCACTTTCGTGAGTTGAGCATGTATGGATATGACCTTTGGGGAGATTATGGGGCTAGCAGATTGATGCAAGAGTAAGCACACAAGCCCATAAGGGAGTGTGATGCAGAAGATGTTTGAGTTGCAGTGTTTTAGTTGAATGCGGATGGCTCTTTAGGTCTAGATTGGTTTCTGATCTTCTTCTCGAAGGAATTTTGGTGCGTCGTTTAGAATTAATCACAAAATTCAGATAGAACAATCTAGGTTTTGATTGTTTGAATTTTTTCTTTTGCCTAAACATGAGGGTGTGCTGGGGGGCTGATAACTCTCTTAAATGCTATTTATCTTATTGTGGCCAAGCTGTTTGTGAATCACCTTCAAAGATACTGGGTTTCATTGTTTTTCTGACACATTCAACTTTCATTTTAGGTATACATCCGATGGATGGTGTGGTGATTGCTATTAAGATTATTGCTATTTAGAAGGGCGGAAAGTCAAGGAAATGTTGTTGAAGGTGGACTTTTTCAAGACATACAATTGCATGGATTGTAGAATCATATGGGCTTATTTTACCAAGAAGCTTTACAGGGACATGGTTTACATGGGCAAAGAGATGCATCACTATTGCATCATATTAGTTTTTAGCCAACTGTCATTTGAGAGGGTCCTTTTTAAACCTCGACATGGGATGAAACATGGGTGCTTGCTGACCTTCTCTCTTGTGCGTGATTTTGGCCAATAGGTTGATTATAGTGGTTGAAGGGGTGGTGTTGGGCGAGTTTTGCTCGGGGAACAGAAGGGAGGAACTTTCGATTTTGGTAATGTAGTATGCTGATGATATGATTTTCTTGAGATTTTTGACGGTGTTTGTGGCTCAAGGTTCTATAGTTTAAGTTTGGTTTTGTGCCTTTTGTTATGTCACAAGGGGAGAATGATGATTTTGGGTGGCCTTAGGTACGTCGCTGGTAAGCTTGATGCCTTGATCCTTACCTATTTGTGTTGCATTTGACTTGCGGGAGACTTAGTAAGTCGACCTTGAGAAACTGGAGAAGTTTGTGTACTGGGGAAGGCTAGTTGCTTGTCGATGGGTGGTTGTTTGGTGCTTTTCAAGGCATCTCTGTTCGTCATCCTGGTTTCTCCCCCTCTTCTCGTTTTTTATCGGTTGATGGCGTGTGGGTGTACTAGGAGTCATTGGTGTGACATTTTTCTTGTCCTATATGGGAGGGAGAGTTGTGGGGTTCACCCAATCGATTAGAATTCTACGATAAAGACGATGTAGATTGGTGTTTGGAGGGTGTTGCTCTCAAAGAGATTACCAAAGCATTATTGGCCAAATGATTAATGAGAATATGAGAGTGTATTAATTCGATGTGCTAGCTAGCACGGAAAATCTTTGACATACGTGTGACAATGTTACTTCAGATTTTGGCATTATTCTTGGTCTGAGGAAGGGGCACCCTCCCAAGGCTGTCCAATGTGGTACATAATCAGGATTTCTGGGTGGCAGAGTTCTGGTTTAATAGCTTATTGGTTCCTTTTTTCGCGATGGGTTGATGTGTTTTTTCGCGATGGGTTGATGTGTTTTGTCATTGTACAATGCCCGAGGAGGATGCAGATCGTCTGTTATTTGATTGTGTCATCATAGGGAGTTATGAACACCTTAGGTTCTCGATCGTCCTTAGGTAAAACTGGGAAGGATGAACCTTGAAGATATATGGGGGAGCTGGGGCGAGCGAGGGACCAAAGGTGCATGTGAGAAATGAAAATTAGGGTTTGCAATGGAGACCTTCACTAGTACTGACAGGTGGTTGTTGGAATACAATGATGCTGGAGGTTTTGTAAGTGACGAATCACTTTTTACTTTTGTTAATTATACTGAATTATTGTTGTTTTAGTATAATTGAATAAAAGACTATTAATTAAAAATCACAAATTATGTTACTTGTGAATTGTGGTTTTTAATTTTTTAATTTGGTGAAGTTCAAGGTTAAAAACAAGGAAGCATCATCATTTTTAGATATAACTTTGGTTGATTAAAGTGGGTCCAAATAATTGTGCAAATATGCCAATTATGTGTTTTGTGATGCGATGTTATATTTTGGAATTCATAATTTAAATTTTTAATTTCAATTTTTATTTTGCAAATTTTGTATTTTTATTTTTAAGAGTCAAGAAAATAAATAATGAAATAAAGAAGAAAAGATTAGTATAGGGGAATTAAGTGACTTCCAAATTAAATTTCTTTGTCCGCTAGAAAATTCTCAATTATACATTTCCCTTAAAACATGTGCATCGAGGATTCAGAAAATATTTCTTTAATGTCTCAATTACTGAATTATTGTTGTTGTTATAGTATAATTGAATAAAAGGCGATCAATCAAAAACCACAAATTATGTTACGTGTTAATTGTGCTGTTTATTTTTTTATTTGGTGAAATTCAAGGTCGAAAACAAGGAAACAACATCTTTTTTAGATATAACTTTAGTTGATTAAAGTGTGTCCAAATAGTTGTGCAAATATACCAATTATGTGTTTTGAGATGCTTATATATCTTTTGAAATTCATAATTTATAAATTTTTAATTTCAATTTGCAAATTTTGTATTTTTATTTTTAAGAGTCAAGAAAATAAATAATGAAATAAAGAAGAAAAGATTTGTATAGGGGAATTAAGTGACTTCCAAATTAAATTTCTTTGTCAGCTAGAAAATTCTCAATTATACATTTCCCTTAAAACATGTGCATCGAGGATTCAGAAAATATTTCTTTAATGTCTCAATCAATGAATGATGCATACACTATATTTGATATTTTTTTCAATTTTAAAGAATGAAAAGGCAATATTTTTGAAAACTAAATATATGATATGCAATAGGTGATTAAATAAAGCTAGTGTACTTTTTTTAAATTTGGAATTAATAAGAAACAAATTTAAAGTGAGTAATGCAGAAACTCTGATTCGATGTGTTTTAGTTTTCAAGCATAGCAACTTGACAATAAATTGCTCAAAAATCACAAGTGATAACCATAAAGCAATGAACGGGGCATTTAGGTCAAAATTTTTAAATTTTGATGCAGTATGTGACAGAAAAATCATACAAGGAATAATAAGAATAATTTATTCATAGCACGATATTCAATAAATTTTAAAAGACCTTTGTCAAAGGTATCTTTGTATTAATTTCCTCACAATGGCTATTTTCCCAAAATTTTCGGAGAGATTTGGAATTAATATGAGTAAACTATCTAAAAATCAATGTTTCACTTAACAATTCATAGTTGTATCAATATTTATCCAAGATTGTTCCACAGTATGTAAACATATAGAAAATTAGATGATCTACAAAATTAAGCAGAAATTGCAATTTTCTGATATAGGGTTCGCGAAATATGAATCAATGTGCAAAGGGGTATTTCTGTAAAACTAATAAATAGAATTTATCTCAAAACTTAGCTTGGAGTGGTCATATGGAATATCTAAAAGGCCTTCGTAATTAACCCCAAAGCAGGATTCGTCTTAAATTTCTGGAAGGAGAAGGGGCCTTGGTGTAAATTGATGTCTTGGTGTAAATTGATCATCCCTTCCACGTGGTGAGCAAATATAGCTTGGTTTGAAGCACATGAATGTGGCTGCGTAATAACCTTCGTCTGCGTACATATATCTGATGGCTGTCAACGATCTTGTGTTTCTTATCGTGTGGTCATGCCTTTGCCACATTGCCTTTTCTCAGCCATCGATGGAAGGATCAACAATTGTTCGTTGCTTCTTCTTACGTCCGAGATGTTCTCCAATATTAGATCTGATGGTTGAGGAGAGGTTGGTGCATCAATGTATCTGATGACGGGTGTCTGCTTGATCAAATGGCTCAGGATAGCTTCACATCAATGGCTGAGATGAATAACCCCAATATGAATCCAACGTTTAGCCGCACACGGAGGTGGTGCTTGTAGACAGCATGCAAAATACAGTATAAACAAGCCAAAAAAAGACTTTACTAAATTTTTTTGTTTGTTGATTGTACATCTTGTATGGATCAAGAAAAATAAAAACCTTCCTTGACCTATAGGGTAGATAAAGAAACCACCCGTAGCAGCTGTTAGGAGATGCATATGCAACAGCAATCCAAGGGCCCATTACCCAAACAGAAACTAAGTTCCCATTCACGACTCATGTAGCAAGCTACACCAAGTAAGAAATGTAAAGCAATAAGTCAGAGTTATCTGTTCCTTTATCCAAAAAAGTATTTCTATTTTGCATGATACAATCGTTGATCCCGGAATTTCTATAATAAATTGAGTAGGTAGTTAGTACAGTTCATTGACCATGAGTAATGAAAAATAATGAAAATAGGAATATTCAATATATATATATATATATTAAAACTAGTAATTCCATTTTTTTATTATACTATCTTTTCATCCATATTACTTATTAAATGTAAAATGATTGAGAGCTATGTTTACGATTGAGAAGGGCTCATCTATTACGAGCTATGTTTAAGATCGATAAGGGTCCATCTATTACTTATTCTGTGTTGTAACTGCAATTTTTGGTCAAATTTACTGGGCTGTGAAGACTGAGTGTAAGTATTTGGGGACTGGTTTTTTTTGATCGGAAAAGGGTTTGGGGGCTCATTTATATTCAGGAAACAGCAAAATCAAGGATGACTATTTTCTTGATGTACTCACCAAGACCTTTTACCGGAGCTACTTACCGTAGTTACATCTGAACACTCCTTTCATGCTGGGTTTCTAATGCCAAAGTTATTTTTTCATTCTAAATGTCGTGGGTGTTTTACTGTTTAACTGCATACAACTATTACTTCAATAAAATGGAGATTACCATGAAAAGTTTTGTCATCGTTATAGTGGATCCTATAATTTATCATATTTTTTTAGATTTTAACACGTGCATGATTTGCAGTTGCAGGTAGCTCCGCACGTCCACGTAGTTTTCGAAAGGTATATACTTTATCTGGTCAAATTTTTCTACTCACATTTTGCAGATTTTTTGGAAGTCCTGGCATTTTGCCAACCATTTTTGTATTTTATAGTTTCACTCTTATCTGTTACCAAAACTGTTGCTCGAATTTTTTTAATGAGACAACATTGTGTTTTCATTACATGATTGCCAAATGATGAGCAAAGTAGAATTGAGTTGCTTGTTGGGTTATGATATCCATAATTGTCTACCGTTGTTTTCTTTGGTTCTTAATGCCCATTTTCTCGATTGTTTTGAGTTGCTATTTGCTAAGTAGTAGTTTGTTGTTGGGATTACTTCGAAGTTGGAGAACATTTCTAGTCTCTCTTCTACAGAAGGCTTGACTGATGGTTTTTTAATTGTTATAGGTTAAATGCTTGTAAAACCTATTTGAGGAAACTTGGATGTTTAATATCGTGGTCTTTGATATTGTCAAAAACCGCTTGATACCTTGTTTCATTATCTTGTATATAATCGAAAACATATCTATGTTCTTTTTTTTTGGGCTTGATCAATATCTCATGATATATTGATGGAATATCAAGAACAATATGGTGATTTCTTGAAACTACAGTTTCCAATAGAGTATATGGAGGTGTAATCTTCAAGGCTAGTTTTGTATTTTCTATGGATATGTGTTTTCTAGCCTTGACCTCTATATATGGAGGGTTAGTGTTCATTATCAATTTATGTATCGTTCGTGTTCCCTTTGTACACAGTATTAAAGTGATAGTCTTAAATTGGAGTGCTGCGTGCATCTGCCCTTCACCCCACTGAACACTAGACATCGATAAAAATTACATTAGCTTGCCTTCATCGCCATTTCTAACCTCGCGGGGCCATCGACTTTCAAGGACTTTACTACCTACAGCTTTTGCGTCGCTATCGCTGCAACTTTCGTTAGTTCATAGCTTGTAAATTGCCGAGATCATGTCCATATTGTTCAAGATCATGCCCATATTGTTCTGTTCTAGATCAGGTTTATAGATGTGATTGTAAAGCTACCCGGAAGTGATCACCATTATTCCTCTGTCCATTGTGCTATGCAAGCACTAGTAACTCTAGGGAAGTCTACTTTCTTAACGGAATCTCTAGGGTTGTGATGCAACGTGAAGTAAAGAAATAAGGCTTTATTTTTCGTTAAGTTTATTTATTAATTTAATTTACGATTAATTGAGTCATTGCAATTGTATTTTAAAGGGATTGCATGTGTCTCAATTTAATTAATTAGTCGGCTATATTAGGTAGTTAGTCGGTTAGAGTTCAAATTAGGATAAGCTAGGAGCCTAGGGTTTGAATTTTGATTTGTTTCTATTTTTGTAATCCCACCCCTCCTTTTTAAAGGGGATGGTAGTCATTTGTTGAGGGACATTTCAAGTGAAAATTATTTTGAGATTTATCTCATATCGCCTCTGTAGAGAGTATTATTATTATGTTTATGTACCTTTTCATAATTTCTTATTGCTCTCTAGACTACCATGTAATTTACCCATGAGGCCTCTCTCTATATAAGAGAGGCTAGGGTTCCCTTGAATAATAAGTTGCTCATTTCTTCCAACATGGTATCAGAGCCTCAACCCTAGGGCTCTCTACCCGCCGCCACCCCCCCCTCTCTCCTCTCCTCTCGGCCTTCTCTCCTCGCCCTAGCGGCCTCCCCGCCGCCCACAACCCCTCTCGTCGCTCCCCAGCCCTAGCGGCCCCAGCTGCTAGCCCCCAATCGCCAGCCCCCTTGCCCTAGTGGCACCTCAGTTGCTGCCGCCAGCCCCCAGTTGCCACCGCCAGCCCGTAAGGGGGCCGCCCAACCCGTAAGGGGCCACAACCCTCACCTCCTGACCGTACCCTAGTCGTCCACGCCTAGGACTCTTTCTCCGGATCTATGGATTTGAGTGCGTAACGTCTACGTACGCACTCGAATCCTATGCAGTTTGTGTAGACATCTGTCATTTTGTCTACCAACCCTAGTTCTTCTCAAGTGGCGATATGTCAGAATCAAAGGTTGATATGCCCTCTATAGACGTGTTTAAAGGTCCCGCGCCAATAGTCAAAATGGACGGGTCGAACTATGAGCTCTGGGCGATGCAGTTCATGAGTCTCATGAAGTCGAACGGTAAGAAGCACATTCTTACCGAGGATGAGCCCAAAGAGAAGACAGGGATATATGCCTCGTGGGAGGCTGATGATTCGTATGCCAAGGTTTGGCTGTCAGGCACACTGTCGATGGAGATTGCCAATGATGTCATCCATCGGCCCACTGCTAAGGCAATGTGGGATATTTTGGCTGCAACATATTCACAAGTGCGGAATGAGACCAAGATGTTATAGCTTCAGCATGATATATTCACGATGAAGCAGAACGACAGACCACTTCACTCCTTGTACACGTCCCTGAGAGGGATGTTTGAGAAGCTATACAGTACCATTCCACTTACAGCAACCCCTGAGCAGTAGAAGACGTTTCGGAATGCCACCATGGTGGGCATTCTACTCGCAGCCCTAGACCCTGAGTACGAGGCTGCCCGCTTTAAATTTTGGCCGATGCAGTTATTCCTCCAATGGAGGATGTTTACCGGAGGCGCAGTCCCATCTCAGTGTCTTCTAGCTCATCTACTTCACCCCCCATCGGCGATGGCAGTATCGCGTGGGAGAGGTGGTCTGTCTTCTGGTCGTGGACGTGGACGTGGAGGTGGTAGGGATGGTCGCTTTCGTTACCCTTGTTCGTACTGTCACCGCACATGCCACTCGGAGGATACATGGTACTCTAAGCATGGGTTCCCAGCATCGACGCGTGTAGCTGAGCATGTTCTGCCCCAGTCAGCATCCACTGCAGACAACCATTTTAAGGAGCTTGTGCCACGTCTACGTGATATTATGCCACTATCCTCTGCAGATTCTTCTGATGGACCTTCTGATGTTGCTGCCTCTGCCTCTGCCAGTTCCTATGGTATCGCTAGTACCTCAGGTAGTGCTACTGCATTTACGTCCTCTCGTGATATATCTGATTGGATTATAGATTCCGGTGCCACACAACATCTGCCGAGATCGACAGAGACTTGAGTCCTACAGGGACATTCCCCATGGCCGTTCAGTACAGATCGCAGATGGTACACACTCCCCCCTTATTGGATAGGGGGAGGTCGTTCTATCTTCTTCCATGCATTTACAGAATGTTCTGCATGCTCCCGAGTTCTCCATGAATCTATTGTCTATTAGTCAGATTACAAAGGATTTGCACTGTCGTGCCATATTTGACCCCTCTTCTCTTATTTTTCAACACATACTAACGGGAAGGGTGATTGGCTGTGGCTCTGAGCAGAATGGTCTGTATCGGCTGGTCCGGAATTCTTATGCTGCCGCCTCTTCTTATTCAGCCGGACCAGTATCTCCGTACATCTGGCATCTTCACTTTGGTCATCTCCTGCTCTAGAAAATGCGACACCTTCTGCCTCAGATCTCTCCCAGTTCTTCCTTTAGCTGTGAAGCGTGTCAGTTGGGAAAGCATCATAGGTCCAGCTTCCCTGGTCGTCAGAGTTGGAGCAGTTGCTCCCTGTTCGAGTTGTTTCATATTGATATTTGGGGTCCTAGTCGTGTTCCCGATCATCAGGGACACATATTTTATCTAGTTGTCGCGGATGATTTCTCTCGTGTATCTTGGGTCTTTCTTTTAAAGAATAAATCTGAAACAGGAGATGTGATTAAAAATTTGATTAATGAAGTGCAGAATGTTTTTTCCTCTACTGTCAAATATGTTCGTACAGATAATGCTCTTGAATTCTGCACACGATCTCTCTCTCAGTTTCTCTCGTCAAAGGGCATTATTCACCAAACTACTTGTGCCTACACATCTCAGCAGAATGGAGTGGCAGAAAGAAAGCATCGTCACCTTCTTGACATTACTCGAACTCTTCTTATTCAGAGTTGTGCTCCTATCTCTTTCTGGGGGGATGCTGTTCTTACAGCTTGTTACCTGGTCAATCGTATGCCTTCATCTGTCCTCGGAGAGAAAATTCCTATGTCTATCATTTTTCCTGATAAGGAATTATTCTTACTTACTCCTTGTGTCTTCGGTAGTGTTGCATTTGTTCATCTTCTCACTCCAGGACTTGACAAACTCTCTCCTAGAGCGGTCAAGTGTGTCTTTGTGGGTTATTCTTGGACTCAGAAGGGCTATCGCTGTTATGATCCCATAAACAAGAAATACTTTGTCAGTGCTGACGTCACATTCTATGAGTCTGTTATGTACTTCTCTCCTGCAGGTGACAGGCTGGTACCATCCACTACCAATGATGATGTCTATGTCCCTCCACCTCATAGGTGGGGTTCACCTGAGTCTACTCCTGCACCTGTTACTACGCCCACTTTACCACCATTACCTCAGCCACCACCACCTCCACAACCTCCTATTCCACCTTTACCAAAGTTTTACACGCGTCGGTCAGGTCCTGCTCAGGCTACACGTCCAACATCCATCACGCCTCAGGTATGTGCTGATGACATTACTACTGACGGGTCAGATATGGTACATGTGCAGGATTCTTCAGTGCAGGAGGAGACTACATCATCCAGTACACATGATGATGACCTGGATATTCTTATTGCTATCCGGAAGCAAAAGAGGACGTGTGTATCTTATCCCTTTGCTTCTCAGGTATCTTTTCATCGTCTCACAGGAGATTTTCAGAGATTTGCTACAGCTTTGTCGTCCGTAGAGATACCACTGACCTATCAGGACGCTATGCAGATTGATGTCTGGCGCGTGGCTATGGAAGAAGAGATGCGGGCATTACATGCTCGTGGCACATGGAGCTTGGTTACTCCTCCTCTTGATGCATCTATCGTTAGCTGTAAATGGGTATTCACAGTTAAATACAATGCAGATGGCAGTCTAGATCGATACAAGGCTCGGTTGGTGGCTCGAGGTTTCACACAAACCTATGGTGTGGTTTATATGGATACATTTTCTCCGGTGGCTCGTCATTCTACCCTTCGGATACTCCTTTCAGTTGCAGTGGTACGTGACTGGACTATATCCTAGCTTGATGTCAAGAATGCATTCTTGTATGGCGATCTGCAGGAGGAAGTCTACATGCAGCAACCACCAGGGTTTACTGCTGAGGGGGAGAAGCATATGGTCTGTAGACTTGACAAGGCAATTTATGGCCTTAAACAGAGCCCAAGGGCGTGGTTTCAGAAACTTTCTCATCTGATTGAACGACAGGGGTTCAAGAGATCGAATGCAGACCACTCATTGTTTATTCAGAAGTCTTCTATGGGTCTGTTGTCATCATGGTCTATGTTGATGATATTCTTGTTACAGGAGATGATGTTCAGGGAATAGAGAGGGCAAAAGCATTCCTAGGTCATCAGTTTGTCACGTAGGATCTTGAAACCCTAAGATGCTTTCTGGGGTTGGAATTTGTCAGGAATGCACAGGGTCTAGTGATGACCCAAAGGAAGTACATTTCAGATTTCTTAATTGAAACAGGCATGGCTGAATGCAAACCATCGAGTATTCCCATGGATCCAAGCATGAAGCTATATGATGATGACACTGTTGAAGTAGACAAGAGGAGATATAGAGAAATGGTGGGTAAGCTCCTTTATATTACCATAACTCGACCTGATATTGCCTTTGCAGTAAGCCGGGTGAGTCAATTTGTGGAGCAACCAAGACAAGTTCATATGAATGCCATATACATGATATCGAGGTATCTAAAGTCCTCTCCAGGTTCAGGGTTGCTATTCCAAAAGGGCACAGATCTATCTATTTCAGGATGTGCAGATGCCGATTATGCAGGATGCCCTAAGGATAGGAAGTCAACCTCAGGATATGCCGTTTTTGTTGGGAGCTCTTTGGTCTCTTGGAAAAGCAAGAAGCAAACCGTTGTGGCAAGGTCAAGTGCAGAATCCGAATACAAGGCCATGACGCAAGCAAGCACGGAGATGATGTTGGTCCGATCTGTACTAGAGGATCTACATGTAGCCGTACCCTTACCTATGCAGCTTCAGTGTGACAATTAGACAACACTGTTTATTGCTAACAATCCAGCATTCCATGAGAGAACAAAGCATATAGAAGTTGACTGCCACTACACGAGAGACTTGATTCAGAGAGGCTTGATATCTACATCTCATGTGAGATCAGGGGATCAAACTGCTGACATACTCACCAAGCCGTTGCTCTGAGGGCCCTTCCAGAAATGTTCTTCCAAGCTGAGCATGATCGACATCTATGCTCCACCTTGAGGGGGAGTGTAGAGAGTATTATTATTATGTTTATGTACCTTTTCATAATTTCTTATTGCTCTCTAGACTACTATGTAATTTACCCATGAGGCCTCTCTCTATATAAGAGAGGGTAGGGTTCCCTTGAATAATAAGTTGCTCATTTCTTCCAACAGCCTCCCCTTCTCTCTTCTCCCTCTACGCGATCTCCGCGATTTTCTTCCCCAAATCCCTTGCATCTGGGGAGCCTTCTCTCCTTCCTCCTTCCAAAATTTTCTTCCATCAAACATTTTTCACTGCAAAAAATAGGTTTTCCATCGTTGATTTTTTTATTTGCATCAATTGGTATCAGAGCATGGCTCTCAGATTGTCCTCATGATCCGACGATCCCTCAAAAGCTCGCGCAGACGTATGACCAAGGAATCTCGTTCAACGAACCAAGCATGGTGTGCCGAGGTTAGACAAACACTATCTAATATGCTCTAAGTTTGTGCAGATATGCAAGTTTTGGCGAGAGAAATGCGAGATCCGTGGAATGTTGAAGCGTTGACACGACAACTAGAGGAAAATGCCGTTAAAAACGTTGAAAAAGTTGCTGTCCAGGAGGTTTCGGAACCCGCGCCACCATCTCTAGTAGAAGAAGTTACTATCCAAGGCGAGTTTGATGGAAATAATGAATAAAACAAAGAAAAGTTTGCCTCTACGCCTGCTGTCCAGCCCATTCCAAATCAGTGGTTGATGACGAAATCGACCCCATCACCTCCTACAACCCCCTCACAGGTCTCCTACACAACCCCCACACCATTGGCGACCTCCCTAGCTCCGCTGAACCCCTATTCGCCTCCCTCGCGCCCTCTACGTCCAAGCCGATCATGACCCCCACCTCGCCCGCCGTCCTTGGATTCTCCTTCCGAGTTGCTGTTGCTGAACTCGCGCCTCCACCTCAACCCCTGTGCCATCGCTACCTCCTCACCCACGCTGACACCACCGCCACCTACTCCCACGCCCCCTCGCCTCCCTTACAGTCCCTTCGCCACCCTGACACACCACCCAGACTCACCGCCCTCTCCTGACCCCCTCTTCACCTCCATCCTTCCTCTCTTTTTATCCAACGCCGCCACCTTAGCCTCGCACCACCACCATCTCCTCTTCCCTCCTCCTACCCCACCACCTACGCCGCCGCCCTCCCTCTCCACCTCCCTACCCGATACCGGCATCACCTCCATTCTTGATGCATCTGCCACCTAGGGATGTTTGATTCAGCCTGCCTCCGCCATTCAAGGCTTCTCGATTCATCCCATTATTGTCGCCACCTCTTTCGTCGAGGAAGCCACTGTCCTGCGTACGCCAAGAAGAGGCATCACCCTCAACTCTAGCCGCCGTCATCCCACCATTGCCACCACATGTGTCCTTCCTTATCGCCACATCGTCACCCCTCTTGGAAGGGATATTAAACCCTAAAGAGGCTTGGGGATTCCTCTTCAATTAGATCCCCTAAAACAATGGATGAAATATTTTTGAAAAACTACAATCCGCTCCCTCCCACAAAAGTTTTTATTTAAAGGTTAAAGTTGGTGGGAACCTAAGGGGCATCTCTTTTGATAAAGGGGTCGAAAATTTACGCTTCCAACCCCTGGGACAAGAATATTTAAAGAGAAACGCTGAGAAAAGGAAATTAGGACCGCCACCTTTTCCAATTAGGATAAGGAATGTGGGTATCACGTATTTAAAGATCATATGGTCTAGTTCATTACCCACATCTCCTCCCCTCCTAAATTTGTACTATTTATTTGCTATGTATTCTCCAAAGGCCGAAATGCTTAATATGAAGATGCCCCATCAAATTTTTGAGCACCACGTTAAGGGGGCGAAATCCGCGTGCACGCTGGCATTTGCGCCACATATGCTCTTCCATCGTGAAATTAACAGCTCAGCCTCCCACCACCGTACCATACGCATGGATTTTTCCATTTAGCTCCATATCAATTCTTCCAAAATATGATCGAGAAAGATGAATTAAAATTATCAAGCTTCAAGTCGAAAGATCAAGCAATTCGTTGGGAGACGAATTTTTCAAGCGAAGAGTTGATGCAACGTGAAATAAAGAAATAATGCTTTATTTTTCGTTAAGTTTAATTAAGGTCGAGTTAATTTAATTTATGGTTAATTGAGTCATTGAAATTTTATTTTAAAGGGATCGCATGTGATCTCGATTTAATTAATCGGTTATATTAGCCTTATTAGGTGGTTAGTCGGTTAGAGTTCAAATTAGGATAAGTTAGGATTTGAATTTTGATTTGTTTCTATTTTTGTAATCCCACCTTCCTATATAAAGGGGATGGTAGTCATTTGTTGAGGGACAATTCAAGTCGATTTTTTTGAGATTTATCTCATGTTGCCTCTCCTTCTCTCTTCTCCCTCCACACGATCTCTGCGATTCTCTTCCCCTAATCCCTCGCATGTGGCGAGCTTTCTCTCCTTCCTCCTTCCAAAATTTTCTTCCATCAAACATTTTTCATCACCAAAAATAATTTTTCCACTGTTGCAAAATTTTTTATTTGCATCAGGCAAGCTTGTAAAAATCAGTCGACTTGGCCGACTAGTCAGCCCGATTAAGCGAATCGGTGGTCTGGGCGACTCGACTAAGGGTAATCGGCCTTTAGTCGGGTAGAGCGACTAGTCGGCCGATTTATCAGGCGCTTTTTGCAAGAGGATCCGGATACCCATTTAATCAGAAATGTTTGGTGCTTGATGCTTCGAACCCGAGACCCATTTCTCTTCGAAAGAATTGAAACCCTTTCTTTCTTTCTCTGCTCTCTGTGATACACTCTCCAGGCGGCAACTCCTTTGTTCGCCGCACCTCCTCTCGCTCCAACCGCATCATGGCACTCTCCTCTCACACCTCCTCGCCGCACCTCCTCCTTTGTTCTACAAGAAAATTTCTTCTCTTCGCATTCCAACCAGTGCTGCGAACCTACAAAGGTTAGAATTTCCATTTTTTTAGATTTTCTGTTATAAAAATGATTTTTTTGTACTCGTGTTCCAACCAGTGTTGGCAGTGTCGCAACTTGCGATATTAGGGTCTTTGTATGTTTTTTTGTTAAATGTTTTTTGTCAAATTAATATTTGCAGATCTTAGATTTCCAAATCTTATAAGCTTTTTTGTAAGCTCTTTTCTAGATCTTAGATTTCTGATCTAGCGGAAGCTGTCTAGATCTTAGATTTTATTCAAAAGATGCACCTGAATCATAATTTTATATGGCCCATTTACACATATATCAAAGGGCATCAACTGTTGTAATGTTATAATCTGAATTTTTTACGATGTTATAATGTGAATTAGGTGATATATAATTATGTTTTGTTTTGTCATATGCAAGCCGTGAAGCATATATGCTATATTTATACTAACAGATTTATTTAAATGACTAGATTATAATTTTTTCCTTGTAATTGTACATCGGAAATCACTGCCATTGCAATTTATACCAAGTGATTGGTCACCAAATCACTGTTTATATGTTATATAAATTTTCATTATTTAAATGATCACATTATGTTATATAATTTTTCATTGCAATTTTTACTAAGTGATTGGTCACCAAATCACTGATTTTTCTTTCGTTTTGGAAAAATAAGAGGATATTGCATTTGGTTTAGTATATTTCTAGTATACAATTTATTAATTAGTTGTTTTACGAATTTGTTTATATCAATTTTTAACTTGTGAGTTTTAACAATGTAGATGGCCACACTCCCCACAAGTGTTAATTTTGGTCAAGCTTGCAAAAATCGGCCGACTAGTCGAGTCGGGGGGATAGCCGACTCGACTAGGCCTAGTCGGCCATTAGTCGGTCATCCCGACTAGTCGGCCTAGTCGGCCGACTACTCGGCCGACTTTTACAACAAGCTTTTATTTTTTTTAAAGCAAACTTATTCTAAATATGCTTAATGTTATATTTAAAGTCATTTACTTCTTTTGTATCATTATGTAAGTATAGAAAATGGATTTTTACACCTTTAACCCTGAGTAATCTTGCAATAACATTCATAATCATGCATAATCATGAATTACATGAGAAACTCCGCATAATAACTCCATCTCACACTCATAACCCTCCGTCAATTTAATACGTTAACTCAACTATATAAGTGAGTTAATCTAACCCATATATCATCTAACGGCTAGTATTAGTCAAAATAAAAAAAAACGAAAGAAAAAAAGTCAATCTATGATCTAACAACTTCGTTCCAGGTTGGTTTGGGAGGGTTTCAAGTAGGTCGGTCGGTGGGAGGCTTCGTCAGTCGGCTTCGGCGGCTTCGAGCAGGAGGAGAAGCTCGGTGGGGAGGGCTTCGTTCGAGGGAGGGGAGCACGCGGGGGGTGGAGTGGGGGCTTCGAGCGAGAGACAGGGGATCGACGCGGCGTGAGCGAGGGAGGGCATCGCGGCGGGGCTTCGGGCGAGTAAGGGAGGGCAGCTTCGTGTTGCAGGTCGATGGGAGGATGGAGGTTTGCTGGCCAGGGGGCTCATGGCGGGGGGCGGGGGGGGGGGGGGGTAAGTTCGAGCGGGGTGGCTTGGGGGGACTTCGAGCAGGGGTAAGCTCGCGGAGAGGATGCTCGACAAAGAAGCAGGGGAATGATTGACGTGGGGGGTGGGAGCCTGGCTTGAGGAGCAGGGGGATCGGGGGCGGGGGGGCCTCGAGCAGAAAGGAAGCCGCGGGTGAGCTCGGCGGGTAGCAGGGGATTGATCGGCGGGTGGGGGGTGACGCTCGGCGAGGAGGGGGGATCTTCTAGGAGCAGGGGATCGGGGGAGGGGCTTTAGGAGATGGGAAGCACGACAGGGGGGCTTCACGGAGCAGGGAGGAAGTTGAGCTCGGCGGGCAGCAGGGGATCGATCGGTGGGTGGGGGGTGGCGTTGAGCTCGGCGGGCGGGGGGGCCTTCGAGCAGCTTGCGGGCGGGGGGGGGGGGGTCTTCGAGGAGCAGGGAAGCATGGCGGGGGGCTTCGTGGAGCAGGAAGGAAGCTCGGCGGGCGGCAGGGGATCGATCAATGGGTGGCATGGAAGGCTGTATCCCGATATATCGACGATATATCTGTATCGACGGGTCACCGATATATCGCCGATATGTCCGATATCGGGTATCGACACGCAAAAAAGGCGAGCTGAATCCCGATGTCGGCGATATGACGTCGATATATCGGCGATATATCGGTATCGACATGGTACTGATATCGATACCGATATCGATATGTCCTTCCATGGCAGGTGGGGAGTGGCGCTCGGCGGGGAGGGGGCGGGGGCCTTCTCGAGTAGCTCGCGGGGGGAGGGGGGCTTCGAGTAGCAGGGGATCTGGGGGTGGGGGGGGGCTCTTCAAGGAGCAGGGGATCTCGAGGGGGGGTGTGATTCGGGAGAGGGAAGCACGACGGAGGGGCTTCGCGGAGAGGGGAAGCGAGGGGGGGCAGGTTTCGAGCAAGACAGGGAGAAACAATGGGGGGAGTTTCAGAGGTGGTCGGATGCAGAGGTGCTCGACGGTGGGGAGGGATTGGCATGCGGGGTGCTGCTCGACAGGGGAAGAGGAGAAGATGGCATGTTTTGTAAATAAGAATGAATATTAGGGGTATTTTTGTCTTTTTAAACGGAAACCGTCATGTATCCCAAACGGAACATAACACAGGGCTATGTCATGTAAGAGTTAAGCATTACTCAAGGTTTCTCGTGTAATTCATGATTATGCAGGGTTATGAATGTTATTGCAAGATTAATCAGGGTTATGGGTGTAAAAATCCCTATAGAAAATATACAAATTATGTTAACGCATAAGCAAACTTATTCTAATATGCAATAATGTTATATTTAAAGTCAATTACTTCTTTTATTTCATTATGAAAGTATAGAAAATGTATAAATTATGTAAAAAATGATTTATATATTAAAATAATTAAAAAATTCAAAACTGACTAATGATCGACTAAATCCAATTAGTTGCCCGACTACTGATTAATCCTTAGTTAGTAACCCCGCCGATCGAATACCGACTATCACTTTCTGCAACCTTGATTTTGGCAGTGACTCATCCTTTCATGTGTCGCCGAGATTAAGTGATCATGAATGGCAATTTGGATAACTTTTAACCGTTCGGATCCGAATGCAGTTACTTGCAGGTTATGCAAGAAGGTGGTGAAAGGAGGGGTTTTTAGGTTCAAGCAACATCTTGCATCGTAAATGCAACGTGGCTGCATATGTCCTAAGGTGGATGAAGAGACAAAGAAGATGATGATATCATACTTGGATGACGTTGCTAGAAAGAAGAGTTAAACAGTCGTTGAGGCTGCTGAGATGCGAGATGAGATTGATATCGGCATTGTTGGAGATGCTGGATCTACGAAAAGACATCGATCTTCCGAATCTCTGGAGCTAACCGCCATCGTTCAAGGATCACGTCAGATGAACATAAAAGATGCTTTATCCAAGGATCACCGTGAAAGGGTTGTCTCTTATATATGCAACTGGGCATATACATCGACGATCCCTTTCCATGCATTGACCCTGAAATAGTTCAAGCAGATGGTGGAGGTAATTAGGATGTATGTCCAGGTCTCAAGACTCCTCTGAAGTATGAGATTAGCGGTTCATTTTTGAAGAAGAGAATATCTGATGACTTGCAATGTCATCGCATTACATTGAAGAAGACAGGGTGCTCTATAATGACTGATGCACGGACGAACATGCGAGGACGGAACATCATGAACTTCTGTGTCAATTGCTCCTTGGGGACTTCATTTTTGAAGTCCATAGATGCTTTTGACGAGATACACACCGCTGAGTACATCTTTTAGCTCGTGCACGAGTGCATAACTGAAGTTGGCGTGGAGAATGTTGTTCAAGTTGTTGTGGATAATGCTTTGGCAAATGTAGCAGCAGAGAGATTGCTGTTCACAAAATATCCCCAGATATGGTGGACTTCCTGTGTTGCTTATTCCATTGATCTTGCTTTGGAGGAGATCAGCAAAGATTCGAAAGTGAAGAGCACAATTAAAAGGCGAGGACACTCACAATTTTTATTTATGCTCCCACTAAAACTTTAAGCTTGATGCGGAAATTTACAAACATGAGAGACATCGTTAAACCATGGCAAACACAGTTACTTTTCTCACTCTTGAAAGCATTCTAGAGAAAAAAGACAAGCTCATGTTGATGTTTTCGTCAGATGAGTGGAGGATATGCAAACGATACAAGACCATGAAGGGAGAACAAGCGACATCCATAGTCTTCAGTGCCACTTTTTGGAACCACGCCGCATTTGCAATCAAAATTTTTACACCTTTGGTTTGTCAATTGTGTGTGGCTGATGCATATCAACGCCCATCCACGGGCTTTGTTTATAGAGGGCTTGAAGAGGTAAAGAGAGAGATAATTGCAGCTTTTAATAGTGTAGAGTCATCTTACAAGTTTTTTGTGGGTGCTATTATCTCCAAGACCAAGGGCATGCTTGAGACTCCATTGCATCTAGTGGCTTACTTTTTGAACACATACTTCTTTTACATAGAGTGTGGTGGTGAGGTAGATATTGTGGTGAAGAGAAGCTTTATGGATTGCATGGAAAGATTTTGTCCAGATTTGGATATACAAGATGCTATCACCACAAAGGAGCTTCTTGATTACAGACATGCCCGTGGTGTATTTGGGAAGCCATCAGCCGTGAGACAGAGGATGAGAAATGACGAAAATTTTGATCCAGGTATTTTAGGCATTATTTTCAATTAATGTCATTTGGATCATCTTTGATTTCATTGATTACCAATTCTATATTTTTTAGCTAACTGGTGTTACAATTATGGAGATGACACACCACATTTGAAAGACATGCCCATCAAAATCTTGAGCTTGACTTTTGCATCCTCTGGATGTGAGCGTAACTGGAGTACATTTGACTCGGTAATGATTCTAGTGACCCACCTAATAGAAATACTATTAGTAAATTAATAATTGACATAGTCATTAGTCACAATTTTTGTAATGTTGCTTAAAGATCCATACCAAGAAGAGAGGCAGGTTGGATACAAAGAGGCTAAATGATCTTGTGTACGTTCGTTTCAATTCCAACTTGATGGAACACCGACTTGAGAAAGGAAAAGATCCTCTTTTCTCTCGTGATCGTGCACATTTAGGTAAATGGACTGGAAAGGTCAATGTACAAGCTCAAGATGAGGAAGTCTTTCCAGGTTCTCGATTGACTTGGGGTGCAGTGACTCTTGCAAGTGGTGCTGAAGAGAATTTGGAGCTTAGAAGAAGCCAAAAAGGTGAACGTGGCAAGGGAGTTTCATCTTCGAGCTCAAACGTTGCACCTATAAATGAAGAAGAGGAGGAATTTCTACCTAAAGACATAGATGAAGAAGAAGAAGATGATGATGAAGATGATGAAGAAGAGATTGAGTTGGATAATGACCTTGATGGAGATGAATGACTTTACTTGTTGCTTGATATATTTTTGGTTTGACATGTCATATCTCTTTGTGAACGTTAGCTAATGTTACATTAGCTAAATGTTATGTAGTCAACATTTGTTCTTAACTTGCTACTTTTTTCCTTCAATTGCTTCTTTTTTAGCTCTTATAAAATTAAAAATTGCTAAATCTATACACATTTATGATTTTGAGTATATGTATAACAGATATTTTATATATTTAAAATAATAAAAAATTCAAAACTGACTAATGCCCGACTAAATCCGATTAATCGCCTGACTGCCGACTAATCCTTAGTCAGTGACCCGATCGACCGAGTACCGAATGCAGACTTCTGCAACCTTGGCATCAGGTTGGAACTAGCAGATGCTCGTCAATTAAACTCTACAGGGCTGATCAATCTACCGTTTTCTAACCATGGAAGTAGTAGTCCACATTCACAATCTAGCAACTTTTTCGTTAAGCGAGTTATGTTTTGATAAGCATTTGGAGAAGCAACTTGGGGGATTATTACACAACATATTTTTTTGAAGCAACATAGATACAACCAACGATGTAGAAGCCGCAACTTGTGTTTTATGTTTTGTGCATGCATTTTGTGTTCGTATGCTAGGACATTCACATATACATGTATAGTTTTAATAATGATAAACATTTTTTGATTTGTCTTAGCTGGTGATTAACATAAGTCGAAGCTATTTTCAAGCAGATGGAGCTTGAAGAAGAACTAGAAGCTACATTAACATAAAGATTTGATGAATATTGCCAAGGATGAAATTTGGACAAAACGAAGATAAAGATCAAAGAGTTCTAATGCATTGTAAACCTCATGCATATGCATAGTATTTATCTCTAGCTCCACTTAAGCCCCTAGACTTAATTAGGCTAGATTTCCAGCTCACTTATTTTCTCTTTAACCAAGTGATGGCGGCGTTTCAACATTCATCTTGACGATCATTTATTCAATGATTAGTTGGTGATTAGCTGGCGGCTCGACTAATCCTCCTAATTAATTGATGAATTATGAGTTTCTACCAACAACAACTTATGTATTTTTCCTATTAGCCATTCTCATCTAAATTTCAGTTAACTAACCGTATTTTTTGTTGGCTAATGAGAATTGGAGTCATCTCTTTTTTATTCTACTCGATTAATTTTTGTAGAAGATGTTAACCATTTTCGTGAGACTTGTATTTTAATGAAAAAGGCATAGTGATCTTTAAGACTTATAAAAGAAATCTTAGGCCTTGTTAGGAGAAAGATTTGAGGGATAAGGTGGGTTAAGTAGTAGTTTTCGTGTTGTAAAAGGAAGGAGAAGGGTTATGTGATGTGAGGTAGTTATATTTGTTTGGGTTATTGAGTTCTTAAATATGACTCACATGAGTGTTTTTTTATTATATGCGGCCATAATTATCGATATCTATGACGTGGTTCTTAGTCAAGTAATCATACTAGTATGTTAAAGTGAAGCCCAAAAAAAATTATACAACCTTGACAACAATTTATAACAATGAAGTAGGTAATATCTATTGAATTACTTTTATATGATCTTCACATAATCTTCACATAAGTATGATAAGGACACAAACTTGTTACTCATAAGGATATAGAGACTAGATGAAATCAGTATTTCCATAAGCTTTTCATTGGTTAAGGAAATAGAGAGATCACTTTGGGAGATCTAGATAGGAATGAAAGTTGCTTGAATCGTACAAGCTATAGACGTATACAAAGGAAGGAAGTAGATAAGGCTTTGAAGGTTACGAAATCTGTGAAAGATGTGGGACTTGATGACATTCCAATAGAAGTATAGAGAGTTCCCGGTAAATGTGATTTGATTTATTCGATGTTATTGGCGAAGCAAGAAAATACCTGAAGAATGGAGGAGAGGCATTGTAACACCTCTTTATAAGAATAAAGAAGTCATTCAAAATTATTTGAATTACAAAGGTATTAAGCTGATGAGTCATACTATGAAAATTTGGGAATGTATGATTGAAAGAAACTTGAGGCAAGTTTCCAAAGTAAATGAACACTAATTAGATTCATGTCAGGTTACTCAACTATTGAAGGCTGAAGCTATCCACTTGTTGAGGAAACAATGGAGATTTATAGTGCTAAAAGAACCTCCATATGATTTTTATTGATTTAGAGAAGGTTTATGATTTTGTTCCACGAGAGATATTGTGGAGAGTTTTGGAGAAGAGACACGTACCTATCCTATACATTAACCTTATTAAGGATATGCATACTGTTAAAAATAAACATGCAGAAGCAAATATCAGAAATAGAATAAACATCATTGAGAACGTGTGATTTTAACGTGGAACCCTACTCCCTAAGGAGCGAGATGAAACCACGGGAGAACGCCTCAAAGGGCTGATTTATGCAGTGCACTTTCTCATTGGATACAGAGGGTGAGTGGCTTCTTATATAACTTTCATTGAGTCTCTACATCTCTTAACTGGTAGATGTGGGACTAAACAACTGGATGTGGTAACCCATTTACTCAAGTGACATATATAACAAATACTCCAACACTCCACCTCAAGCTGGAGTGTGCAATGCTCAACTTGGACAAACAGAAAGAAATCTCAACTCACGGTACATGACACTACAAACAATATCAACTCAACGTGCACAACTGTCGGCTGCTGTCGAGGACGTTGCTTCTCATGCCGTGCATGTGAGGAGGACGGACGGACTGGAGTATGAGTCAGACTAAATCTCCTCGTCGGAGAGCATGTGCTATGTACTACGCAGGTCAGAGTCACTACAACTGAAAACGAGTTTCTACATGGAGAACTCTAGCCCGCCATAACATGTGGACAACTGCTCCATCTCTGAAAGGGCCGAATAAAGAACGTCATTAATTACCCATACGCATATATCTGAAGATGAGTCTCTCTCATAGGGACCTCGGAAGGATCTCGTAATGGAGTTCACAAACATTGGAGAATGGAGTCTTAAAGTCTCCTCATCAGAGAACTGGGTCTCTCCTATACTGGCTTAGAGAATGGGATCTCTACTCTGGAAACCCTATGAAACCACATGAAAACCATAACCCACATGGTATAGGGAATGAAATCTCTACTCTGGAATCCCTATGGATCACAAGAAACCCTGGCCGAAACACAAAAGATGGAGACCACAAACAATGATATCAAACATGTACACATCTGAAAAAGACCACATATATGTGCATATCTGAAATTGAAGGCTCGGAACCAATCTGAACGTCTGAACAACTGTAGAGTCTGAAATCTGAATAGCGTGGAATCTGGAATCTAGAGAATCTGACAATCTGGCATGTAACTCTACATATACTCCCCTTCTCTCCCATACTAGTCAGAATATATGACATCGACTAAGTTGGGAGTAAGGTTTAAAAAAGCATATTGGATTAAAAAAAAGGTTTAAAAAAGCGTGAGGCAGTCTGAGGCATTTTATCCGAAATTGAGGCGAGGTGTAAACATCGATTTTTGTGAAAAATTAAAACTAAAGCAAAATACATTAAAAAAGTATATAATATTATTAAGCTCTGCCAAAAACACATTCACGAATAATTTAAAACTATTAAAAGATACAATACATAATCGGTGAAGGCATTGAAGTTCAAATAAACTATTACTTAGTCAATATTATACGGAATATCAAGTTCCAACTCCAACTTCAATGATTTTATGAGTATTGAACTAAAGTCTATACTTAATACTAAAGTACAATAGAAACTATAATTTTTAGTGTTGGAAGTAAAAAAAATATGTCTTGCTGGACGTATTTGGAGAACCATCATATGCATCTCTTCCTACCATATCATACTCCAACAAGACGGGGTCTTGCTGCTCGGTCAGCTAGCCTGTGGGGAGGGGGGGGTCTAGGGAGGAGCGGTAACGTTTCTAATTCTGTTTGGCTATTCATGATAAAATGTAATAATTATTTTACTTCACGTTTTATTTTTCAACCTTGCTTCTTCATATATGTGATAACTATTCCAAGATTTACAACTCATACAACCAAATAACAACATTAAGCTGCAAACTTGAACTCATATAAAATATTTATTACAATTCAAACTCAAATCTATGTGCAATAGAACTAGTATGCGTAGATGTTGTTAGACTTGTGAGCCCTGGGCGAACCATTCTTACAATAAATGTTATTGTAATATTTAAGTTTATCAATAAAAGTTATTAATGTTTCACTCCCTTTCTGAAATTATATGAATGAATGCACTATAAGGTCCCTCTGTACAATTAGGGTTATGTACCATGGCCAGCTTGATGATCATATAGCTGTTGTTTCATTAAATGAATCATAGAGGCTGGTGTTTGGATGAATATCTAAGGAGTTAGATGGAGGACTCATCAAACACCGTCAAATGATTGTCAAGTGGAGATCTCCAGCCTGAGTAGGAGATGGCAATCCTTTCTCACATAGCTGATATCTGACCGACCTCTTGATGCAGGTCCTCTGCATGGGAATAGTGATTCAGAGGTGTCAGATTAGTTAGGTCAATGGGTTGACCTAGCGAGATCGAGATAACCTAAGTCCTATGTTGAATGCTGTCACAGCATAGGCACACATCCTCTGACCGGAGACAGATATATTGCTATATATCTGAGTATGTACATTTGGCAGACCAATAGGTTGATGACCTAACCAAGGTCTATACACCGGCGAGCTGGTGTGCATATAAGGGTATATGAGCAATATGATCTCTCAAAGGGGTCATACGGGTTCACTTGTGAACCGGAAGACATGAGCTCACTCATGAGGTATTGGGACCGATCAAATTCCATGCATGGTCGTCGTGCTTTGGAAGCATGACACGAATTTGAAGGTATGATATATGCTTTGGGAAAGCATATGATCGATACCAAATCCCAATGACCAAGATTGAGAAACTTAATGATTAAACCCTGAAGAAGACAGTGTAAAAATGATCTTGATCTTCGGGTTGATCATGGGTCTTCCAGTATGCAGGATGTACAGGTATTGGGAATACCTGAAGGGTGATGTGATCATAAACGATTGTATATCCATGACGCTTCCATTCCGAGGGAGTGATGAAACAGGTCTGGATTTTAGTGACTCCTTTCAGTAGAGAAGCAATCCGATCTTAGTCCAAGTGTTGGACATTGGTCTGAATGGGATTCAGATTCAATGAGAAGATTGGATTTGCGGTCTTGATTTAATCAAGCATCTGTGGGAGGTTCGTTCGATCTAGATTTGAGATAATATCTCAACATCCAAGTCACTATACATGGAATAATACAATCACCCTGTCCTTATCTCCAAGTATCTACGGAGAAAGCACATTATTCTTGAAAGGGTTCAAGAAAAATTCTTTTGATGAAATATCCAATCAAGGACTTGATGATTAAATGTGATTTAATTATCAAGCTTGAATATGAATATGATTCATATTGTGAAAATGATTATCTAAGATAATTAAATGAGATTTAATTATCAAGGATTAAGAGAATGTGGATAACACTATCCATGATATATGTGTGTTATAAATATGATTTATAATATACATATATAAGAGAGAGAATTTGTGTAAATAGCATTTGTTAATTAATAATGTGGATTGGATTCACATTTGTTAATTAATTGGAAATGCAATTTACTAACTAGTTTGGGTTGTGAATATGATTCACACAATATTCAATGGCAAGATTGAAATATTCACAAATTAATTTGGAATTAATTTGGTGAATATTTATTGTGATTAATTAAGGAATAATGTGATAAATAAAATAGAGAAAAACCACCTCCATGGGTGGCGTCACCCATGAATTGTTCATGGGTGACGCCCCCCCTTTTTAGGAGGGTGGTTAGCTCCATTTCATTTATCATATTATCTCTTAGTTAATTAATATTTAAATTGATGTTGTTGGTTTTAACCAACAACAAATCCTAGCCATTGATTTATCATGGACCAAGCATAGCCCTTGGATCCATGTGTCCCATGGATTGAGATCCATTGGATCCTAAACTAGTATAAAAGGAGGGCTAGAGTAGCCTTTCCAAAGTACATCATCTAGAGTTGTAGAAAACTACTACTACTCTCTCTCTCTCTCTAATTCTCGTGTGGTCTCTCTCTTAATATCCAAGTGGCCGTCCACTTTGCATATTGAAGAGGAGAGCATCTTGCTTCGCTTTCGTTGCTTGGATCTTCGTCAAAGGATTGCGGGAAGGACGCGACTCATCATCGTGCCCGCAAGCGCATTCTCTGTGGGTCGGATTTAAGATAGGAGGATCTCTACTTTGGGATCTCGCGATCACAACCACGCTTCAAGAGGTATTCCTTATACTTTGTGGTTTGATGAAACGATCCGAGAAATGTTCTCGTGATCATGTGGTTTCATCGTTATGTTAAAAATTTTTAATTTCCGCTGCATCTAGCATCTAGTACGACTAGTTGCTCCGATTGCATACGATGCGATCGACACGCTTCCGTGATGCGCTTAAGGATTCACAATATCCTTCAAGTGGTATCAGAGCCATAGGTCGAATAAGGTTTTGGATATGATCCATACACCTTAGACGATTTGGTTCTTGAAAGGGTTGCGAAATTCTTACTGCATTTCAATTTTCGCACCTCTGTCTAATTGAATTTTTCTGTACTGTTTAAAATGTTTAAACACGAAATTTTCAATTGGATTTTGTTCCCCATTAAACAAGGAAACCATAGGACTTGAGTTTACTAAATTTGGACTTTATTTGCTCAAGATATGGCTTTTTGAATATGACTATATTCACTGTTGCGGGAACTGCGGATTTGAACGTAATTAATGAGATGATTACGGTTTTAATCCGCCTTGAAATGCGTGAATTATCACTTGGGTTCTTTGATAAATCAAATAGGCAATCTTTGGAAACTGAGTTTGCATTTTTTGGATTTAAATTGATCAAGATAAGTTAATTTTAGTGATTGGGGGTCACTGTTGGAAATTAACAATTTTGATCTTGAACCTTGTGATATGTCATTCAATTATCATGATGAAAATTAATTGTTAATTTTCTGGAATAATTAGTGATAAATATTTGTGAAATATTTAAAGAAATAATTATTTCATTGAATGACACTTGCCTAAACTACAATGACGAGATATTAGATCTTGATCATTGTTTCATCAACAAACATTGCTTTCATGAAAACTATAGTTTATCCTACAATAGTTGTAGGACAACTTTTACATGAAAAACCCTTTTGCTTGAATAGGATCGGGGATTTGTCTAGCAAATCTCCTTATAATCAAAAATGTTTTGATTTATATTATATGGTATAATTTTCGGTTGAAAAACCGATGAACATCTCAAAGTACATGATGGTCTATCTGGTATTATCCTTTCCCGAGGCGGATGTGGTGCCTAGTCGGAGAGCATTGGGGTCGCGGGTTGCAACGTATGTGGTCCGTCCCACTCTCGTCGGTACTGGCCATGACAGCGGGTAGGGATTGTATAATACCGGAGACAAACAATATGTATTTTTCTAATTATTAAAATTCGAATAATACGTATTTTGAGATTATACCTACTATTCAAGTAAAAGACATGTTTGTTGATGTTTGGATTAATGATTAATTTAATATGATTAAATTAATCATATCCAATAAACACTCTATTTTGAATAGATGTGTCTTTCCCTTGGAAGAATTAATTATGTGAATATGATTCACGATAATTAATTATAAAATTTGAATATGAGGTGGAGGATCACATAAGTGACATCCATGGTCTCCCGTCAAGGCGAAGGGTTTCCGTCGCCAGGAATTGTATGTAGGAGACGCCTGTCCGAAGTGACAGCTCCTGTATGCAATCGCATCTGGATCGGGCTCTTTGCTTCTCGAAAGAGTAAGGCCGTATGCGTAGTGACCCCAATATCGAGTCCTCATATTATTGAGACGATATTGGATAGCGCATAGCGAGTTCTAATCCTGTTGACGGTTGGTTCAATTAACAACGGGTCAACATCATCTTAGGGGTGGTGGGTTCGGGTGTTAAAGACCGAATTGGGAATGCAAGTTGGACTTGCAAAGGCGGAATGAGTTCCCGCTTCTTTTTATCGGAGTCGCAAGTTCTCATATTATTGGGATGTGACAAAGATAGGAAAGGAGATCCCAGATCTTGCTTGAGATATAGCGGTAAGTATATCTCTTACTTTGAAAGACAATTAGGGAATAATCTTTCAAAGTTGACCTAGAAAGACAAATTTGATTTAAAATGCCTAAATCAAATTATTCTTGAAATGAATATATAATTATTCTAATATAGTGCATTCTTAATTTCAGAAAATGAAGTCCATGAACCCACTTAGCAGGCTTCTAGAGGTCAACCAGTTGACCGGACCAAATTATTCGGATTGGATCCGAAATTTGGATCTTGTTCTCTCTGCAGAGCGCATCTCCTACGTGCTCAGCAAGGACAAGATAGCAAACCCTGTGACTGATGAAGATAAATCATATAATGATAAATATGATGAAGACCATAATCTGGCAAGGTGTTACATCCTTGGGTCATTGTCCAATGTGCTTCAGAAGCAACATGTGGAAATGAACAATTGCCAAGAGATTATGCTGAATCTGAAAGAAATGTTCGGTGACATAAACCGCACACAGCGTTACAATGTGATGAAAGAGCTTATTCGCTGCAAGATGCAGGAAGGGACCTCTGTCAGAGAACATGTACTCAAAATGTTTGGGTACCTCTCTGAGCTGGAAACCCTGGGAGCGTACTTGGATTCTGAAATGCAAGCTGATTTCATTCTCCTGTCGCTCCCTAAGTCTTTCAACAACTTTGTTGTGTCTTACCACATGAACAAAGGTGACTTCACAAACGCTGGGCTGTTAGCTGCATTGAAGTCTGCAGAAGACGTCATGAAGAAGGACGGCCCCTCTGCTAGTGCAATGGTTGCACAGGTGAGAGGAAAGCGCGGGCGGAAGCAAGGTTCTCAGAAGGGCCCAGCCTCGAAGAGAAAGAAGAAGAATCAAGGAATTGGTTCATCTTCTAGTGCTTCCACACTGATGACATCGAAAAAGACCGATGTCTGTCACCACTGCAAGAAGCCGGGGCACTGGCGGCGTAACTGCCCAGATTACCTGAAGTCCACTGACAAAGGTAAAGCCCCAGCAGGTATGATATCTACTTTCATCATTGAAACTAGCTTTCTCGTTGGACGAGAAGGAAGTTGGGTTGTAGATTCTGGTGCTTCTGTTCATGTATGCAATTCATTGCATTTGTTTCAGGAAACTAGGAATCTGGAGCATGGGGAGATAGTTATCCAGATGGGATCTGATGCAAGTGTTGCAGCAGTCGTCATCGGGACGTGCAGACTATCGTTATCTAGTGGTCGAGTCCTAGTACTTAAAGAGTGTCTTTATGTACCTGAAGTCAGAAGGAATTTAATATCTGTATCTAAGTTAGTTAGAAATGGATATTCCTTCATTTTCTGTAATAAATTAATCATAAACCGTTATGATAAATATATTGCGGATGGTATTTTGACTTCTGGTGGACTCTATGAATTGTGCATTGATGAATGTGTCATGAATGTTACTACCATTAATAATAAAAACCCCAAGAGATCCAGGGAGGATGGAAATCATTCAAACATGATTTGGCATCACAGGCTTGGTCATTTATCTGTTGATAGGATCAATAGATTGATAAAGGATGGACCTTTAGATTTTCTACAGGTTCAATCTTTACCTACCTGCGAACACTGCATTCGAGGTAAAATGACCAGAACACCTTTCCGTAACAAGGTTACGAGATGCGAGGGTATTCTCGACCTAATACATACTGATGTATGTGGTCCCTTCAATACCGCGACTAGAAATGGATATCGATATTATTTGACGTTTATCGATGACCATTCGCGATATGGGTTTATTTTCCTGCTGCGTCATAAATCTGAAACCTTTGAAAAGTTCAAAGAGTTTAAGGCTTTGGTTGAGAACCAAGCCGACAGGAAGATTAAACGGATTCGATCTGACCGAGGTGGTGAGTACCTCTCAGATGAATTCAAGGAATACCTCAAAGAGAATGGAATTGTCTCCAATCTCACTCCTCCTGGAACTCCCCAACTTAATGGTGTTGCTGAAAGACGCAACAGGACCATCATGGACATGGTCCGTTCAATGATGAGCAAAGCACATTTACCTCTTAGTTTCTGGGGATATGCAGTAGAGACTGCAATATATATCCTAAACAAGATTCCTAGCAAGTCTATAACAAAGACTCCTCACGAGCTCTGGTATGGAACCAAACCTAGTGTTAAACACTTGAGGGTTTGGGGATGCTTGGTTCATGCGAAGAACGTGGACGCAAGTAAGCTAGAATCTCGCACTCGTGAGTGCTACTTCATTGGGTATGTTAAAGATGGTATTGGATACCAGCTTTATGACCCTGAGACCCAAAAGGTTTTTGTCTCTAGGGATGTGAAATTTCTGGAGGATGATTTCCTTAAAGGTCAAGACAAGAATGAAGTAGAGGAGCTCATTGAATCCCCTGAGGATTCTGAGATTCCTGAACCAGAAACTGAAGAGATAAATGAAGATGAAACACCCATACCTCTTCGAAGGAGTTCGAGGGTGGTTGCACCACCTGAAAGGTATGGATTCCATGTGTCAGGTGAGACTGACAATGATCCTTCTTCATATGATGAAGCACTTGCGGATCATGACATGGATAGATGGATGCTAGCAATGAAGTCAGAGATTGACTCCATGCATAAGAATGGTGTATGGACCCTAGAGGATCCACCTAAAGGGGTAAAACCCATTGGGTGTAAATGGATCTTCAAGAGAAAGAGGGGACCTGATGGGAAACTAGAGACTTTCAAGGCACGGCTCGTAGCCAAGGGCTACACACAGAGAGAAGGCATCGACTACGATGAGACATTCTCTCCTGTGGCCATGCTTAAGTCCATCAGGACACTGCTAGCTATAGCTGCATATCTTGACTACGACATCTGGCAGATGGACGTCAAGACGGCTTTCCTCAATGGATACCTCGAGGAGGATATCTATATGGAGCAGCCCCAGGGCTTCATAGCTGAGGACGGTAAAGTATGCAAGCTGAAGAAATCCATCTATGGGCTCAAACAGGCTTCTCGTAGATGGAACATCAGATTTGACGAAACCATAAAGAGCTATGATTTTGTGCAAAACCCTGATGAACCTTGTGTGTACAAGAAGCTTAGTGGGAGCGCCATTGTGTTCATCGTGCTTTATGTAGATGATATCCTTATCATTGGGAATGATACAGGAATGATGACCAGTGTCAAGATTTGGCTATCCCATACCTTCGAGATGAAAGATCTTGGAGAAGCCTCTTACGTCTTAGGCCTGAAGTTGTTCAGAAACCGAGAAAAGAGAATATTGGGATTATCACAACATGGATACATCAAGAAGATTCTTGAACGATTCCGCATGGATAGTTCGAAGAAAGGATTCCTCCCCTTAGGACATGGTATCCATCTGTCCAAAGGGATGGCTCCTCAAAGTGTTGAGGAAAAGAAGGCCATGGCTGGATGCCCTTATGCATCAGCCGTAGGAAGCTTGATGTATGCCATGATGTGTACTAGGCCAGACATCTGCCATGCAGTGGGAGTGGTAAGTCGTTACCAATCCTGCTATGGAGAAAAACACTGGAATGCAGTAAAGAACATATTCAAATATCTAAGACGGACGCAAGATTACATCTTGGTCTATGGGGATGGTGATCTCCAAGTCTTGGGATATACAGATTCAGACTTCCAGTCAGATATTGATGATCGAAAGTCGACATCAGGGTTTGTATTCCTGTTGAACGGTAGTGCTGTGAGCTGGAGAAGCAAGAAGCAGGACACTACGGCGGATTCAACAACAGAAGCCGAATACATTGCCGCATCGGATGCTGCAAAGGAGGCGGTGTGGTTACGCAAGTTCATCTTGGAACTTGGCGTAGTTTCCTCTGATACTCCCGTCCCGTTACTCTGCGATAACACTGGAGCCGTTGCCCAAGCAAAGGAACCCAGGTGTCATCAGAAGAGCAAGCACGTGGAAAGGAAATACCACATCATTCGGGAGATTCAAAAGCGTGGTGATATCATCATCACCAAGGTGGCCTCTGCCGACAACATTGCTGATCCTCTTACCAAACCTCTGACACAGAAGGTTTTTGACCAGCATGTAATGAGTATGGGTTTACGGATTGTACCTGAATGGTTCTGAGGGCTAGTGGGAGATTGTTAGACTTGTGAGCCCTGGGCGAACCATTCTTACAATAAATGTTATTGTAATATTTAAGTTTATCAATAAAAGTTATTGATGTTTCACTCCCTTTCTGAAATTATATGAATGAATGCACTATAAGGTCCCTCTGTACAATTAGGGTTATGTACCATGGCCAGCTTGATGATCATATAGCTGTTGTTTCATTAAATGAATCATAGAGGCTGGTGTTTGGATGAATATCTAAGGAGTTAGATGGAGGACTCATCAAACACCGTCAAATGATTGTCAAGTGGAGATCTCCAGCCTGAGTAGGAGATGGCAATCCTTTCTCACATAGGCTGATATCTGACCGACCTCTTGATGCAGGTCCTCTGCATGGGAATAGTGATTCGGAGGTGTCAGATTAGTTAGGTCAATGGGTTGACCTAGCGAGATCGAGATAACCTAAGTCCTATGTTGAATGCTGTCACAACATAGGCTCGCATCCTCTGACCGGAGACAGATATATTGCTATATATCTGAGTATGTACATTTGGCAGACCAATAGGTTGATTACCTAACCAAGGTCTATACACCGGCTAGCTGGTGTGCATATAAGGGTATATGAGCAATATGATCTCTCAAAGGGATCATACAGGTTCACTTGTGAACCGAAAGACATGAGCTCACTCATGAGGTATTGGGACCGATCAAATTCCATGCATGGTCGTCGTGCTTTGGAAGCATGACATGAATTTGAAGGTATGATATATGCTTTGGGAAAGCATATGATCGATACCAAATCCCAATGACCAAGATTGAGAAACTTAATGATTAAACCCTGAAGAAGACAGTGTAAAAATGATCTTGATCTTCGGGTTGATCATGGGTCTTCCAGTATGCAGGATGTACAGGTATTGGGAATACCTGAAGGGTGATGTGATCATAAACGATTGTATATCCATGACGCTTCCATTCCGAGGGAGTGATGAAACAGGTCTGGATTTTAGTGACTCCTTTCAGTAGAGAAGCAATCCGATCTTAGTTCAAGTGTTGGACATTGGTCTGAATGGGATTCAGATTCAATGAGAAGATTGGATTTGCGGTCTTGATTTAATCAAGCATCTGTGGGAGGTTCGTTCGATCTGGATTTGAGATAATATCTCAACATCCAAGTCACTATACATGGAATAATACAATCGCCTTGTCCTTATCTCCAAGTATCTACGGAGAAAGCACATTATTCTTGAAAGGGTTCAAGAAAAATTCTTTTGATGAAATATCCAAGCAAGGACTTGATGATTAAATGTGATTTAATTATCAAGCTTGAATATGAATATGATTCATATTGTGAAAATGATTATCTAAGATAATTAAATGAGATTTAATTATCAAGGATTAAGAGAATGTGGATAACACTATCCATGATATATGTGTGTTATAAATATGATTTATAATATACATATATAAGAGAGAGAATTTGTGTAAATAGCATTTGTTAATTAATAATGTGGATTGGATTCACATTTGTTAATTAATTGGAAATGCAATTTACTAACTAGTTTGGGTTGTGAATATGATTCACACAATATTCAATGGCATGAAATATTCACAAATTAATTTGGAATTAATTTGGTGAATATTTATTGTGATTAATTAAGGAATAATGTGATAAATAAAATAGAGAAAAACCACCTCCATGGGTGGCGTCACCCATGAATTGTTCATGGGTGACGCCCCCCCCTTTTTAGGAGGGTGGTTAGCTCCATTTCATTTATCATATTATCTCTTAGTTAATTAATATTTAAATTGATGTTGTTGGTTTTAACCAACAACAAATCCTAGCCATTGATTTATCATGGACCAAGCATAGCCCTTGGATCCATGTGTCCCATTGATTGAGATCCATTGGATCCTAAACTAGTATAAAAGGAGGGCTAGGGTAGCCTTTCCAAAGTACATCATCTAGAGTTGTAGAAAACTACTACTCTCTCTCTCTCTAATTCTCGTGTGGTCTCTCTCTTAATATTCAAGTGGCCGTCCACTTTGCATATTGAAGAGGAGAGCATTTTGCTTCGCCTTCGTCGCTTGGATCTTCGTCAAAGGATTGCGGGAAGGACGCGACTCATCATCGTGCCCGCAAGCGCATTCTCCGTGGGTCGGACTTAAGATAGGAGGATCTCTACTTTGGGATCTCGCGATCACAACCACGCTTCAAGAGGTATTCCTTATACTTTGTGGTTTGATGAAACGATCCGAGAAATGTTCTCGTGATCATGTGGTTTCATCGTTATGTTAAAAATTTTTAATTTCCGCTGCATCTAGCATCTAGTACGACTAGTTGCTCCGATTGCATACGATGCGATCGACACGCTTCCGTGATGCGCTTAAGGATTCACAATATCCTTCAAGTGGTATCAGAGCCATAGGTCGAATAAGGTTTTGGATGTGATCCATATACCTTAGACGATTTGGTTCTTGAAAGGGTTGCGAAATTCTTACTGCATTTCAATTTTCGCACCTCTGTCTAATTGAATTTTTCTGTACTGTTTAAAATGTTTAAACACGAAATTTTCAATTGGATTTTGTTCCCCATTAAACAAGGAAACCATAGGACTTGAGTTTACTAAATTTGGACTTTATTTGCTCAAGATATGGCTTTTTGAATATGACTATATTCACTGTTGCGGGAACTGCGGATTTGAACGTAATTAATGAGATGATTACGGTTTTAATCCGCCTTGAAATGCGTGAATTATCACTTGGGTTCTGTGATAAATCAAATAGGCAATCTTTGGAAACTGAGTTTGCATTTTTTGGATTTAAATTGATCAAGATAAGTTAATTTTAGTGATTGGGGGTCACTGTTGGAAATTAACAATTTTGATCTTGAACCTTGTGATATGTCATTCAATTATCATGATGAAAATTAATTGTTAATTTTCTGGAATAATTAGTGATAAATATTTGTGAAATATTTAAAGAAATAATTATTTCATTGAATGACACTTGCCTAAACTACAATGATGAGATATTAGATCTTGATCATTGTTTCATCAACAAACATTGCTTTCATGAAAACTATAGTTTATCCTACAATAGTTGTAGGACAACTTTTACATGAAAAACCCTTTTGCTTGAATAGGATCGGGGATTTGTCTAGCAAATCTCCTTATAATCAAAAATGTTTTGATTTATATTATATGGTATAATTTTCGGTTGAAAAACCGATGAACATCTCAAAGTACATGATGGTCTATCTGGTATTATCCTTTTCCGAGGCGGATGTGGTGCCTAGTCGGAGAGCATTGGGGTCGCGGGTTGCAACGTATGTGATCCGTCTCACTCTCGTCGGTACTGGCCATGACAGCGGGTAGGGATTGTATAATACCGGAGACAGACAATATGTATTTTTCTAATTATTAAAATTCGAATAATACGTATTTTGAGATTATACCTACTATTCAAGTAAAAGACATGTTTGTTGATGTTTGGATTAATGATTAATTTAATATGATTAAATTAATCATATCCAATAAACACTCTATTTTGAATAGATGTGTATTTCCCTTGGAAGAATTAATTATGTGAATATGATTCACGATAATTAATTATAAAATTTGAATATGAGGTGGAGGATCACATAAGTGACATCCATGGTCTCCCGTCAAGGCGAAGGGTTTCCGTCGCCAGGGATTGTATGTAGGAGACGCCTGTCCGATGTGACAGCTCCTGTATGCAATCGCATCTGGATCGGGCTCTTTGCTTCTCGAAAGAGTAAGGCCGTATGCGTAGTGACCCCAATATCGAGTCCTCATATTATTGGGGCGATATTGGATTGCGCATAGCGAGTTCTAATCCTGTTGACGGTTGGTTCAATTAACAACGGGTCAACATCATCTTAGGGGTGGTGGGTCCGGGTGTTAAAGACCGAATTGGGAATGCAAGTTGGACTTGCAAAGGCGGAATGAGTTCCCGCTTCTTTTTATCGGAGTCGCAAGTTCTCATATTATTGGGATGTGACAAAGATAGGAAAGGAGATCCCAGATCTTGCTTGAGATATAACGGTAAGTATATCTCTTACTTTGAAAGACAATTAGGGAATAATCTTTCAAAGTTGACCTAGCAAGACAAATTTGATTTAAAATGCCTAAATCAAATTATTCTTGAAATGAATATATAATTATTCTAATATAGTGCATTCTTAATTTCAGAAAATGAAGTCCATGAACCCACTTAGCAGGCTTCTAGAGGTCAACCAGTTGACCGGACCAAATTATTCGGATTGGATCCGAAATTTGGATCTTGTTCTCTCTGCAGAGCGCATCTCCTACGTGCTCAGCAAGGACAAGATAGCAAACCCTGTGACTGATGAAGATAAATCATATAATGATAAATATGATGAAGACCATAATCTGGCAAGGTGTTACATCCTTGGGTCATTGTCCAATGTGCTTCAGAAGCAACATGTGGAAATGAACAATTGCCAAGAGATTATGCTGAATCTGAAAGAAATGTTCGGTGACATAAACCGCACACAGCGTTACAATGTGATGAAAGAGCTTATTCGCTGCAAGATGCAGGAAGGGACCTCTGTCAGAGAACATGTACTCAAAATGTTTGGGTACCTCTCTGAGCTGGAAACCCTGGGAGCGTACTTGGATTCTGAAATGCAAGCTGATTTCATTCTCCTGTCGCTCCCTAAGTCTTTCAACAACTTTGTTGTGTCTTACCACATGAACAAAAGTGACTTCACAAACGCGGGGATGTTAGCTGCATTGAAGTCTGCAGAAGACGTCATGAAGAAGGACGGCCCCTCTGCTAGTGCAATGGTTGCACAGGTGAGAGGAAAGCGCGGGCGGAAGCAAGGTTCTCAGAAGGGCCCAGCCTCGAAGAGAAAGAAGAAGAATCAAGGAATTGGTTCATCTTCTAGTGCTTCCACACTGATGACATCGAAAAAGACCGATGTCTGTCACCACTGCAAGAAGCCGGGGCACTGGCGGCGTAACTGCCCAGATTACCTGAAGTCCACTGACAAAGGTAAAGCCCCAGCAGGTATGATATCTACTTTCATCATTGAAACTAGCTTTCTCGTTGGACGAGAAGGAAGTTGGGTTGTAGATTCTGGTGCTTCTGTTCATGTATGCAATTCATTGCATTTGTTTCAGGAAACTAGGAATCTGGAGCATGGGGAGATAGTTATCCAGATGGGATCTGATGCAAGTGTTGCAGCAGTCGTCATCGGGACGTGCAGACTATCGTTATCTAGTGGTCGAGTCCTAGTACTTAAAGAGTGTCTTTATGTACCTGAAGTCAGAAGGAATTTAATATCTGTATCTAAGTTAGTTAGAAATGGATATTCCTTCATTTTCTGTAATAAATTAATTATAAACCGTTATGATAAATATATTGCGGATGGTATTTTGACTTCTGGTGGACTCTTTGAATTGTGCATTGATGAATGTGTCATGAATGTTACTACCACTAATAATAAAAACCCCAAGAGATCCAGGGAGGATGGAAATCATTCAAACATGATTTGGCATCACATGCTTGGTCATTTATCTGTTGATAGGATCAATAGATTGATAAAGGATGGACCTTTAGATTTTCTACAGGTTCAATCTTTACCTACCTGCGAACACTGCATTCGAGGTAAAATGACCAGAACACCTTTCCGTAACAAGGTTACGAGATGCGAGGGTATTCTCGACCTAATACATACTGATGTATGTGGTCCCTTCAATACCGCGACTAGAAATGGATATCGATATTATTTGACGTTTATCGATGACCATTCGCGATATGGGTTTATTTTCCTGCTGCGTCATAAATCTGAAACCTTTGAAAAGTTCAAAGAGTTTAAGGCTTTGGTTGAGAACCAAGCCGACAGGAAGATTAAACGGATTCGATCTGACCGAGGTGGTGAGTACCTCTCAGATGAATTCAAGGAATACCTTAAAGAGAATGGAATTGTCTCCAATCTCACTCCTCCTGGAACTACCCAACTTAATGGTGTTGCTGAAAGACGCAACATGACCATCATGGACATGGTCCGTTCAATGATGAGCAAAGCACATTTACCTCTTAGTTTCTGGGGATATGCAGTAGAGACTGCAATATATATCCTAAACAAGATTCCTAGCAAGTCTATAACAAAGACTCCTCACGAGCTCTGGTATGGAACCAAACCTAGTGTTAAACACTTGAGGGTTTGGGGATGCTTGGTTCATGCGAAGAACGTGGACGCAAGTAAGCTAGAATCTCGCACTCGTGAGTGCTACTTCATTGGGTATGTTAAAGATGGTATTGGATACCAGCTTTATGACCCTGAGACCCAAAAGGTTTTTGTCTCTAGGGATGTGAAATTTCTGGAGGATGATTTCCTTAAAGGTCAAGACAAGAATGAAGTAGAGGAGCTCATTGAATCCCCTGAGGATTCTGAGATTCCTGAACCAGAAACTGAAGAGATAAATGAAGATGAAACACCCATACCTCTTCGAAGGAGTTCGAGGGTGGTTGCACCACCTGAAAGGTATGGATTCCATGTGTCAGGTGAGACTGACAATGATCCTTCTTCATATGATGAAGCACTTGCGGATCATGACATGGATAGATGGATGCTAGCAATGAAGTCAGAGATTGACTCCATGCATAAGAATGGTGTATGGACCCTAGAGGATCCACCTAAAGGGGTAAAACCCATTGGGTGTAAATGGATCTTCAAGAGAAAGAGGGGACCTGATGGGAAACTAGAGACTTTCAAGGCACGGCTCGTAGCCAAGGGCTACACACAGAGAGAAGGCATCGACTACGATGAGACATTCTCTCCTGT
Organism: Ottelia alismoides; assembly: GCA_037367405.1. Lineage (NCBI taxonomy): Eukaryota > Viridiplantae > Streptophyta > Magnoliopsida > Alismatales > Hydrocharitaceae > Ottelia > Ottelia alismoides. The sequence goes on along the minus strand of JAZKJV010010490.1, from coordinate 1,056,814 downwards.
GGCCATGCTTAAGTCCATCAGGACACTGCTAGCTATAGCTGCATATCTTGACTACGACATCTGGCAGATGGACGTCAAGACGGCTTTCCTCAATGGATACCTCGAGGAGGATATCTATATGGAGCAGCCCCAGGGCTTCATAGCTGAGGACGGTAAAGTATGCAAGCTGAAGAAATCCATCTATGGGCTCAAACAGGCTTCTCGTAGATGGAACATCAGATTTGACGAAACCATAAAGAGCTATGATTTTGTGCAAAACCCTGATGAACCTTGTGTGTACAAGAAGCTTAGTGGGAGCGCCATTGTGTTCATCGTGCTTTATGTAGATGATATCCTTATCATTGGGAATGATACAGGAATGATGACCAGTGTCAAGATTTGGCTATCCCATACCTTCGAGATGAAAGATCTTGGAGAAGCCTCTTACGTCTTAGGCCTGAAGTTGTTCAGAAACCGAGAAAAGAGAATATTGGGATTATCACAACATGGATACATCAAGAAGATTCTTGAACGATTCCGCATGGATAGTTCGAAGAAAGGATTCCTCCCCTTAGGACATGGTATCCATCTGTCCAAAGGGATGGCTCCTCAAAGTGTTGAGGAAAAGAAGGCCATGGCTGGATGCCCTTATGCATTAGCCGTAGGAAGCTTGATGTATGCCATGATGTGTACTAGGCCAGACATCTGCCATGCAGTGGGAGTGGTAAGTCGTTACCAATCCTGCTATGGAGAAAAACACTGGAATGCAGTAAAGAACATATTCAAATATCTAAGACGGACGCAAGATTACATCTTGGTCTATGGGGATGGTGATCTCCAAGTCTTGGGATATACAGATTCAGACTTCCAGTCAGATATTGATGATCGAAAGTCGACATCAGGGTTTGTATTCCTGTTGAACGGTAGTGCTGTGAGCTGGAGAAGCAAGAAGTAGGACACTACGGCGGATTCAACAACAGAAGCCGAATACATTGCCGCATCGGATGCTGCAAAGGAGGCGGTGTGGTTACGCAAGTTCATCTTGGAACTTGGCGTATTTTCCTCTGATACTCCCGTCCCGTTACTCTGCGATAACACTGGAGCCATTGCCCAAGCAAAGGAACCCAGGTGCCATCAGAAGAGCAAGCACGTGGAAAGGAAATACCACATCATTCGGGAGATTCAAAAGCGTGGTGATATCATCATCACCAAGGTGGCCTCTGCCGACAACATTGCTGATCCTCTTACCAAACCTCTGACACAGAAGGTTTTTGACCAGCATGTAATGAGTATGGGTTTACGGATTGTACCTGAATGGTTCTGAGGGCTAGTGGGAGATTGTTAGACTTGTGAGCCCTGGGCGAACCATTCTTACAATAAATATTATTGTAATATTTAAGTTTATCAATAAAAGTTATTGATGTTTCACTCCCTTTCTGAAATTATATGAATGAATGCACTATAAGGTCCCTCTGTACAATTAGGGTTATGTACCATGGCCAGCTTGATGATCATATAGCTGTTGTTTCATTAAATGAATCATAGAGGCTGGTGTTTGGATGAATATCTAAGGAGTTAGATGGAGGACTCATCAAACACCGTCAAATGATTGTCAAGTGGAGATCTCCAGCCTGAGTAGGAGATGGCAATCCTTTCTCACATAGGCTGATATCTGACCGACCTCTTGATGCAGGTCCTCTGCATGGGAATAGTGATTCGGAGGTGTCAGATTAGTTAGGTCAATGGGTTGACCTAGCGAGATCGAGATAACCTAAGTCCTATGTTGAATGCTGTCACAACATAGGCTCGCATCCTCTGACCGGAGACAGATATATTGCTATATATCTGAGTATTTACATTTAGCAGACCAATAGGTTGATGACCTAACCAAGGTCTATACACCGACGAGCTGGTGTGCATATAAGGGTATATGAGCAATATGATCTCTCAAAGGGATCATACAGGTTCACTTGTGAACCGGAAGACATGAGCTCACTCATGAGGTATTGGGACCGATCAAATTCCATGCATGGTCGTCGTGCTTTGGAAGCATGACATGAATTTGAAGGTATGATATATGCTTTGGGAAAGCATATGATCGATACCAAATCCCAATGACCAAGATTGAGAAACTTAATGATTAAACCCTGAAGAAGACAGTGTAAAAATGATCTTGATCTTCGGGTTGATCATGGGTCTTCCAGTATGCAGGATGTACAGGTATTGGGAATACCTGAAGGGTGATGTGATCATAAACGATTGTATATCCATGACGCTTCCATTCCGAGGGAGTGATGAAACAGGTCTGGATTTTAGTGACTCCTTTCAGTAGAGAAGCAATCCGATCTTAGTTCAAGTGTTGGACATTGGTCTGAATGGGGTTCAGATTCAATGAGAAGATTGGATTTGCGGTCTTGATTTAATCAAGCATCTGTGGGAGGTTCGTTCGATCTGGATTTGAGATAATATCTCAACATCCAAGTCACTATACATGGAATAATACAATCGCCCTGTCCTTATCTCCAAGTATCTACGGAGAAAGCACATTATTCTTGAAAGGGTTCAAGAAAAATTCTTTTGATGAAATATCCAAGGAAGGACTTGATGATTAAATGTGATTTAATTATCAAGCTTGAATATGAATATGATTCATATTGTGAAAATGATTATCTAAGATAATTAAATGAGATTTAATTATCAAGGATTAAGAGAATGTGGATAACACTATCCATGATATATGTGTGTTATAAATATGATTTATAATATACATATATAAGAGAGAGAATTTGTGTAAATAGCATTTGTTAATTAATAATGTGGATTGGATTCACATTTGTTAATTAATTGGAAATGCAATTTACTAACTAGTTTGGGTTGTGAATATGATTCACACAATATTCAATGGCAAGATTGAAATATTCACAAATTAATTTGGAATTAATTTGGTGAATATTTATTGTGATTAATTAAGGAATAATGTGATAAATAAAATAGAGAAAAACCACCTCCATGGGTGGCGTCACCCATGAATTGTTCATGGGTGACGCCCCCCCCCTTTTTAGGAGGGTGGTTAGCTCCATTTCATTTATCATATTATCTCTTAGTTAATTAATATTTAAATTGATGTTGTTGGTTTTAACCAACAACAAATCCTAGCCATTGATTTATCATGGACCAAGCATAGCCCTTGGATCCATGTGTCCCATGGATTGAGATCCATTGGATCCTAAACTAGTATAAAAGGAGGGCTAGGGTAGCCTTTCCAAAGTACATCATCTAGAGTTGTAGAAAACTACTACTCTCTCTCTCTCTCTCTCTCTAATTCTCGTGTGGTCTCTCTCTTAATATCCAAGTAGCCGTCCACTTTGCATATTGAAGAGGAGAGCATCTTGCTTCGCCTTCGTCGCTTGGATCTTCGTCAAAGGATTGCGGGAAGGACGCGACTCATCATCGTGCCCGCAAGCGCATTCTCCGTGGGTCGGACTTAAGATAGGAGGATCTCTACTTTGGGATCTCGCGATCACAACCACGCTTCAAGAGGTATTCCTTATACTTTGTGGTTTGATGAAACGATCCGAGAAATGTTCTCGTGATCATGTGGTTTCATCGTTATGTTAAAAATTTTTAATTTCCGCTGCATCTAGCATCTAGTACGACTAGTTGCTCCGATTACATACGATGCGATCGACACGCTTCCGTGATGCGCTTAAGGATTCACAATATCCTTCAGATGTATGTTAAATTAAACATGATGTATACAAGATCATTGAGCTTTTTTTGTTTCAGGTGATCTCTTATTTTTTTGCATGGATCTATATATAGAAATATGCAACTATGCAAGGTTTAACATGAAAACATAAACACAAAAATGAAAAATAATATTTAGGTAAAAATACGGTCATCTACAAAACAAATAATCACAAGTTAAAAAAAGCTCCAGCTCGAGGCTTACACCACTGCCTCGCCTCGACCGCTTCGTGCCTCGAACATCTCAAGCCAGGTCAAGGCATATGCTCCAACCCAAGGACCTGAGGCGTGTGCCTCGGGGCGATTTTGGCGTTCCTCGCCTCAAGGTGTACGTCTTTGCGCCTCAAGGCGTCGCTTTTTAAAATCATGGTTGGGAGAAGACACGAAGATGGGGACAAGCAAAACATTCTCAAATGATTTTTTTCTTGATGTTATTTCCTTTTTTTTAGCTGTCACATCTTTTTTTTTTGAAAAAAACAAGTCGCTCCTCAAATTTTTTTACGGTTTTTATCTCAAAATTTTCCTTTTCTTTTTTGTTGGGAAAATGAGAAGAGTTATTTATTCCTTGAGCCCTAGGCTTTCTTATATAGGGAGAGACCTATGGGCAAATTATATAAAGTAGAAAGAGGGAAAAGGAAATAGATAAAAAGATACATAAACATGAAATATATTTCTAAACTCCCCCTCAAGATGGAGCATAGATATCTATCATGCTCAACTTGGATGAACACTTCTAGAAGGACCTTCTAGGTAAGGTTTTGGTGAAAATATCAGTCGTCTGGTCCCCTGAGCTAACATAGGATGTAGAAATGAAGACTTTATGGATCATGTCACGTATATAATGGCAATCAACCTCAATGTGCTTTGTCCTCTTGTGGAATGCATGATTATTAGCAATGAATAAGGCAACCTGATTGTTGCATTTCCGACATGGGAAGTGTAACATCTACCTGATCAGGACTGTTTAAATCCACATCACTTCTGTACATGCTTGTGCCATAGGTCTAAACTCAGATTTAACACTAAATCTAGCAACAACAATTTGCTTCTTACTTTTCCACGAGACAAGTAAATCTCTAACAAATATAGCAAATCCTGATGTGGACTTTCTGTCCTTGGGACACCCTGTATAGTCTGCGTATGCGTATGCTGAGATAATAATAGTGCCACCCTTTTTAAATAGCAGCCCTGCATATGAGATGATTTAAGATACCTTAGTATCATCTGTATAGCATCCATATGTACCTGACGAGGTTGTTCCATGAACCGGCTCACCCGACTGACTGTAAATGAAATATCGGATCTGGTAATGGTAACATAAAGAAACTTTCCCACCAGTTCCCTGTATCTTCTCCTGTCAACCTCATCATCATACAACTTCATGCTTGGATCCATGGGTGTAGTAGCAAGTCAACATCCAAGCATACCCATGTCACTTAGCAAGTCAGTGACATATTTTCTCCGAGTCATCACAGGCCCTTGTTGATTTCTGGCAAACTCCAATCCTAGAAATTATTTAAGAGCTTCTAGATCCTTGGTAACAAATTCACGATCCAGAAATTCTTTCGTTCTCTTTATTCCCTGCATATCATCTCCTGTATTAAGTATATCATCAACATACACCATAATAGCAGTCATACCTTTGGAGGTTCTTTGTACAAAAAGAGAATGATACGCATTCGATCGTTTGAACCCCTGCTCAAACAAATATGAGAGCTTTTGGAACTAAGCTCTTGGGTTCTGCTTAAGGTCATAGATTGCCTTATGAAGTTTATACACCTGTGAACACTCCCCTTCATCAGCAAACCTCGGTGGCTGCTGTATGTAGACTTCCTCTTGAAGACTACCGTACAAAAATGCATTCTTGACATCCAGCTGAAACAAGGGCCAATCTCGAACCACAACAATAGATAAAAGAATCCGTAAGGTAGAATGACGAGCAACTGGAGAGAATGTGTCAAGATAATTGAACATATTTTTTGGCATCTTAAATCCAAACTTATTCACTCGGTCAGGTTGGGTCTATCCGCCTCACAACATATTCAAACACCAAAAAAATCACTTGTCGACTGTGTAGATTATCACAAAAAGATGCCATCGGAGTTAATTTCTAGTGATAACTGCCTTTAGCTTGTTATAGAAGGCATGATCCCACACGTGCTCCATGTTGTCCCAATTCTGCGCGTCCCATTGTTCTCAAGGTATGAGACATTGAGCTGGTGTTGAAGAAGTGCACATGCCTCTCCGACTATGGTCTCCTCAACAAAAAACATCATGTTCATTCAAGATCATCAAATGGCTCATGTAAGAGGAGAAAAAAACCCTTGAAAGATGCGTACTTTGAGCTCTCGACAAGAGATTCCTCATATAGGAGCATTTGCCAGCCGACGAGGCACTAGAACACGAACATTGGGAAGTTCTCCCTTACGAATTCACACTTAATGTATTGCGAATGAGATCTAAAGGGGTCATGAGAATGTAATTGGATTGGTAGAAGTATGGGATAACTTGAGAGTAGGGATTAGTGCACTCACGTTGGTGCCATTGTTGCAAACGATGGTGTCCCTATTGTCCATGTTTATTGGGAATTGATCAATCATAGATGTTTGGCTGATCTTTGATTTGAAATCATAAAGGACTGAGGGAATTATGTGCTGGAGTTGGAGAGATCGATTGCGAAGATGTGGGCGATTAGATAGGGGTGGAATGTATGCTGATACAGGCGCGTGGGATTTTGCATTGAAGGAGGTCACATTCCTGATGGTTCTTCTCGGGATTCCTTGGATGAGGTGCCTTGAAGGAGCAATGGGGTGAGAAGTAGAACTACTGGGTTAATGGGGCATAACCATGTTAGGCCTGGGTTGAGGGCGAGGAGGGGTGAGCTTCCAGGTTGTCCCATGGGTTACCTTTGGTGATATGGTTGAAGCCTTGTACATCATGGATTAAAGAAATCTGGGTAGCCAATCTGGAATGATTTGTTGGGTACCAATGGGTTTGGGGTTGACCCATTTGGATCGGATCGTGTTTCCATCGAAATCACGAATAGTTTGTACCCCTACTTTTAATAACAACCCATCTTCCTTCCACTGAAATTGTGCTAACATGACACATCTTCCCTTCCAAGATTGGACTAGTCGAATAAGTCCTCTCTCCTGCCTAACAGCTGGATGTTGGATCGTCTAAGTAACCGCTTTGTTAGGAATCTTCTGAAGTCATCCCTCAACCCATCTCGTCACCTCCACCCCACATGCCTCGAGGTGGGACTCTTGCAACAATACCATGTTTATGGTACATTTCAGAATGTATGCCTCCCTTTCGACCTTCATACCTCTCACATTCCAGGAATGAATGCAACATAAATGCCTCAGTCCTAATGACAATCTCTTGCTCTCCTCCAGTTTCGCTCTTGAGTGGAGTTCAAGCCCACCCTATCCACGACTTGATACACCCCAACCACAACCCATCTTTTGCTCCAAATTTCCTACACCTTCCATTGGGCACACACACCTTCAGGTAGCGCAATCCCAACATCAACGTCCTTCAACACCCCTCGTCTCCAACGGGGTTTCACCCCCACCCCCTTCACATTGACCTCCACCACCATCCTCGATGCCCATTTTTGGGTGGCCCCACTACAAGCAATCTGCCCTTACTAGCCTCTCTTGGCAGGGTTGGTCGAATGCCACGGTCGTCATCATCCCTCCACTAGTTGAGAATGCCCGTCCTTTGTTGCCCAGAGGCACCATTGCCTATGTCAGACTCCCCTACCATCGAGCAGTTCCCATACGGAGTTTCCACCTTTCTCAAACCACGTGATACCACCACCTTACATTAGGAAAACTTCGTTCCACGGTACTGAATATTGAAATTTTTGAGCCTTAATTAAAAATCTGCAACTTTTACTGGGCACTTTGGTGCTCGAGGAGGGTTGGTGCATAGACTCATGAGGGTGGCATGTTTGCGAGCACTATGCATCGTGTAAATGGTTTACTGCTTTTGATCCTTGATTTGGATTCATCCATGAAAGGATTTGGAGAATGAGGCACTGCCTACTACTACATTTATAGGTGGGTCCAACCTTGCAACACTAGAAGCTGTTTTTTTGTAGAGTTCATGAAAAGGATTGGTAGTTTTTGGAAACATTATAAATGATATGTTTCGGAAACGATGTTGGGAGTTGCATGACTTTAGATGTCCAAGAACAATGGAAAAGAAGAGTTTACAATGTCCACATGCACAAAGTTTGTGGGGGTTGGGATTCTCTGGTAAGCAATTAATTTTTCATTTTTATTGCATTTATGTATGCTCAGTATTATGTGAGGAAATTTGCAAATTGAGGCTTTCTCAGATCCCTTACTGTATTTTTTGGATATATATTTTCCTTAAGTCATCCCTTTTACCAAGGAGAAAACGGGGTATGACATTCATGCAAAATATTAAATGCTAGAGCGATAGAATAATTTGATCATCTATGCATCTGAGTCAGGTATTGGTCTGGGTATTAATTCTTGGTGCCTTAGGAGGTGCCCCTATTATCTGATGCAGGCTATCGCTGACTTTTTTTTTGCATTATGGGAGGGACATGAAGCGACAACTTTTGCTGGGCCATATCTTTTTAAATCTCTCTGTAGTTATTTCCGTGGACAAATATCCCGTAGTCGTGTAGCCATCCTCAACTTTTTTTGTCACTGCACTCTTGTTCGTTTAAGGACCTTATTCTTTATTTTTTTCAGGACCTGATTTGAAACACGAAAGTCTGCTATTATCCATTGAGTCATAAGCACTCATTCACCATATGATTCATTCATTCACCTAGTTTTGTTTGTTTGATTCTAGCACATGTGGCATCTCCGTTTTAGGTGGTGCCAAAACCATACATGTAGGCTCTTCAGGGTTAGTTCAGTAAAGGGAGTTGGAAGGGTAACATGTGGATAGGAGGGACGATCCTTGTTCCTGTTTGGTTAGAATGAGAGACAAGTGGAATGTCAAGCTTGGCAGCTAACTTTTCTCTTTGCTGTTTGGTTCGAATGGGGCATCTTTGAGGCTGGGATCGTTTCTCAGAGTTTTACCCTTGTAATATATAGTTGTAAATTGTGGCAATAGCTTACTTGAATATTTCCATCAGTAACAATAAACTGACAATATATTCATTTAACACTTATCAACCTTATTCATACTTCATAGCATGTGATTGAACCAAGTAGTTTAGTTATAATTTAATGGAAAACGATGCATGGCATGTGACCAAATTGGATTAATGCTTATGACATTAAAGAAAGGAACAGTTATGCATAGTTGGAGGCGGAATCAACGCCACAATAATATATCTGCACAAGGCTTCAAAAACGCGTGCATGGGTAATGGATTCCTTATGGATGGAGAATGTCATTTGACATAAGGTCAATCGAGGAGTATAATTTACACCTCATTGGAAATTAGGGTGGCAAAATGTGGTTGCAGCTCCTATGTGAAGTGAATTTCACCAGTCCTTGAAGTTGGTCTTTCTTCTAAAATGAGCGGGAGATGTTTAATCAAAGTAAGTGTACAAGTTTCATTTTCAATGATTAAATCTCTTCTTCTTTTACTGCACAAGTATATGATGAGGTGTGAGCCAGTAGTTCCCAACAAGTGCCTCTTGATTCGTCAGAATCCTCAATATGTTCTTTAAATGTGGAAGTGACTAGACATGGAGTGATATCTTATATTTGTTAATGATCAAGAATAAGCTCTACATTCTATTGGAAACGATAACCATGCTTTTCTTATTTGTTTCATCCTTCCATTCGTGCTGTTTTTAGGAAGAGGTAGAAGATAAAGATCCAGAAGAGCTTGAATCTGGAGAGGAATCAGAAGAGGAATCTGGGGATGAAGAACAAGAGGTAGTATGTGCTGGACAAACTTAAATTTAGTGCAATGCAAACATCATTAGCTTGTGATTTTTTTCTTCGATTACTACAATTCCTTACTGTTTATACAATTATATTTGGACTGTTTATGCAGAAAAAAAAGGGTACCCAAGGCATCATTGAAATAAACAATCCTAATTTGGTCAAGCCAAAGACAGTAAAAGCTAGAGAAGCAGATGTAAGTTTGAGATCGACTACTTTCTCCTTTTCTTATTATGCAAATCATATCTCTTTACTTATATTTATATCCTAATTCCAATCGATGTCATAGTATTTATGACACATTTTTCTAGGCAAAGAATCCATGTAGCTGACCCTTCTTAATGTTGGAGAAGGCTTTTGGGTAGCTTTTGTTGACGGTTAATAATTAACTGGTGATTTTAATGTCTCTTAATTTTTAAAACTCTTTCCTTAAATAACATGTACACTATATTTCCGAGATATCATATATACTCGGATGTTGATTGGCTGCTAGTGGCAACATCGTTGATCAAGTCTGTCTTCACAATCTCCTTCACGGGTTTGCGATCTCTTTCAAGTAGTCAATGGCGTACGCTTGTGGTCTCTTGGAGGTGGTGGCAATGGTTTCAGAATGGTGTGGAAGTCCCTTGCATGTTTACGAGGTGCCATGGGGTTTGATCTGTTCTCAATATCTGAACTCGTTGCTAATTTCATCCTCATAGCTTAGTGAGCTCTCTAAGGTCCTATCCAATGAATTAGTATTGTGTTAGCCGCCAAAGGTTTTGGTGGTGATTGCTGCCTGGAAGTTTGTCCTTCGGAGTGAGGTAATTCTCTCGATCATATGCTTGTCCTTCACGCTCCAGGTTTTCGAGACACCGAGGGGCTCGACCTCGGGAAGTGTTCTTATTGTTAGTATCACGTTGGATAAAGATGTGGTGGTGGATGCAACATCTCGACGGAGGAATTGTAATGGGAGTAGAACCATCAACGTCTATGGCGGACGACATTTGAGGCCATTTTTTTGTAAACAATGTGATTTGCAGTGGATTCTATTCCATGCATTGATTTCTTCTTTTTCTTTGGTTATGCTTCTGGGTAGAGAATGGATGTCATGCCCATCTAGATTCCTATCATTTTGGGCCTAGCCAGGTTGACCACTACACCACTTTCTGTCATTGGAGGAGTAGGGGCATCTTTAGGACTATTTTTAGTTGGACTTGGTCCAGCCTTAAATTGCGGGTTTGAAATGCAACTACATGTTAGTTTTCTTTTTTTGTTGTTGATCGAATCATCGAGCTAACGTCATCCATGTAGATGGCTCGATGGTACTTCTATCAAAATTGGGTTGGTTGTCCTTTATGGTATCCACCGTGGAGAACCTTTCTTCATTGCTGCAATGTGTGCTCTTGACTCGAGTTCTCAAAGGGCTAGATATCGATTATGGGGAGGGGGCATGGAAATTATGTCGTAATCTTAAGAGGGGAAAATTCATCTAAAGCCTCTTATTACTCTAGGCTGCATGCGTTTGTGAGGAAGAGACAACCACTGGATAAGGATGCTCATGCACTTGTGATGGTGGGTTGCTCACTAATTGTGTGTTGATCAGGTTGGGGCCTATTATGTCTTTGAAGAAGATATGAACCAAGGACCCTTAATGAGGTGGTTGTTGGTTACGAGTAAGGTTTGAAAAAACTAAAGGCGGAACGGGGCATTTTCCTCGGAATTGAGGCAAGGCGTAGCTTCGAGGCGGTCGCGGCGTAAGCCTCAGTTTATAGAGAAAACTATGCATAAAACTATAAATATATATGTCAATATAATTATATGTTCTCTGCCCAACATACAATACTTAACTCTATAAGATATGATGAAATAATAAGATGAGGACCCCAAAATATAAGATAGAACAACATCATATCCCTTTCTACACATGTTCATCCAATCAAAAAAGGAACTCGTCGTCATTGTGAAGTATTAAACATTACATATCTATTTGAAATATTATAGTAATTAAAAGTATGATTAAATATACGTCAAAGAAATTTATGTTATGTGTCTAATATATATTATATGATCGCGACAGAAATCGTGAATCCTATCCATTTCAAACAAATCTTTGAAATATTATTTTGTAATAAAAAGTACGATTAAATATATGTCGAATTTGTTGATATGTCTTGAATCATAAACATCTGACCATTTATTGTTGAAGAATTGTGTATGCACCCCTTCTACCGTACCATATCCCAACAAGACGGGGTCTCGCTTGCCCGGTCAGTGAGCCCGGGGGGGAGGTCTATGGGGGAGCATGTGCGCCCTCCCTGCGGGGGTGTGGGGGCAGCGCCCCTGACAAAAAATTTCAAGAGTGGTTCTATTTGTATTCGAGTATATGGATCCTTCTATTTTGGGCATGAAAGAAAACATCAGATTTAGGCATAATTAATAGTTAGACATAATTAATAGTAAATATGAAGCATTTTGCTGAAATAATTAGACATAATTAATAGTAAATATGAATTTATGGGACAAAAAAACATTAGATTAGGCATTTAACTTGTATAATCATTATCCTAAACAAGTATATATTTATAAGCTTCTCAAACCACCATGGAAAACATTAAAATCATAAAAAAAACACTTCAAAAAAGCAAAAATGCCTCGGAAAACGCCTCGAGGCGGAACGCCTCGAGTCTACGTCTCAACCACCTGAGGCACACGCCTCACTGGATAGGGCGACGCGCACGCCTCGAGGCTAAAAAGGACCGCCTCGCCTTGAGGCATACGCCTCGACCGCCTCGAGGCATGTTTTAATGCCATGGTTATGAGATGATTGAGGTTACAATCTCTTGGTAGCTCAAGATGCATAGCTGGGCGCTCCGTTGGGTCAATCTTGGTTTTGTAATGAAGATGCTTATCTAGAATGTTCGGTGGTTTGGGGATCCAAAGTAGAGGAATGTGGGCGGTTTATAGGGGTTTCAATAGAGATGCTATGTTTTTTTGGAGACCAAGTTGGGAGGTTGGGATGGAAGCATGTCGAGGTCTGTTAGTTTCAAGGCTATTTGAATTTCAATGTATAAGCTCGATCGAAGGATCATGTAGCAACTGTGTGGCTCTGAAGGATGCTCTCTTTTGCATAGAGGAGGATGTGATTGGATGACTTGTCCTTTTGGTTGTTCTTGAAATGGTGGATGATGGTCTTCTCCTAACTTTCTTGTATGTAAATGGTCTAATGGATAACCATAGGTATGACCTTATCTAGATATGCGCATTCCCACTTGTTCCTTGGATTTTGATGGTGATTTCACTGGTACATGTTTTCCCGTGTCCCCTCACAACGTTGTGGTTGGATGGTTGTTGGATGAAAATCTTTCGCATCGTTAATCAAGGAGCTCCACCTAGAGGATTTTAATATGTGAGATTGTTGATACACTTTACAAAATTCGTGTCAAAATTCGATCTTAATAGTGGCACACTTTTAAGCACGTGTTCTTAACACCAAAAATTTGAAGGTCTTAGTCACGTCGAACAAGGTTTGAAAATACCTCGAAAATTCAATGAAAATTCATGCAAATCCCGAGCCCCCCAGTTCGAGCCCCCCAGTACATATGTGTCGTCATTTGGCTTGCTCATTGTATAAATCATCTGGATTTTGCTAGAATTCATGTATGTTGGCAGTGACTTAAAAACAACTTTATGCATTGGAGAGGATTATGTGGAGATTTTTTGGGTACACTGTGTCCAAATTTTATGGGGATACTTGTAGATTGGGATATTGTTACTCCACAAGGAGGAGCTAGTCTTGTTACCATCACCTTGAGATCAAGAACAACCATGGAAGGCCGTATCGATATCGATATCGTTTCGGTCCGCCCGGAAATAGATATATCGGGATATATCGACGATATCGGTGGAAATGTTGAAAATGGCGCAAAAAAGCCAATTTTTTGGCATTTTTTCAGAAATTAAGGTCATCCAAGATATTAAAACAGTAAATAACGTACAAAAACACACTTATATCACACATATCGGTCCATTTATAGACCATATATCGTACATATCGGTATCGCACATATCGATCATATCGAACATATCGATATTAATATTGATTCTTGACTTATAAATATTGGAAATTGATTTCATTCAAGTTCTTATAAGATAAAATACTACAAATATATACCTAGAAAATACATATAGATCATTTATGAGGACTATGATCCTTATAGTGCACATATCGGTCATATCGAACATATCGCTGATATTGTTAGTTGTTGACATACTATATATATTGAAAATGGAGTTCATCCAAGTACTTTGATCACTAAATAATTTACAAATGTACTCTTACTCTCTTAGATAACCCATATCGATCATCTATGAACCTTATATCATATATCGATATTGGTTGTACTGTTAGTTGTTGACCTATACATATATTGAAAATGGAGTTTATCCAAGTTCTTAGATCACTAAATAACTTACAAATATACTCTTGGATCACACATATCGATCATCTATAAAGTTTATATTGCATATATCGATCTTTTCGAACCTATCGATATTAATGTTGATTCGTGACTTATAGGTTTTTTTTGAAGAATTGACTTATAGATATTGGAAATGGATTTCATTCAAGTTGTAAAACATGAAATAACTTGTAAATATACACCAAGTTGAAGAACCAGTGTATGCACCCTCTTGTCGCATCATACCCTACCAGTACAGGGGTCTCGCTGCCCGATCAACGAGCCTGGGGGGGCCCAGATTGGCCCCCCTTTGCGGGGGTGCGGGGGCAGCGCCCCCGACCCGGAACAAAGTATATAAATCATAGATTGTTTTAATAGTAGGTGTAGCTAGATATATAGTGGAATCAAGCTTTCATGAATAATAACATTCATATATATGGATATCGATGAAATATCGATGATATCGGTCGATATCTTGTATTTTTTGTACTGAATCCATTCATGTTTGACCGATATGGGCCGATACAGCGATATATCGCGGATATATCGGTGATATATCGTCGATATCCCTGTAAAAAGATATACACTCCGATTTCGATATCCCCAACCTCTTGATACCGATATATCGGCGATATATTGCCGATACGACCTTCCATGAGAACAACACATTGCTTTTGAAATGGATCTCAAGATTTTGGGGAGGCAACATATATTTATGCTATATATTTCTACGCAGGATTTATGGCATGCATGCCCAATCATCTTTGGCATACGGTTAGATTTGTATACCTCTAGATCTAGAAGGGCATATGCACCCTAATACTGCCATTTTCTGTTCTCTTCCGCCTCATTCTAGTTCTTGGCAGTGGATGGTCTTTAACTTTTTGGATAGATAACTATACTGATGAAGGGACTCTGGCTGCTTGCTTCCCACGTCTGTATGCTCTCTCAACTGATTGGGGTGCGTTGGTCTCAGATTGTTGGTTCCATCTGTTGGGTGGATGGAACATGGATGCCCACTTTCTTATTGGATTTTTTAATCAATGTCTTTTAGGAGCTTTTAGCGGCTATTGGCAGCTTTGAAGATCCAAAGGTTGGTAGAGATTACTGGGTATGTCGAAACATGAACTTTATGGTTCGACACACCTATAAGTCTATTGATAAGCTGCGAGGTCCGATGTCAGAAGAAGTGATTCGAGGTTGCTAGTTTCTATAGGACATGAAGACACATGCATGCATCAAATTCTTTCTTTAGCTCATAATATGTGAGAGAATTATGACCGAAGATAGACATACACGATTTTTTATAGGTAACGATGACCGTTGTGCGATATGTGAGGAACGGGGTGGAGATGATTGACCACATATTTTTTCCTTGTGAGAAGGTGACTAATTTAGTTTTTGCAAGCTTATGGGTGTTAACTTTCATTACCAAAATCTGATCAAACATGGAGTTGCTTCCTCCTCCTGCAATTGTTAGGTGACTTGGTAATCTAGGAATGCTGTTATATTCCTTTTTGACCATCTACGTAGAAAATCTTATACAAAGTGTACGAACTCTTCTTCGAGTCTTTGCTCACATAATGCGTTTTCTCATAATTAATCCACATGGGACGAGCACCTTTGTGTGTTTCCTTCTTTTGTAACTCAAAATAATTGGTATGTTACTGAAATCATTTTTCTTAAATTTGGAAGAAAATGTTGCTATGACATGAAATGGTTTTCCAACCCCTTTATGATCCACGAATAAACGGAATACATGGGTATATGTCAAAGAATAGATGGTTATTATTAAAATCATCTTTTCTACCTCTTGTGACGTCACTTTCAAGAACCTCCCTATCCAACATGCCACAACCGCTACCATGGGAAAAGGATGATCATGAGTTATTGGGCCTCTTTAGTATTCTCCTTGGAGTTCGTTAACTTATAAAAGGACCACCACTACTATTGTTGGAGTTGATCGGAACCCGAATTGTCTACCCTGATAACATTGAGAGAAAAGCTCCCGTACTCTCTCCACCTTTCAATAATCAGTTCATTTCTTCTACAAGGCATCCATACATATTTATGGAGTGGACGAGTTCTTTTATACTCCCATCGAGAACATGACATCCTATCTAAGTGGATTTCAGGTGTTTGAGGGCTCATTCATTCATTTCGGAATGCAAACAAAAGGATACATATGCCAATATAGGTGTCACCATATCTTTATTCGTTTAAAAATTTGGATATGCATACAATAACATATACAATTATATTAAGGATATTGGAAATCGTAAACCATATTATTTATGGATATATATGTGGAAACAAATGTTCATTTAGATACGGATATCACCACGTTGATTTTATCATCCAAATCATTGTGAGTTTCATTGTATCGCGCCCACCTCTTTGTCAATAGTTGCCATGTAAGCAATATAGCGTGTGTTGTGCTTGGTCTAACACATCTCCTTAGTATACCTTATCTTGCCACAAATAGTACACTGGGTCTTCCATAGGGATGAATACGAATACAAATATAGTTATATCCATTCGTATCTACACTCGTCAAATCGAGGATATGGATGCTATTTTCTTATATTTGTCGAGAATACTAATACGACTGCGAAATCAACGTTCGATTGAATACTAATATGAATTTGATATACTTAATTTCGACAAATACAAATATGAATATCCAAATTTTAGAGGATGCAAATATTGATATTTGTTTTTTGACGAGATGAATATGGATACAAATACGAATGTTCAAAATTTTGAAGGATAGGCTACTTATATGATACGTGCAAATAAGTATGGCTTTCTTTTATTATCTAGTTTATTTTTAAGATTATTTTATATTTTAGTTATTTACTAGGTCTATATTCATTATTGAACTATTTAATATACTCTTTATACATTAGATATTGTTGTGAATCTAAAATGCTTATATTTTTTAATAAATTTGGACTTGTCTCGTTTTCATAAATTAATTCTAGTTCATTTGTTAAATATTCATATTAGTACTGTCAATATTCATTTTGCATTCAATTTTATTTTAAATTTGTAGAGTTTTCCGCCTTGGTATGCTTCCCTCCAATTTATTTAAAAAAAACTTTTGTTTTGCATTCATATTTGGAGGATATGATTCTCTGTTTTACACATTTTGTGGGATGTTCATATTCATATTCATATTCTTATCAATTTTTAAAACAGATAAGGATATGATAACACTTATGTTCGTATCTCTATCTGACCATTTCATCCCTTGTCTTACCTCTTCTTGTAGAGCCAATGGGTCTACTCTGCTGACGGTGGTGCCAATTTGTTTAGGAGCTTTGTTGTAGTCTTTGCCACAACCTCCTTTGATACACCTTGTCATCATAAGGAGGCGACAAGAGCAGTAGTTTGATTCTGCACCTTAACCTGCTAGGTGATACTGATGGGGATTGAGTATACTATATATCTATTTGCGGGTAGGCAACATAGTTCTTGTTACCATATGTTTCCATGCTAATTGGTAGAAAATAAATCCATTTAAGATCTTGTCATAACTGCCTGGTCCCTTTGAGTTGGCTTCTGTGATACACACGTGCAGATTGACTTGTAAGAATATTTCTCGATCATCACCTTCAGTTACGTGTAGTAGTATAAGAGGTTTTCGTCTTGTTTAAGTGCATTAACTCAAAATCGGTCTGAAATACATGGATTATATTTTTTTGAGAATATTACTAGTCTTGATTATTCCAAATCTTATTCATGGTGTCATAGTGGATCACCTCATTTACGATCCAAGAAATGACATTGCCCAAAAGATAGGCATGTGTCATGTCGTTATCTTGCTCTGGGGTGGCATATCTTGTCTTATTTCTCGACTGTTGCTCTAGGAGAGTTTGAAGCTTCCTTGTCTTTTCATTGTTATCTAGAGGATCCATGCCCATGGGATAATTGGTCATGTCGAACTTGATCCAACTATGGAATGGATTCCTTATGCTACATGTGGAAAGGGAAAACAAATGGATTCATTCTATTGTAAGCCTATGGCTCTCTTATATAGGAGAAAAACCCTATGGAAAATTAAATAAATTAGACAAATGAATAAGAAATATGAATAACGTACAAATAAAAACAATTATCTCAACACTCCCCTCAAGTGTGAGCATATAGGTCTGTTATGCTCAGCTTGGAACATCAATGATGGAAAGGGCTTCTAGCAAGTGCCTTGCTGAATGTATCTACATTTTGATCTCCTAAAGTAACATGAGAAGTGGAGATAAATCCCTTCTGAATCATATCTCGAGTGTAGTGACAATGTACCTTGATGCGCTTGGTTCTTTTATGGAACGCTGGATTATTGGCTATGATCATGGAGGCTTGGTTGTCGCATTGGATGTGCATGGAAAGTGACACTATAGTCAGATCAATCAGGACAAATATGACCCACATCATCATTGTGCTACCTTGTACCATAGCTCTATATTCTGATTCAGCACTAGATTTAACAACAACCGTCTGTTTCTTACTCTTCCATGAAATAAATGAACTCCCTACAAAAACATCTGAGCATGAAGTAGACTTCTTGTCTTTGGGACAACACACATAGTCTACATCAGCACATGCTGTAATTGTAAGGGATGCATCTCTACTGAACAAGAGTTCTGCACCTAGAGAAGTCTACAAATATCTCAAAATCATGTATACAACATCTATATGTACTTTCCTAGACTGCTCCATAAGCTGACTAACTCTGTTCACTGCGAAGGATATATCAAGTCTGGTAATGGTGACATATAAAAGCTTCCCCACAAGCTCTCTATATCATCTCTTATCAACCTCCTCAGTGTCATCATCATAGAGTAAACACTAGGATCCATTGGATTAGTAGCATGCCTACATCATGTCATGCCCGTCTCAGCTAGGAGATCAATAACATACTTCCTTGTGTCATCACCCTGTCACGTTGGTTCCTCAAAAATAATGAAGATTGCCAATGTCCTTGGTCACAAATTGCTATCCAAGGAAACCCTTAGCTACCTATTGCATATCTTCTATAACAATGATGTCATCCACATAAATAAAAAAATCAACACTACCGCTATGGGATCTCTGAATGAAAGAGTAATATGCGATTGGTATGACAAAATTTTGCTGTTCAATCAACTCAGAGAGCTTTTGGAACCATGCCTTTGTACTCTGCTTAATTCCATAAATAGTCTTGTGAAGTCTACAAATCATATGAGACTCCTACTCAACAGCAAAACTTGGTGGTTACTACATGTCGACTTCCACATGCAAGTCACCATACAAGAAGGCATTCTTGACATCTAACTGAAAGAGAGGACAATCATTGACCATAACGACTGAAATAAGAATCCTCAATGTAGAATGATGAGCGACATGAGAAAACGTAGCTTGATAGTCCACCCCATATGTTTGGATGAACCCATGAGCAACAAATTTGACCTTGTATCTATCCTCAGTACCATCTACACGGTGTTTCACCGTAAATACCCACTTGATCCCCGCAACAGATACACCAAGTGGAGCGGGAATAATATTCCATGTGCCACTTCCTCCATAGGAAGACATCATTGACTAATCTATAATGCCCCATGATATGTTTGTGGTATATCCACAACAGATAGTCCAATAACAAATCACCGAAACTCTTTTCAGAGATGTGGAAGAGAAACATGGGATGCAAGAGGGTACATAGCACAAGTACACCTCTTCTTCTGTAATGCAGTGGGCACGTCAGCCTCCTCAGTGACCGAGAAAGGAACATCTATTGCTACATGTTCATCGTGCTATATATGTAAATCATTAGTGCCATCAGTAGAAACCAAGTGTTCAAAACATACTTGGGGCATGCTGGATGATGGAGGAGGCTCATGAGCACGAGGTCGACACATGTAAACCTGTGGCAAAAAGATGTAGGTTGCTGATGGAGTCGGTGGAGGAAGTGGTGGTGAGGATGGGTGGAGGTGAAGGAGTCACAGGCGTGGTAGGTGGTAGATGAAACCAGAGATAAATGCATGTATACCTCTTCTCAGACTCCGAAGGAATTAACTTATCACCTGTAGGAGAGAAAACATAATAGACTCAAAGAAAGTGACATCTACACTAACATAATACTTCTGTCGAACATGATCAAAACAATGATATCCCGTTTGAGTCCTAGAATATCCCACGAAGACATACTTGATAGCTCTGGGAAAGAGCTTGTCATGGTCCGGAGACGTATGATGAACAAATTCAATCGATCCAAATACATGAGGAGTAAGGGAGAAAAGATCCTTCTCGAAAAACACAATCAAGAACATAATCTTCTCTCCCAACACAGACGAGGGCATGCGATTCACCATGTAGCAAGCAACTAGAACCGCATCTCCCCAATAGGAATAGGGGGCATGACTCTGAATTAAGAGGGTTCTGGTGACATCCAAAATTTGACGATGGTTGCATTCACCCACCCCATTTTGTTGGGATGTATACGCACATGAAATTTGATGAATAATGCCAAGAATTCTGAAAACTTGTGAAAGTTGTAAACTACATTTTTTTAATGCATTGTATGAACAAATATACTTGGCAATTGCAGAAAAATTATTCTTTATTTCATTAATAAAAAACTGAATAACATGACCAATATCAGACTTATTTTTAAATAGAAATACCCAAGATAATCTGAAAAATCGTCAACAACACGATAAAATCTGTGTCCTTGATGGTCTGGGACTCGACTTGGACTCCAAATATCAAAATGGATTAACTTAAAGATACCATGACTGCTTCGACCCTGACGACTCTGAAAAGTAGACTGGTGGTTCTTCCTAAGCTGGCAAGCCTCGCTGGAGGATTGGACATGGAGAAATCTGAGGAAGGACCTGACACGACTTTTACATAGGAAGGTGACCACACCAGAGGTGCCACACATAAGGAGAAACTGATCCAATGCGAATTGTCGAAGCACCAACATATGGGGACTGAACCAGTCTATAGAGACCTTACGATCATATCCAATCACATTGCCCATAAGAATGTCCTGAAACACCAGAGAAGACGAATCAAATATGACACGACAATGTAAATCTTTGGTGATCTGACTAATAGACAATAAATCATAGGAAAATCAGGAGAATGAAGAACATTTTGTAGACTTATTGTCGAAGTCATTCGAACCTCCCCTTGTCCGATAATAGGCTGCGGTATGCTTCCTCCACTGGAGGTATTGGCATTACTAACGATCTGTGATCGAGCTGCATCATATTCAGGATCAAGAGCTGCTAGAAAGACTCTGGTCATCATTGAATCTCTGTAAGCCTTGAGCTGTTCTGGCGAAGCAGTCAAGGGAATGAAATCATGAATCTCATCAAACATATCCCTGAGAGAAGTGTAAAGGGTATGAAGAGGGCATCCGTTCTACTTGGATGTGAAAATATCGTGATGAAGTTACAATATCTTCGACTCATTCTTAGCTTGCGGGTAAGTAGTGACAATGATGTCCCACATCGCATTCACGATGGGCTGACTCATATCATTAGCTATTTCCGCAGACACCGTCCCAGACATCCATACATGCGCATATGCGTCAGCTGCCTCTTACGAGGCATTAATCCCAATCTTGTCGGTTGGTTTGTCCTATGTCAGCATGTGCTTCTTACATTTGCACTACATTAGGCTCATGAATTGCATAGCCCATAACTCAGTAGTCCCATACATCTTGAAAAAGGTGCTGGACCTTTAAAGGAAACTGAGGATGGATCGTCGACCTTAGAGTCGATCCTATTGTCTAACATAAGGCCCTAAATGTCGGTTTCGGTCACCATTTTGGTGATCGATCAAAACGTAATTTCGGTGGAATTTCAGTCGAAATTTGATCGAAATATCAGTCATTTCGGTCATTTTTTGTAATAGGGCCCTCATATTTCGGTCATTTCGGCCATTTCGATCGAATTTAGATTTCGATAGGATATCGATATTCGACAGAGATTCGACTAAATTTCGCTGAAATTTGAGGCCATTGATGATGACGACTACTATGAAGATTGGGTCTGTAGACAAGGAAAATGCATCTACACATACATACTAGAAGATGGTTGTGGGTGTAGACTCATACCACAACCTCTTCCATCTGAAAAAAAGACTTCTTCCGGTAACTAGGGTGATTTAGATGATCAAAATCACCCTAAAACCTCAAAATCAGTTAGAACAGTGGATTAAATCGCTCCCTTTGGGCAATGAAGAAGCTGCTGAGGGATCTCCCCATTCGGGGCAACGGCAACGACATTGACATCGACAAAGGTAGCTGCCACTGTTGCGCGACGGGCGGCAGCAACAGTGATTGACTGCTCCTGCGGCTGCTCGCCAGTTGGTGGTGGATGCGAGCAACTAGGGATTTAGGTAAGGAAAAGGCGGTTAGGGCACATGCTCCGATCTTGGATCGTCGCTCTGATACCACGTGGAAAGGGAAAACAAATAGATTCATTCTATTGTAGCCCTAGGGCTCTCTTATACAGGAGAAAAATATTATGGGAAAATTACATAAAATAGACATAGGAATAAGAAAATAAGAAATATGACTAAAGG
Organism: Ottelia alismoides; assembly: GCA_037367405.1. NCBI lineage: Eukaryota > Viridiplantae > Streptophyta > Magnoliopsida > Alismatales > Hydrocharitaceae > Ottelia > Ottelia alismoides. The sequence continues at coordinate 1,034,187 of JAZKJV010010490.1, read as the reverse complement.
ACAAATAAAACAACTATCTCAATACTACATATGCCGGTTAATGATGATGACACTCAATTTTTAAATTTTCACGTGATGGTTACATAATTAGCACCTTACAACTTAAGGAAATGCTCCACCTTTCATTCCGCTTAAACCAACCTTGGAAATCTTGAGAAAGACTAAATATGAGTAGGTGATATTGTAATCTTATAAAGAAAAAGAAATTATGCTTGTGTGCATGAATTAATTATATGATTGATAGAGTTGTTTGTTGCTTGGATTGCGTGATTTATTATTGTAGTTGTAAATGGATTAAGCTTAAATAGTATTCAATAATCTATGCTTAACCTTTCCTTATACGATTAATCTTGAGCATGCTATTTGAAATGGTTAATCATCAATTTAAACACGATAAAGAAAGTCATATGATGACGTCCATGGTCTCCCATCATTGTGAATAACTTCGTTCCCATGAACTGTATTTTTAGAGACGCTTATGCATAGTCATGACTCCATAATACAAGTTCGCATGGGTCAGATTCATTGTTTCTTGAAAGAGATGGGTCATATGTGTAGTGACTTGGATGTTGTTCTCATATTTGAGGTGGTATTGGATTGCGCGTAGCGTAGCATTCAAACTTTCTCATTGACTGTTGGCTTCATCAATAACATGCTAACTCCATATATGTAAGGAGCATGGGTGTTGAAGACAAAGTTGGGGATGCAAGATGGACTTGCAAGGTGAAAAGAGTTTCCACTTCTTTCACCGTAGTTGTATTTTCTCATAATATTAGGGTGCAATGAAGGAGAACCAAATCTCGCTTATAACATTTGGGAGTTAAACACGTCATACTTTGGAAGTTATTAAGGGAAATGCATTCAAAGTATCAAAATACGAGAGAATCTTGATCTAAAATAACTATTGCTTTAATCAAGATTAACTAAAAGCGCAAACATTTTAATTTCAGATAATCTTTTTAACCAACTCTACTAGCTACTTGAGATCGTGTAGTTGGCAGGTTTAAATTATCCAGATTGGATTTATAATTTGGAGCTCGTACTTAAGACATAGTCCATAGCGTATGTGTTCTCGTCTATAAAGTACGAGAACCCTCAGACTGAGGATGCCCGAGAATTTAATATGAAGTGGGATGTGGATCATTCGATTACTCGTTGCTACATTATCGGATTAATTTCTAATGTGCTTCAAAAGCAACTTATAGACATTGCATATGCTCAGGACATCCCCTTGGATCGGAAGGAGATGATTGGAGATATGAAGTGCACACTTTTTGAATTAGTATCCTCTAATGACATTATGAAGAAAGAAGATCCATCAGAACGTACACTGGTTGCACAGGTTAAAGGGAAGCATGACAAGAAGCATGGATCTAATAAGGATTTGATCCAAAGAAGAAGAAAGGTCAAGCTGTTGATTAATCTTCTAAAGCTTCAGCAGTCTAACATTCAAGCATATGGCTCTCTGATACCATTGCTATAAGGTGGAACACTAGATGCGTAATTGTCTAGAAGACTTAATGTCCTTAGAAAAATGTAAATGTACAACTCAAACAAGTAAGAAATCCTCATTCATCATTAAAACCAACTTCTTGCCACGTAGGACAAGAAGGAAGTTTGATTGTTGATTCTGGTCCTTCTGTTCATGTATGCAATTTGCTGCATTTATTTCAATAAATTAGAAAACTTGATGAAGGGAAGATTGTCATCTAAATTTGATCTGATGCAACTGCTTCATCAATCGTCATTGGAACTTGTAAATTATCAGTATCTAGTGGAAAAATCCTAATTATTAGAGAGTGTCACTATCTTCCAGCTGTTAGAAGGAAAACATCTGGTGGACTCTATGAATGCATGAATATGGAGATCATTTAACTACGAATTGGCGTCAAAGACTTGGACATGTGTCTGCTGATTGGATCAATAGTCTGATAAAGGAAAGGCCTTTAAATTTCTTAGAAGTCCGTGAGTTACCAACCTGTGAGTATTGTATTCGAGGAAAAATGTTCAGGGCACCCTTCTCCAAGAAAGGTAAAAGATGCGAATGTATACTTGACCTAACTCATACTAATGCATGCGGTCATTTTAGCTTTGCGACTTATAGACATCAATGCTACCTGATCGATGACCATCCGAGGTGATTTTGTCTTCCTACTACATCATAAGTTTGAAACCTTTGAAATCAAAGAATTCATGATTTGGGTTGAGAATCAAACCAAATGGAAGATAAAACAAATTTGATCGGACCGAGGCGACGAATACCTCTCAGGTGAATTCAATGAATACCTTACAGAGAGGAATGATTTTCGATCTCAGGTACTCCTCAAGTCAACGGAGTTGCAGAGAGACACAATAGAACCATGCTGGACATGACTAGATCATTGACGAGTAATGCCAATTTAGATCTTAGTTTCTGGGGACATGCAGTAGAGATTGCCTCTTATGTGCTTAACAAGATTTCAACTAAATTCATACCCAAACACCTCACGAGATTTGGTATAATACCAAGCCGATCATGCAGTACTTAAGAATTTGGGGTTGTTTTATCCCGACTAAAAATGTGGAAGCAAGCAAGTTGGAATGCTATTTCACTAGATAATTAAAGAATGGTATATGGTACCAAGTTTATGATCCTGATGCTTGAAAAGTATTTGTCTCTAGAGACGTAAAATTTCAAAAGACGGATTTAAGTCAAGACAATAATGAAGTTAAGGAACTAATTAAGTCTAGCGAGACTGATGAAGTTCCCACTCTAGAAACTGAAAATATAATAGAAAACTACTCATGACACTACCAGAAAAGTATGGATTACATGCATCATAAGTCTCTGATGATTATTTGGTTTCATATATGAAGCATTAACATATCATGGCATGGATATATGGATATCTTGTTCCGACAAAGCAAGTATTGGTTGTATAAGCTGCATCAACTGCTTTGGATATGGTTATAATTTACTCGGGATGTGCACGTTTGTAACAAAACTTGGCATATTCTCTGATAATAGAGTGACTAATCGACTTGGTTGGTTATTTTACTAAACAAGCAATGATTAACACATGAATGTAGATTTAAAAGTTGTACATGAATGACTCTCTGGACTAGTGGACTTGTATGCTCTAGGGGACCAATTAATGCGATGCTATTTACTGTTTTCATCTGAATTTAATGTTTGTGTTTGCACTTAATTAAAGATTACTGTGTACAATTAGGATTATATACTGTGGCGAATACCATGCCAATGTTAATCTAAGGAGTCATATTAGGGTCACAACTAATTTTATCATGTGATATTCATGATTGATCTCAAGTCTGAGAGAGATGGTAATCTTTCTGTAATGATTGATTTTTGATTAACCTCTTGATGTATGTCCTCTGCATAAGAATAGAGATTCAATGGTATCAAAATAGTTATGTCAAAGTGTTGATTGACTTGATGAGGTCGATATAAATGAAGACCTGAATCGTAATTGCCATGATCAAGCATACACTCTTCGATCGGAGACATCTATATGTCCAAGTATTTGCATTGTACTTACCATTTGGTTGAATACCTAACCTAGGTCCATACATCGACGCATGGGTATGCATATAAGGACATATGAAATGTATGATTACACAAAGGGATCATATAGGTTCATAGTTGATGCACCGGGTGACAGAGCTTACTCATGAGATATTTGAGGTCAAATAGAATTTCATGAATAATATGAGGTGTAATGACGCATGAGTTTGGAAATAATAGTTTATACTTTTGAAAAGTGTATGATCAATATTGTCACCCAAATTATTGATTGTGGAATCTGTTGATATACATAGGAAGGAGATCGTCAAATAAAGGTTTGAAATCCGGCTTTATCAAAGTCTTCTAGTTTGTAGGATCATGGAGTATTGGGAATACTCAAGGTTGATGCATTCATAATAGCTCATACACCATGACTCTTCCATTCTGAGGTGTGATGAAACTGCATGGATTTTAGTGACTCCATTCTATGGTTGTATGATTAAGAATTAGTTGGATTAATATGACATCATAGAGCTCATTTCTGCGGTCCATTTTTGAGCTTAAAAAGAGTCTCAAGCATTTCGAAATAAAAATAGAGATGGTCTCACTTCCTTAACCCATTTCGAGGCTCCAAATGCATGACCTCAAATTTCGGTAAACTTCGGTCGAATTTTGATTCGATAGGTTAGTGAAATTCGATCGAAATGGCTGAAATGACGGGAATATAGGGGGCCCTAGTACAAAAAAATGACCGAAATCACCGAAATTTCTGTCAAATTTCGATCGAAATTTGACTGAAATTTCATTTCATTCAGTCACCAAAATGGTGATTTAAATTGACATTTAGGGCATTGTCTAAATAGTTTAGACAAATGATTAGAAATGGAAATGGATCTCATTTCTATCATTAGTTCCTGAGCTCAAACAAATATGAAGCATTTCGAAGTGGAAATGGAAATGGAGATGGTCTCGCTTCCTTAATCCATTTCTAAGCTCCAAACATTTTGGACAAATGATTAGAAATGGAAATGAAGCGTACTTCTATGATCCACAATTTTAACACACGCATTAAGGGATGTTTTGATAAAATGAAAGAAAGGCTCGACAATTTTATTAATCTCTGACTCTTTCTTTATTAGATAGACCCAAGATAATCTACTATAATAATCCACAAAGACCAAGTAATATTCACGACCTTTCAAAGTATAATCTGGACGAGTTCTCCAAACATCACAATGGACTAAAGTAAAAGAAAACTGCTGTGCCATCACAGAAGACGTAGTGTACATGGTGTTTGTCTTGGTAGGAGTTGATGCCATCGCGATCGGTTGTAAAGATCAAAAGAGAAGATGAGTCTTTATTCAATCACACAGATGATCGGCTAGGGTTGAAACATCCATTCCGGAGGAGTGCTGGAAAACTAAGAAAGCGCTGCTCTGATTCTGCACGACGCCCTATAGGGCTTGTTTGCTCGATCATTGACAAAGTTGTGTCGTACACAACATGCCAGTTGCTGCATGTGGTTCAACAACCTCAGATTGGACACCTAGGGGTTTCGACGGTACGAGGCAGAGCTGCCCAGATGTGCAACTCCACTGTTGACGATGCTGCAATGACATTCTGATGTGCCACTCCACTATTCGCTTGGATGCTATGGCGCTCCACCACCACCCCCCCCCCCCCCCCCAAAAAAAAACAGCGGTCCTAGGACTCGAGGAAACCTTAAAGGGTGGTGCTGAGAAGCCTGAATGGTTTTGTAAGCCTCCATGTGAGGCGTGGAGAGTCTCTCGAGCATGCTTTGGTCGAGAATGAGGCTAGAGGTCATGGTAGGGAATTTGATACGAGCCCTAGTCTAGGACTGTTGCACAGATATCATGTAAAGAAACGCCGAAATGACTTACCTTATTCAAGGGGTCTTGAGTTTCTTATATAGTGTCAAATCCTAGAGAACTAAATGAGGGAATTTTATAAAGGACCTTGAAGGACTACAGGATGCAATAAATAAATAGAGGTAACATAAAAATAACTCTAACAATATTTATATCAACACAATTTATATATTATTTTTAAGGCACATGCAAATATGATTAATATAATATGTACAAATGTAAATTGGATTTACATTTTGTATTAGTATTGAACTAATGAACATCTTTTGGTGGAAGATTTTATACATGTCCGATATCGGTATTTAATTAATGACTAAAATTAAATGTCAAGTCCTATTTGGAATTGAAATAAGAAAGCTCCAAGTTGGTTGGCTTTTCTAAACTCCTATTAGGACTCTTTTTTTTTGGATTTAGTTTTTGATTGATAATGTTGACAAATTAGTTGTCAATTACACGAAGGATTAGGAATCAATCATGACCATTCAAACCAACTCTAAGGGCTACTACAATGGACACTCATCTTAGGAGTATGATTCCTCAAGGGACATCCACCATGGTATAATGAGAGGGGCTTGGACTCTTTCCCATGATTCATTAAATTTGTTCATCTCCAAGAGAGAGAGAGAAAGCCACGAATTTACCTTGAAATATATAAGAGAAAAGAGAGTTGAAGGTTCTCTTTTGGCTGTCCATCCCATCCCCTCCAACAAACCCTAACCGTCCTCTCTTATTCTACATTGGCTTGGTCAATTGTGAGAGAAGTTGCCTTCTTCTTCGTGGTTCGAGCACATGAAGAAGAATTTGATTTTGTTCTACGAAATCAGGAGATAGAGATCTACTTGATCTTTATTTTACGTGGACAACTTCGAGGAGAAGTATGTATCGAGTTCATTGCAAGCAACACTAGTCATCATTCCGCCCACAAGAGAAGCATCGTTGGATCGGACACGATTAAGGAGATATCTTATTTCAGAGATTGACACTTTAAAGATAACTCTTAATAATCTTGTGGATATGTGAATTGGTTTTGGAAATAGTTTCCTAAACCATGTGGTTTTACATTAGTATTTTTGTCAAGGTTGTAGAAATCGGTAGTCGGTCGACGGGGTCACTGACCAAGGATTAATCGACAGTCACGTGACTAATCAGATTTAGTCGGTCATATATACTTGCGTAGATTTGCACATTATCTGTACTATCATAACGAAACAAAAGTGGTAATTGACTTTAAATATTAAATTAAGCATATTAAATTGAGTTTCTTTTAAAAAACAAAAATAAAAAATCTCTATGTAAAAGTTGGTCGAGTAGTCGGCCGACTAGGACGATTAGTCAGCTCGATTAGTCGGGTTGATTGACTAATGGCCGGCTAGGCCTAGTCGAGTCAGCTACCCTCTGACTTGACTAGTTGACTGACTTTTACTGCAATGATTTTTGTTATACATTATATCGGTTTTTAAGAATGCATGTAGCCGACCCTACTTATAGTGGGAGAAGGCATTGCCATTTCTTATGGTATCGATGTTCATATGATGAACATCTTTGCATGCGAATTTTATTTGCATTTTTTGTATTTCCGTGATGTGCGAGTTATGAACTCTTTCATGTGGAACAAATGTTTTTTGCTTGCGCCACGTCAAAGGCTATCTGGGCAGAGGCAAGCAGACCGTGATAAAATGTTTGTAGCTTTGAAGGGTCTTGAGAGGCCTTATATATGGCTAGTCTATGACCTACTACTACTACCGCTACTTTTTGAAGCCGGTTGCTGTACTCTGTGCAATTTGACTCGCTCGGAATGTCGTAGTTTTCTGTAGTAGAACACTCCATTTTTATGTGGAAAATGTAGTGCATTATGTCAAGACACTCCTCAAATCTTGGCTTTGGTACCGTTTATTGCTTTTTAATACAATATTGGGATAACTACCTCAGCATGTTTCCTCCTTTTTTGCCGTAAAAATAGTCATAGAGGATTCGACTATATAATGATACGGTTCTATTTTTTATTTTTCACCATGATGCATTTCTATTTCCTACATCCTTATGCATGGGAAATATAATATTGGACACATACGAGTGGATTGCAAATTTTTTATTTATTCATATATTTGTGCTTGATACATATTGCATTATCTGGGGTTTGGCATAGTTTTAGATGCCGTGGCGTGCTGATGGCATGCCAGTAGCGCATGCCATTTCACTAGCTTTTCCAGCATCAATAGAGGAGAATGGCTTCCATTCTTAAGTGAAGACGTCATATCTAGGGGTATATCATTTACTTCGATGATATATGCAAAATTAGGAGGCAACTGCTTAGATACTCTAAAACATCGACTAATATGTTTGATATGACACAATCTTTTTTATTGCCGGTGGTAAGGAGGAAGCTTGCGGAATGGCTGCAACTTTGTAGATTTATTGTGAGATGTCGGGGCTGGTTCTCAATCTCGGTTAGCCTACGACCATTCCCTTTGGCCACTCTGATGAAGCTGGTAGAGAATGTGCGGGTGAAGCTGGGCACTACCTGTGGTACTCTCCCGATCTGCTGCCTTGGCATCTCCGTTGCGGGAAAATCAAGATCTTAGTCTGGCTTCCAATAATTGAGAAAATGTAGAAAAAATTGTCGAGTTGAAAAGCTACTATTCTATCCAGAGGTGGCAAACTGGTATTCATTAAAGTTGTTTTATCTACTATTTGGGCATTCTTTATGTCATATTACATTCTATATGTGGGAATTAGCGATATACTAGAAAAGATTATGCGTAGGTATCATTGGGGAAAATCTGGATTGGAGGGTCTTGATATTCATTAGGTGGATTGGGAGACTGTCACCTTATCAAAGACAGAAGGCGGCCTTGGAATCAAGAACTTTGAACCTATGGATAAGGCGCTACTACTAAAATCGATTGGCAGATTATGGGCAAGAGATGAAGATATTTACTGCAGCTTAATTCATTGGATTCATAATTTTTGGGATCCTTTTATCATCGCGTGCCATCCGCAGGTTCACCTATCGACGTTTTGGAAAGGAATCACTTCATTGCTCGCTTCTATGATTTTTTCAGGTCGGTGCTTGGATATGAGAACTCCTCTTTCTGGAATGATAACTGAACTAGTGACGAGTCTCTCTCATCTAGATTCCCATGGCTTTTTAGTCTGCCTGGAAACCGGGATAGTCGGGTCTCAGACTGTTGGATTGATGGTAATTGGATGCCTTACTTCGTAGCTGATTTATCTGATCAATGACTTGAGTACTTCCTCACTCTTTTGGAGTCGCTGAGACATTCTGACAGTCCGTCTTTAGGCAGTGATCATTGGGTCTGGAAGGACAACTCCTTTTTTGTTAAAGAGGCATATTGGGCTATCTCTAGACCTCCTCTGCCTAGGACGGACTCACTGATCCGTGACTACAACCTCATTTAGGAGCTACATTAATTGAGCAGAATTGGTTCTTTTAATGTGGTTATTAAGGAGAAGACGCATTATGATAAGGGATCATTATTTGAGACTATTTCTGAAAATCTTCAATCGTTGTCCGTTCCGCGAAACTCATATCGAAACAGTGGATCACCTCTTCGTCCAATTGCAAAGTCCTCCATGATCTGGAGTGGTGTGGATGATAGTTGACTCCATCTTCAGGACATTGATAACTTTTGGGAGTCTGTTTCTAGGTAGGCATCATGCTGAAGAGGACCTCCTCCACCCACTGGTTATAATCTAGGCCATTAGGCTGGGTAGAATTGGTGCACTTTTCTCTTCTCAGCTTTCTATTGTGAAAATGTAGTCTTTGAAGGTTATGGAAAGAACTTTAAGCACATCACGGAAGCGTGAAGACCGCATTCAATGCGATCGGGGGTGACTAGTCATACTAGTTGCTCGGGGCAATAGATTTTTAAAAAATTAAATAGATGAAATCACATGATTCGAGAATACTTTTCGAATTGTTTCATCAAACCACAAATAAGATAAAAGGAATACCTCTTGATTCGTGGTTGCATCGAAGTCTTTAAGCGAAGAGACCGCCTATCTCAAGTCCGACCCAACGGAGGAGACGCTTGCGAATGTGTTGATGAGATATGGGCTTCTCGCAATCCAAGATGATTTTTTAAGCCTCGAATCTCCTGATTTCTTCTCACGAAATTGAACGTCTTCTTCACGAGTAAGGAGCACCGAAGAAGGAGATCCACGACCAGTCGAAGCGATGACACGAAAACGTAGTGACGACGCCAATTCTCTCTAGCACAGGGGGTGGACGACCACACTTGAGAGAGGGGGGGGGGGGGGGCGTGCGATGAGAATGAGAGAGAGAGCGGCTTGCAAAGTGTTGTAAAAGAAGTGCCAGGGTTGCCTCTTCTTTTATAGTATTTTGGGAGTCCATGGATCACACTCTATGTGAAACACAAAATCATTGGTTGAGATTGATTTGTGTTTCTATTCAATGGCCATGATTTTTTTGTACAAAAATACAACAATATTAGTTAATTTAGTTTACATTAAATTAAATATATATTGAATTATCATTAACATAATTTAGTTTAATTAAATCAATAGGGATAAAAGGATAAAAAAGGGACCTCCTTTCTAAATATAGGGGTGACGACCACTCTTGATTGAGTTGAGTCAAGGGTGGCTGTTCATCCTCTATATATGGAAGGTGACATGTCTTCTTAATTATGTGAGATTTTCTATCTCACATAATCCTTTATTTATTTGCAATAACTTTTGTTGCAAATTAATTCACAATCCAAATTAATTATGTGAATATTTCAATCATGTCATTAAATAATGTGAATCATATTCACACATCCAAAATAAAATGTAAAATGTATTTTCAATTAATTATCTAGTGTGAATTTAATTCACATCAACAATTAATTCGTAAATATTATTTACAATTAGCTCTCTCTAATATAGTATAAATCACATTTATAATATATTTGATTAATGTGGATAGTGCTATCCACATAATTCATATCCTTGATAATTAAATCACATTTTATTATATTGTATCATCATTCTCATGCATCTAAATAATATGAATCATATTCACATTATTCATGATAATTAAATCGCATTTAATTATCAATTTCTCAATGCTTAGATAAATAATTAATCAATGGAATTATTCTTGACTCTTTCAAGAATAATGCGCTTTCTCCGCGGATACTTGAAGATAAGGACAAGATGATTGTACATGTCATGTATAGTGACTTGGATATTGAGATCATATCTAAATCCAAATCTCGGGAACCTCTCGTAGATGTTTGATCAAAACCGTAAATCTAATCTTCTCATTGCATTTGAATCGTATCCATATCAAAGTCTTACATTTGGACTAAGATTAGGTTACTTCTTTATTTAGAGGATTCACTAAAATCCAACCTGTTTCATCACTGCCTCGGAATGGAAGCGTCATGGTTATATAATCGTTTATGATCATATCACCCTCAGGTATTCCTAATACATGTACATCCTGCATACTGGAAGAACTAGAATTAACCTGAAGTTTTTAGATCTCTTTAAGACTTTTTCCTTCAGGGATTTATCATTAAGTTTCTCATTCGGTCATTGGAAGTTGGTATCGATCATATGCTTTCCAAAAGCATATATTATGCCTAAAAATTCTTGTCATGCTTCCAAAGCAAAATGACCATGCATGAACTTGTGATCGGTCCAATACTTCATGAGTGAGTTCATGTCTTCCAGTTCAGTTGTGAATATGTATGATCCCTTTGAGGGCTTGTATTACTCATATGCCGTTGTATGCACATCAGCTCGTCAGTGTATAGACCTTGAATAGGTCTCAACCTATCGGTCTGCCAAATGTACATACTCAAACATTGTAACACATCTATCTCCGGTTAGAGGATGTGTGCCTATATCGTGACAACATACGACATAGGTCTTGATTATCTCGATCTTGTAAGTCAACTCTTTGATCTGACTCATTTGACACCTTCGAATCTCTATTCCTATGCAGAAGACCTGCATCTAGAGCTCAATCAGATGTCAACCTTTCGAGAAGGATTGCCATCTCCTTCTTAGGCTGGAGATCCTTTCTTAACAATCATCTGATGGCGCTTGATGAGTCTTCAATCTAACTCTTTAGATATCATCCAAGCACCAGCCTCTATGTTCAACCATTGAATCATCAACAATATGATTATTGAGATGGCCATGGTACATAACCCTTATTGTACTAAGGGACCTTATAGTGCATTCATGCATTTAATCTCAGAGAGTGAAAAGAATCATTAACTTTTATTGATATATCAAAGATTACAATAATATTTATTGCAAAAATGGTTCACCTCGAGCTGACATGGCTAACGGTCTTTCACTTTAGGTCTCTTTTCAAATTCTGTTGCTATAAGTCATTCTGTAACCTAGACACCTCAACGTGTTTCTCCCTTTTATGATTCAAAACAAAGTGTGATATGAGGGTGCATGCCACTATTGTCGACATGCCTAAAACTTGGAGATGTTACGAGCTGATGCATCTTCTCGAATTCTGTTGCTATAAGTCATTCTGTAACCTATACACTTTGCTTATTGTCTCTATTGGTTCTTCCTTGCTTTATCTTATATTTGTGTTCATTTTTTGTTCAATATTAGGTCTTTTCTTATATTCATTATATAGTTTTCTATTTCTATTACCGGTCATTTCTTGTTAAATAATGTAATAATTTAGTGGCTTGCTTGTTTACTACATGAAAGTTCATTAAATATGTTAATATAATGACTTTCTTATATAATAAATGAACATGATTTTACATGTCGAGTTCTACACTTAAAATGATAGTAGAAATACATTAGTTATAAATTTGGGAACCAGTAGAAACATTAGTATTTTTAATTAATTGATTTTTTAATTAGTTTTGGCATGATTCCGAGAGTTTGCCGTCATGCCCTCAGCATATTCTTTTTTTGATATTATCGAAACATGATCGATATCGGCACTTGAAACATTCTTTGGGTGTATTACTTAGGTTTGCTAATAGTAGGTCAAAAAGTTATGGTGACAACGCAAAATATTTGTAAAGTACTGCGTTTTGGTCTTTCTGTTTCTATCTTTTCTTTTACTTGATTTTTTTTTGTAATGGTGTATTTTGCTCTATATGTAGTCTAATAATGTATAAATATTATCCTATTCCAGCTCGAGAAAACAACAGAGTTATCTAGGCGTGAAAGGTATGTTCTTCTTCAATGATGTCAAGTTTAGTGTACTGTAAATTCTGCATTTGACTTTATTATTTCGTTGCTATCTTATATGTTTGCATATATAGTTTGTAATTATTTTAGGATATTTAAGTAGCACATGCTGAAGTCATTCTGTGCCGAAGATATGTTTTTGTTCATACTTGAATGTTTGAACCGTTCATCAAATGGGGTAGATTGAAATTTCTAGTCAACCTTTGCAAACTTTTGATCTGCATAAACCTGGATATTCACTTTATTACATTAGTTTAGAGGTGTTAATTGATTGAATTATTTGAATTTGATTATTGATTTGTTTGATTAAAAAATGAAAGAAATTCGATTTGAAATAAAATGAACCTAATATGAATGATTTGTGGATTAGATTAGGAAATGAATTAAATTTAAACTTATCTGATTTCTTTTGATAATAATTTGATTCAGCCTGATATCAATATATATGTACATATAAATACGTGCCCACACACCCCTGTACATATATTGAAAAAATAAAGTTGAAAATATTAGCATAAAATACAGTAGGAAAGAATACTTGTTTAAGAATTTTATTCCTCTTCTCCAACACACATTTATTTCCTTTTTCCTACATTCCAAACCCCACCTGTTCCCTTTCCCTTATCATTCTTTACCAAAGACTCATCAGTTCTAGGATATAATGTGGTGGTCTCTCATCCCTTGCACATGGAGGCAATAGCTAGGCTAAGCCAAGTTCCTTTTTGCCATCTCTCATGGTTGTGGTTTGTCGGTATTTCCTTCCTCTTCCTTCTTATTGTGTTTGTTAACCTTTCATGAAGATCCAAAGTGATGGCTTTAAGACGATGTTGATCGTTACTTAAGTCATCTACAAGCTCTTCTCACAATCATGATGGTTGTTCCAATCTTGTGTCTTTTGTGGCTTTAGTTTTGACATATTGATGATCATCATAGCACATGAAGTGATTTTATCATGCTAAGTTATTTGTTGCTATTCCAATTGTTTCAAATAAAAAAAATAGTTTGTATTATTTTCTTATCGGATCTTGGTCTTGTCTTGCTTCAACATACACAGTGTTCACTTTTTTAGCCATAATATTTAATCTCTTTGACATGCCTTATTTAGTTATATATATTAATATATTTCTTTTCTCATTTGAAAAAAATAGTAAATTAAGACTGCAAATGGATTATGATAACTATATTTAATCTCGTGGAATGTTTGAAGTGAATTAAGAAAGGAGTTAGTTGTTTTAGTATTTTATCCTATTCTCTTTTTTTCTAAGATAACATTTAATGATGCATATATCACCCACACACATTCAAATAATGTTGGTTTTCTATATTTCACTCCTATATTCATATTTTTTTAAATTATGAATGTGATGTTGCGTGGTAAGTAAAAATTAAAATGACACATGATCAAAGAGCTCATAAGCAGAATATATGAAGCGAAAAAAGAAAGTGAGCTGTCCGTTTTTTCTTTTTTCGATTCTTTTTTTCCACATGCATACAACATATCAGAAACCAACCTTTCTTTTGTTGATGTGTCGATTTAGGACTACTCTTTTTTTGGATTTGAATATACACATTAGTTTATATTTTTTTAAGCATGAAAGCTACTTTATATATGTTCCGACTCCTCTCATTGTATAACCTATTCACATGAGGATTTTGCTAGGGCTTTTGCTCTGGTCGATCACCACACAATTGAAACGATTGAAATAAACTTATGGGGAGGAGATTGGAGATAATATTGGAAACAATTTCAGTGAGAGTTCACTAAATTGTCTCCACTAATTATATTTTTGATTGTTTGTGATGTTTTGATTAACCTCTTAATTACTCTAATTATAGAAAGTTGAAATTCAACTTGACTCTTAAACTTGTCGCACAATAATCGGGGTTAACATAAATTGACTCTCACAATTTATGACAATATTCTAAGAGACAATTTTCCATGTTGTTTGGCGAAGCAAGAAAATGCCTGAAGATTGGAGGATGAGTATCGTGATGCCTCTTTATAAGAATAAAGGAGACATTCAAAATTGTTCAATTATAGAGGTATCAAGCTGATGAGTCACACTATGAAAATTTGGGAACGTGTGATCGAAAGAAGGTTGAGGTAAGTTTCCAACGTAAAGAAAACCAATTCGGATTCATGCCAGGTCGTTCAACGATTGAAGTCATCCATTTGGTGATGAGAACAATGGAGATTTATAGAGCTAAAAGGAAGAACCTCCATATGATATTTATTGGTGTGGAGAAAGCTTATGATTCTGTCCCACGAGAGATATTGTGGAGAGTTTTGGAGAAGAGACAAGTGCCTGTCCTATACATTAACCTCATAAAGGACATGTATGATAGGGCTTTATCTTGTGTAAGGACCCCGTCTAGGAAGACTGGATATTTTGACATCATCATTGGTTTACATCAAGGTTCTGCTTTGAGTCCATTTTTTTCCTTTGATTATGGGCGAGTTGACAAGTCACATTCAGGATGAGTTACCTTGGTGTATGTTATTTGCTGATGATATCATGTTCATTGACGAGACTAGAGATGGAGTAAATGAGAAGCTTCAGGTCTGGAGACATGAGTTGGAGATTAAAGGATTTCGTATAAGTAGGGCTAAGACAGAATATATGGAGTGCACCTTTGATGGAAGCAATGGTGAAGGAATCGAAGTGAAGATTGGTGACAATAACATTCAAAAGAGAGATTCCTTTAAATATCTGGGATCTATTTTGCAACATGATGGGAAATTGATGGAGATGTTACTAACAGAATAAGTATAGGCTGGCTAAAGTAGAGAGAAGCCTCTGCTGTTTTCTGTGATAAGAAAATTCCTTTAAAAAATCTAAGGAAAGTTTTACAAAGCAGCCGTGAGACCTGCTATGCTTTATGGATCTGAATGTTGGCTCGTGAACTATAGACATGTGCAGAGAATGAATGTAGCAGAAATGAAAATGCTAAGGTGGATGTGTGGACACACACACACACACACACGTAAAGATCGGGTTCGGAATGATGCAATCAGAAAGAAAGTTGGTGTAGCTCCGATCGATGATAAAATGCGAGAAAACCGCTTAAGATGGTTTGGACATTTGCAAAGAAGATCAACTGATGCACCAGTTTGGAGATGCGAGTGTTGGGATGTTGAGCTGGCTAAAAGAGGGCGAGGATGACCCAAGAAGTATTGGAAAGAGACCATACGAAGGGATCTTAGTTTTGTGGATATAAGCCCGGGATTGACCGAAGATAGATCTGAATGGAGGCGAAGAATCCATGTAGCCGACCCTACTTAATTGTGGGAAAAGGCTTTGTTGTTGTTGTGTATTCTAAGAGACAATTTTAATACTTCATACAAAATAAGGGTAAAAATAATGCATCTGCATCATGTATGCATGATGCACATATGATACCAATTCAAAAAGAATTGAACCCGAATTTACAACATTAATGTGATTCTTTTTAGAAGCAATCACATTATTGCAACATGTCCAACTTTTTAATTTCAATGAATATAACGCCACGTATTGCGCAATGAGTTGATATTTAGAACCTCAACAAATGTGTTACTAGGAGGAGTCGTGTTTAGTTGTGATCGTGTTAGTTAGTTTTGATCAAAAGTATTGAGAGACGAGAAGACAAACCTTACAGAAAGATCAGAGAGGAGGCGATGTCATCTAGGTTTATTAGAACAAAATCAACATGAAGGTGTGCACTGATTTTACGAATGGAATCCTATCATGTGTGCCAAGTTCATGCTTTGTTGCTAGTAATGGATTATTTCTGTTCCACCACTGGTCCAATTTTGCCCTTACAGAGGATTGAAATGTACTGGTGCACCAAGTGTGATCGCAGGGTACGCAGGCTCCCTCATTCACGATGGAGTTCTCAAAGCAAAGTCTAGATGAATTTTTGATTATGCTCAATGATGTGGCATATATAGAGGGCCCATCATATGGAAGTGTTCCTTTGGGTTAATGGCATTTTCTCAGTGAAAAAGGCATATCAATTTTTTGCCGGTGATGTGATTTCAATGCATGGGAATTAAGGCATGATTTCAAAATTATCTAGAAAAGTAAAATTCCACAAACAATTAAGGTGTTCTTATGGTTATGGCTCACCATACATGACCGCTAGCTTACGAAGATGCAACGGGATAAGTCAGTTCATGTTGGAGACATGATATGTGAGAGGTGCGGGGAAGATAACGAGGATATGTACCATATTTTCTTCAGATGTAAACACTTGACATTGATTTGGAGGGAGGCATGGATTCCGTGGCTTATCATAGAAAATGGCATCTCTATCTGGAACGCCATTCAAAAGACTTGTGGCAACACTCGTGAGGACAACTCCTTTCCTTTTGCACTTCTTTGGGCCATTTGATGTGCTAAGAATGATTCCACTATCCGCGATAAATATTTTTATTCTGAAAATGTATTAGAACATTGCATGGCCCTTGTTTCATCTTGTTCATATGTAAGCTAATCTTTAATTAGTATCATATAGTTGATTGTGGTGGGTCCCATCTCGGGACCTCACTCTTTTTTTCTCTCACAAAAATGGGATTATCATTGTTTGATGTTAAGAAAATGGGTTGTCAGCGATGTTGTGGTGTATTGATGATGTTTGATGAAGTGCCATTTATGGAGCCACAAATGCGGGTTCATGATGCTGACAAGAATGTGGAGACTGGGGATCATGGAGGCACGCTTGTAATAATTAAGCGAGTAATTGGTCCGATTTTGTTTTTGACAGTGACTAAACAAAGTAAGTGTATCAGGTCATCTATTTTCACATGATTATTCTGTGCAACTAATTAGTAGTCTGACTAGTTAGTTAATGGGTTATTATTGCGAAAAGAGTTTGTAATTACAATAATATTAGCTTTATGAATTTTTATTTGTAAGCATATAAGAATGTATATATTAAAAGTTTATAGAATAATAATAATAATAAACACACAAATAATTCTTTTTGATTAGTTGCCTAAGGTGGGATTGCATTGGCGAGAGGGATGATGGAGATGTATGGAGCAACGAAGTGATCTTTAGTGGGTTTGGTAAAGTGATGATCTTAGAGGTGGGTCATTGTAGATGTAAAAATAAAGAAAGCGACGAGAAGAGAGAGGTGGGAAATCACTAGATATACTTAATAAGAAAAAAAACCTACTTAAATAATATGGTGGTTAAGCATTGTGCCTACCATCTAAAGGAGCGAGGTTAAAACCTTATACTCAATGTTTCTTTCAAAATTAAAGAATTTTTTTGTTGGATGTAGTGATTTTTCTCATAAGCTTAATGCAATGCATCAATTCTCTCCTGTTTGCTTTGTCAAAGTGAGCTTTCCAAAATTATGGCGTTCAGTCTCTTGTTGCATTGTTTTAAAGTTGATGTGTGGTGATCGACGAGGTAGAGGAGGCTATGAAGGTGATCTTAGTAGTTGCTGGAAAGGAGGCTAAATAAGTAGGGGCGTGGTATGGATAGTCGTCGATCATTTCTCATATGTGGCAGTTATTGTGACACTCCTAGAATGTTGCCATTTAGGAACAAAATCATGGATGGGTTGGTAGTAGTATGGGATGAAGGGATAGATGTAGGAACAAGAGGTGGTGGTAAGAGAATGGTGGGGAGAATTTGGGCATACATGTTCCGGATGTCAATGGTAGTAAACGATGAAGATGCGATGATATAGAGTGAGAATTGGTGATAATGATTGAGAGACATGGATTTGGGAGGAGCTTGCACGATATAGTAGGACGAGAATAGTTTATAGTGGAAATAGTGGTAGGTGAGAATTTTCCTATCTTTTTTTTAAAGCTACCATCATAACATTAGTATGAATTTAAAAACTGACTTTAACTCTCCACGTGAATGTTTGTTGGGGATAGCTATGATGTGTCGTTATATTGCGGTAATGGCATGAGGGTTGGCACTGATAACAAGAGACACATGCCAGGTTGAAGAAATTAAATCCTAGGAAGATGTGCACCTGATTTCGAATATGGAACCTGAATACAAGGCGAACTTTATGTTATGAGAAACACAATTGTTGTGGTTTTTAATCAATCTGACAAGATTGTTGTCGCTGGGGAAGAGGTTACAGGCAACATCAATGAGATGCGTTGCAGCAATGCATTGCTGTGGTGGTCGAAGGGTGGGGGCAACAGTGATGGAGGATCACGGTGGTGGCATTGATGAGCGGGCTGGTGGAGGCATAACGAGGTGTTGAGTTGGTTATTGGTTTGGGTTGGTAAGTTGGTGGTATAGTGGTGGACTGTTGCCTTGTGAGGTTGACCACGGTGAAATTTACAGGAAGATACTGCAAAGTTTTTAGAGAGATATAAAATGCAATCGTTATTCCGCTAGATATAATTGGAGCCGGATGTAGTCTGCATAATTATATTGTATATCATGTGAAGGTGAACCGACCTATAAGTACATCTCTATTCACGATTACAATTTATTATCTTCTTATCTCAATACTGTCGTTTGTAAATTGATTTAAAAAAAAGCTTAAAAGAAAGTCATTTATATAAAGATTGCTAAAAATGTATCCTAAGAAATTGGAACGTTCCTGTGGTGTGTTATAAGAGAATGTATCCCATTAACCAATGGAGCTATTTAAAACCACGAGATATTTGTGACATGAAATTGTCGCACATCATGAAGTAAGGGACATGCTCTCGAAGCTACCCGATAATTTGTCTTCCCATGGACATTATATGCATATCATGCTATGTTCCTACTTCAGGGACTAGCAATGGCTATTATATCTGGTGCACTAGTAATGGCACATTGTAGCATTAGCACACTGTAGCTATTTTGCTAATGTTGTGTTGAGTGAGTCATGATGCCAACTCTTCATACTTAGCTCTGGATATAGTTAGTATTAATTGTAACCAACTTGATGTGCAATGCCATTCTTCTTGTTTTTTTTGCCAACTTTTATCGGTCACATCTCTCGTATGTCACAAGGTACTGAAATTTAGATGAGCAATTTGAATTCCTTCCGGTCATCCCTCCATAAAGAAAGCCCGTTTCCATCTCCTGGCAAGGGTCGAAGAGAGGAAGCTATCCCAGGCACAATCGAATAGAATCCTCTCCAGAAAGGCAGAAAGTAGATGACGATGCCACCAAATCCACCGGAGCCCAAAGTTCAAACGTGACACCATATATGTCCCTTACCAACTTGAAAACGAGTCATTGACACCTCCTTCATATACTTCTATACCATCTCAACAGGTCCCTTACCTCTTATCACCCTTTCGATGATTTTCTTGATGCTGGTCCTTGTTAATCTTTCGCTATGAAAATATTATCTTTACCAAAAGGATATGACGTTCTTAAACCTCCAGAAGATCTACATTGCACTCGATGCGTCTGCAATGAAAGCTTCAAGTCCTTAGTTTGCCTTTGGGTGACCATCACAGAACCTCGATCATCCTTTGAGTTCTTCAATCATGTTTCATAATATGATCCGTTGCTTTTTGAATGGATATCACCAATCTGAATTTCGGAAAGAGAAATCCAAAATTTAAATCAACGAGTTCTACAATAAAGGCTAGGTCCTTTGAATTTGCGCTCAATTGTGGTTTGTTCTCAACCCATGATATAGTCAACCAAGCTTGTAAAAGTCAGCTGACTAGACCGACTAGTTGAGTCAGGGGGGGGCCCGATTTGACTAGGCCTAGTCGGCCAGCCCGACTAGTTGGCCGACTTTTACATCAAGGTTTTATATTGTTTTAGTTTTTTGTTTTTTAAAAGCAAACTTATTCTAATATGCTTTATGTTATATTTAAAGTCAATTATTTCTTTTGTTTCATTATGAATGTATAGAAAATGTACAAATCTATGTTAATATATAAGCAAGCTTATTCTAATATGCAATAATATCTATATACCTTATATAAACCTGGGTTTTTCCCTCGGTGAGCGACACGTGGAGGCACGGGCTGGTAATTCTCCATCCCTCCTCACGTCTTCTTCATTCCGTTTTGCGTTTATCCTTCCCCGTTGGATGACACGTGCCATAACTCCTTCATCCCCTCACGTTTTCTTCTTCTTTCTGTTTTGTGTTTATCTTTTTTTTAATGTCGGTTCATCTTTTCTCCGCCGATATTCCCCCCCTTTTCCCGCCTCCTCACGTCTCCTTCTTTCTGTTTTTTGTCTATCCTTTCTTTTTAATTCATGCCAATTCATCTCTACTCCCTCGGTATTCCCTCCCTTTTCCCGTTCAATCTTCCCGCTCATTGTGTAATTCCGACGCAAATTCCTTCCTTTTTTTACATGTGTATAGCAACTGTATTGTTTTTACCCATCTCGATTCTCATCCCGATCTACCCTACCCTCCTCGCACTGTTTCGACGGGTACTGATTTTTTAGTCTACACGTGTTTACTATATTTAGCTGTTTGTTTACTATATTTAGCTTTACCCTTTTATTATGTGCCTCTCCATTCCTCCATTTTCTCAGTCTGTTTCTTTACGTTCTTGTCTCGGGCGATATGCTCTCTCCTTTTTTTTCCTCTGACGATCATGCTTCTTTCTACCCTTCTATTCTCCGGCGAGCTGTCTTGCACGTTATATTGTCTTCTCCGGCCGGCAGAGTCCCTTCCGGTTATACTTTCTTCTTTGGCTTTCAGATTGTCTTTAGTTGCAAGTGCGAGAATAGATTGTTCATCTTTTTGGATTCTGTTATTTTTTGGTGTGCACGTACCCGTGATTAATGATCTCATTTTTTCTATTGTTTTTCCGATTTCTAATACGAACGTGTATTCCTACCCTCTGAATGTATGAAGAACATTTTTATTCCGCCGATAATATAAGGTTGCTCCTTTTTTTCGGAATCGACAGTAGGACGACTCTTTTCTTGGTAGATACGTTCCCTCCTTTTTTCTGTTCTCCGATATTCAGTTTCCTTTTTCATATTATTTGACAATCCTAAAATGATGTTATTTTTTTAGCTTTGTTGAAATGAAAAAAAAGTGTTGTAAGTTTTTTATTTACAATAATATATTATGTCTTTTTTCTTGATTTTTTCCTGTTTTCGATGATGATGCATTGAGTATAAAAAACATCTGATAAGTATTTTTACCGTGGTTTTGGTTTTTGGTGTTCAACCACGATTACTAATTATAATTGTTGGATTTCCGTGTATGTCAATTTTTTAAATTCTGTTAATCTAATTTTATTATTTTATTATTTTTATGCCTTTTCCCTGATATTGTTCTATTAGATTATGATTTGTTTATTTAAAAAAATCCTTGATGTTATTGAGTTAATTTTCAAATTACATTTTGATTATTTTGTCGATTATGATTTGTTTATTTAAAAAAATTCCTTGATGTTGTTGTGTTGAATTTCAAATTACATTTTGATTATTTTGTGTGGATTTTCTTTTTACTCAGATAATTTACTGTTGCATTATGAATTGTACTCTATTTTAGATAGTATGAAATCCAACCCTTCACTTGCAACCTAAGGGTAACAGACTTACCTGATAAATTAATATCAAACATTTACGTTATTTGTTGGTTAGATTTACTTCACGTGTTACTGTTTTTAAATTTTGGATTAATATTACGAAATATATTAAGTATTTTTTCCTTTACGACATTTGTATCAGTCGGTTGTACTTTCTTTGATAAATGTTATCTCTATTGTATTCTTTTTTCATTTTACAATATATCGTGAGGTCATGCTAATTCCCATAAATAAAATTGTCATTGTATGTATTTTATCTGATATGGATCTGTTTTCGTGTAAAGTAAAAAAATTAAATGAATGTGAACAATTGAAGGTATGGGGGATAACTTATTCTCCTGAGAATATCGATATGATGTTTCAATATATATACTCTCCTTTTCTTCTCATTCTAGCATAAATGTTTCTGTTTTCCCAACTACTTGCATTTCCCCTTTGTGTTTATATCTCTGTGATTCTAAATTCAATCTATCTGTATATATGTAACATACAATAATTTTTTGGTAGATATTATTTTAGATCTTACAAATATTTGTTGTATACATTATCTGCTAGCTTGTGGTTTATCATTCTTTTAGTTTCATTGTTTTTTGCAATTTTTTATTTATTTCAAATGATAATTGCAATTTTTACCTGCATGATCATCTTTTTATATGGCGTATTTTTTTCCAAATGTTGTTGTTTAATAATGATAATTTATTTTAAATATCTTCCTTATATTTTTTATGTATAAAATATTCAACAGAATTCCTAAAGTACATCCTTATACTATTCCTTCTCGATGCATAAATGCTTCATATCGTTTCCTTCTGATTTTAATATATTTCTGTTGATAATTACGTATGAACAACAAAATTCCTTTCCGCTGCAAAGCGCGATATCCTCCTAGTTATATTTAAAGTCTATTACTTATCTTTTTCATTATGAAAGTACATAAAATGTACAAATCTATGTATAAAAATGATTTATATATTTAAAATAATTAAAAAAATTCAAAACCGACTAATGGCCGACTGAATCCGATTAGTTGCCCGACTACCGATTAATCCTTAGTCAGGGTCCAGGGACCACACCGACCGTGTATCGACTACCGCTTTCTGCAACCTTGTAGTCAACTATATGTTGGTTGACATGTTAATTCTTCTAATCGATCCAAAGTTTTCTTTGATAGTTAGTTCAACATGTGCTTCACACTGCATCATGGAGATAGCTTGATAGGGATCATTGCCGCCATCTCCTCCTAAGTAATTACTCAACCCTCGAGAAGTTGTCATCAAAGCTGCTTTCTGAAAAGCAATCAAGGCTTTGTTCTCAATGATCCTTGATCTCTATATGCTATCACCTATCAACACAGGTACATCGTTGTCCACATGGTTAATTGTAGCAAGGCCTACCTCCACTTATGTATTAATATGTCATCTCCTTGCCCAAACTAGTTGTTGGCATCATCATTGGGAAGATCATCCTTCCCACCTTATAAATCACTCGTATTTAGGCGGATGCGACACATCGTCGAACTCTGCCACACCCATTACGGAAAGCATGGTGTCAATCAACTCCGATCCAACATCTCAGCAAAATCCTCTTCACCTTTACCACATATCTTTTCCTCACGGACACAATACTAACCCTCATCCCCTAGGTACCTCCAACGAAAACTACTCCCCTTCTTTTCTACCACCAATCATAGTTGAAACTCTAGAATCTTCACGTATTCTGGGCCATGCACATTGATAAGGCTATCCACTAAGAGGAAGTCGTTCCTAGAGAATCCCTGACCAAACTTCATCATATTGTTGTTAGGGGTCCCCACACAACAATCGCTTTCATAGCAAAAACTAGCTTTCCAACCTCTTCTCCTTTACATGTCTCCTTACTGCTGCCAACACTCCTCTTTACATCGCAACCCCCACTCCCATACAAGCACACCTTCAGATTTCTACATTTTTTTGTTAAATGGCCATGCATACTGCACGTGAAGCAATGCAGATGCCGAACCCTCAGTCCCCAATCACCATGCCCTACCACCATTCCCTACAATTTTTGTTGTCACCACCCACCTCTGTCACCGGATCCACGCCCAAGTACTGTGGTAGATCTATTGCATTAAGCCTTGTTTCATAATGATGATTACGTGTGAGCCACATTCCAAGCTATTGAGGTGTGCAGTAATTGTGGATGTACCTGTGCGCAAAGATGCAAATGCATGAAGATGTGTTTATGTAGCGGTCTACATAGGTGCACACACATACACACCGTCCCTTGTCCGCATGTACAAGAGGTGGTATGATGGCCTCTTTATAGGGTGAGATGTGGAGGTTTATGAATCGATGATTGCTGACGAGATGTTAAGAGATGCTTACGAGGTGGTGCAGTTTCGTGCTCTATATTTGGTTCTTTGTTGAGATCAGGAGATGGAGATGGATAAGCACATACATTAGGAGGACCACTTGTTTGGTTTGATGTAAAACATGCAACTCTTCTCCCCCTTAATTTATAATGGGATGTATGGTTCTCTAATTTAGTGTACCTTAAATTCGATTGTTTTGCCCCGACCCTCACCTCATGCTGCCCGACCCATTTGTTGATTTTCTCGCGGATACCGGGTTGATAGGTGCAGTTAGATTGGACAATATGACCTGGATCACTGCAAATAATAAACTCAAACAACCACATCGTTACGTAGTACTTTTAATCACAAACAAGGTTTAAGAAAGCGGTATGCGTATGCGTTCGGACATGTCACCGAATACTGAATAAACGATTTACGGGGGCATATGCGAGGTATACACGGTTCTGCGGAGTTTTCTAATTTTTAATTTAAAAATAGATACCTATAAATAACATTACCATTATATATCTAAGTGGAGTTAAAGAAGATTTAAGAAAAACGGTTCATGTTAGATGTGTGTTTACATGCTTTTAATGGCCTTATATTTAATCACAAAAAACATTTACCATAAAAACTGCACATATTAGATGATTCATGATAACAAAACTTTAATACACATACATGCACTACATGAGCAAAACATCAATCGACATATATAAAAATATTCGACGATGTATTGCATATACTCATGAAAACAATACACGAGGTAAACATAAACATTGCATATACATAATGGTACAATGCATTGCAATTGTATACAAATGCATGTCATATTCTTACGATAGAATGAAGGAGGAGGTAGAGTTACGGAATAATGGACCTGAATGAGAAGATTGAAAAGTTGGAGCTGCTGGCGCAATATGCGGGGCATATGTGGGGCATATGCGGAGCATATGCGCCACATATGCGGGGAGGGCGCATAATGCACTGATTCATGTAATCGGTGCGTTCTGTATGCTGCGCGGGCATATGCGGCCGCACAGGCGGCCCGTGCGGTCGGTTTCATGAACGTTGATCACAAATAAGCAATAAACCACAAGTGCACATGCATTTAATGTGGAAACCCTCCTGGGTAAAAGCCACAACCTGAGTTTTTCGATGTGGGCTTTTAACGTGACCCACGTGAGTCTTCCATTAACCTGAGTTGCTTAAGCATGCAACCCAACCGAGGTTAGAGGGGGTTACAATAATCCTTGCTCGCTTCGACCAACCATTTCCGTAGAAGCAATAGAGGCCCCAACCTCATCCTTTGACGATGAGCCCTCAACCCCATCATGAACTCTTCGAGTCTTCGTGAACTCTTGAAGGGTAACATTGACTCTTTGTCACCCCGGCCTGTTGGGCCACATGTCTTCAGAAAAGGGTTAAAATGAAACTCCAGAAATATCCCACACAGAAGTAAGCGTAATGATAACCGACTCCAAGGAGTGCCTCATAACAAACACCCCTGAAATGAAAAGCTCGATCTGCCTTGATCCTAGTCTAGGATCGGAGGATCCAACTCGCGACCCCACTTCTTGTTCGACGCTGCTTTACACTCTGAATCTACAAGAAGAATGCCCAAGAAAGTTCATGAATCCTTGCCAATATGAATGCTATTCTCCACATTTTCCAAGGAAGATCTGCATGCAGCTTGATCGTTGCCTCTTGAGATTGTGGCGTCAGAATAAACAACAGTCATGCCTTTTCGCTTCTGCAGGAACCATTCAAACTCACCAATGAGTTGTTAGTGCGGTCGCCTTCCGACACGCATGACTCCTCCAATACGACATCAAAGACTGCTTTCCCTACCCTCAAACACACCTCGGTAGGTATTGATATGCCACATACCACAAGCTCCATGTGACTTGTGCACCAGAACCTTTTGATATCAGAGATAGTCAAGATCAAGATTTTATATTCCACCAACAGATCCTTCACCTTGGAGAAATCCCGTGCCTGAAGGCGCAAGCCCTTCAACTACATGATCTGGTAACAGACGTCTTGGGAAACCCTATCTCAAAACATGGGGGATGCCAACACACAACTCGTTCTCGATCACTTGGCATTCCATTACACTACAACACCCTCACTTCTTCCTCGAAGAGTCCTTTTGCACATGGCATCAAATTGTCGAGAGGTACGACATCATTTTCAATGGATTGGCCTATCCTTTGACATGCATCTTCCATTGCCAGGTAGAGACAATTCCCATGTATTAAAGCTATGCCCACAAGAACTCTATACAACGAGGACCCATGGTTGGATGTAGGTTGTCCAAGCTTGACAAAAGCGTCTTGATGTTGATTGTTGCCCTCCTGATGACACCACACATCCAAAGATTGCAAACTTCTCTGACACCACATGCGACATCGGCCAAAATTTCCACATGCCAAAGATTTGACAGCGCTGCGACAGTCAACTAGAAGGTGATTGACATCGCCGCACATCGCCACTTCTGAGGTACCTTCTACTCTTGACCAATGAAGACCTCCACTCCTCGACATCACATCTTCTTGAAATAGGACGCCACTGAAGCATATATAACCGTGGTCTACTTCTTTCCATTGCCTCTCCCCTCTACGATCAAGACCCTCGTCGAGCCCTCTCTTCTTCGATGTTACCCGCTGCCACCCCCCGTCGTTCCCCGACATTGTACTGTTCCGAAAGGAAGTATTCTTAGGATTACCTACCGAAGGTAATGATTCCGATCGATTTTGTTTGGACTCTACTAACGAGGGATAAAGGAGTTGAACTCCCAAAATTACATTCCAATTTATTAACTAATTTGGCTGTTTTAATTTCAAATTTTGTTCATATTTCACTTTTCAGAAAACAAAATACGCTAATTTATCTCCAATCAGACATATTTACATAAGCTGGTGATAAGCTGACTAACATAAAACCGACCATGTTTTTCCATCTGGATAGGTAATCATTGAATTGTGTGTTTTGGTGCTCCCTGCACTCTTCTTCTTTCTTGGGAGTGAAGTCATTATTTATATTAAATGTCTTCCTATTATTTTTGGAAATTTTAACCTTATGCTAGCCACAGTCACATCCCACATGCTCTTTATTTTTAAATAATTTGCAACCAGATGAGGTCGAAGAGGGTTGGCTGATTGACCTTGTTGAAGTTGGAATCACAAGACTTGAGGTCCTTACCTACAACTTGGAGTTTGAAATTAGGAGCACAGTCGATGTACTTTCTAGTACTTGATGACCTTTGCAAGGATCTTGCCCGTAATGTTAGGGAAGGGTATCATGTTGCCTTTGCAATTCCTCTATCATGTTTGAGGGGGATCGTTGTGCATGTCATGTTGGGGGGATGCTCCAACTTCATGCTGTCTAAGACTCTAAGAGCCACTGCCTCCGCAACCTCAGGCTCCTCCCCTTGTCTTAGTTTTATCTGCTTTTCTTTTTTGCCGCCTTCGGCTATCCCGGAAAATTAGTGTTAAGTGCTATTATGTAAACCCTAACCCTAAGTCGACTCAGTATAGAGTCACCTTTTATTGTAATGCCAAACCCTAGGTCTCCTCGTATATAAAGAGTACTAGGTTCTTTGTCTTATTTATGAAAAATATTCTGATATTCAATTTGGTATCATAGCAATTACCCTGTAAGCCATGTAAGCCCGTGGCGAACCATTCCTGTAATGAATGTTATTGTAATATTTGATATATCCATAAAGGTTATTGATTTATTTCACTTCTTGTTTGAGATTAAATAAATGAATGCACTTATAAGGTCCTTAGTACAATTAGGGTTATGTACCATGGCCAACTGAATAATCATACATCTGTTGATTTAATGGTTTAATCATAAAGGTCGGTGCTTGGATGATATCTAAAGAGTTAGATCGAGGACTCATTAAGTACCGTCAAATGGTTGTTAAGAAAGGATCTCCATCTTGAGAAGAAGATGACAATCCCTCTCTAAAGGTTAATATCTGACCGACCTCTTGATGTATGCCCTTTGCATAAGAATAGAGATTAGGAGTTGTCAGATAAGTTAGTTCAAAGAGCTGACTTAAGGAGATCGAGATAATCAAGACCTATGTCGTATGCTGTCTTGATATATGCACACATCCTCTGACTGGAGACATATGTTTCACTATATGCTAAGTATGTACATTAGGCAGATTATTAGGTTGATGACCAAAGCATGGTCTATACACTAGCAAGCTGGTGTGCATAAAAGGTCATATGAGTAATACGATCTCTCGAAGTTATAATACATGTTTACTACTGAATTGGAAGACATATGCTCACTCATGAAGTATTGTGACCGATTAAAATTCCATGCATGGTCGTCTTGCTTTGGAAGAATGGCCAGAATATGTAGGTATGATATATGTTTTTGGAAAGCATATGATCGATACCAACTCCTAAAGACCGAATGAGAAGCTTAATGATAAAACCTTGAAGAAGACAATCTAAATATGACGTAAAACTTTCGGTTTTATTTTATGTCTTTCAGTATGAAGGATGTATGTGTATTAGGGAATAATCAAGGGTGATGTCATCGTAAAACAATTGTATAACCATGATACTTTCATTCCGAGGGAGTGATGTAACATGTTTGGATTTCAATGACTCGTCTCAGTAGATCTGTAATCCAATTTTAGTCCAAATGTTGGACATTGATCTTAATATGATTCAGATGCAATGAGAAGATTAGATTTACAGTTTAATTTAGTCAAATGTCTTTGAGAGGTTACCTTGATCTGATATGAGATACTATCTCTGCATCCTAGTCACTTTCACCCAGTCCTTATCTCGAAGTATCTGCATAGAAATCACATTATTCTTGAAAGGGTTCAAGAATAATCCCATTATTGATAATGTATTTGAATGTTGGGAAATTGATGATTAAATGTTATTTAATTATCATGAATAATATGAATATGATTCATATTATTTGGACACATGAGAATATTCATTTAAGATAATTAAATATGCTTTATTTATCAAGTATATGAATGTGGATATCATTATCCATAATAATCATAAATATTATAAATGTGAATTATAGTATGTTGGAGAGATTTATTTATAAATAATATTTACGAATTCAATGTTGATGTGAATTGGATTCACATTGAACACTTAATTGTAAATACAATTTACTTTTTTCTATTGGATGTGTGAATATGATTCATAATTGCTAATTGCATGATTGAAATTATGATAAAATAATTTGGATTTATTTTCGTGAATAATTATGCAAGAAAAGTTATTGCTCATATGGAATATATGATGAGATACGAGATCTCTACATAATTAGCATGGGAGAGCCTCCTTGCCAAGGTTTTAAAAACACGCCTCGAGGTACTAAGGCATACGCCTCGAGGCTTTTTTTCACCAAAAACCGCCTCAACGTGCAAGAGGCATATGTGAAATCGACAACTTACACCTCGAGGATATGAGGCGTTTATCGAGGCGTTGAGGTGATTGTGAGGTGTGCACCTCATCTGGAATATATTTAAACCGCAAAAAGCCCTAAAATAATTTGAACCTAAAACAGTAAATGTCGACGGCGGGGGTCTTGGTCTTGTGAAACTCGAGATTCTTTCCTCTTCTTCCCCAAGTAGCTTATTCTAGCCACTCTCTTATAATACTTCCACAAATGCTCTTCTTCCTGAGCAGTGGTGCTGCAACCATTGAAGGTCCAATGTTTTCTTCTGAATTTAGTTGCTTTCTTTTTCCATTTGCAATCTTAAGACCTATTTAGAATACGAAATTAGATCACCAAATGATTAAAATTTGCTCAAAATATGATGCTGTGTATTCTTTATTTATGGACAAAGAAAAACAAGCTAAGTTCATTCCATGTTCTTATTGGTTTAAGGAGCAAAATTTGCTCAAAATCAGCTGTTGTGTATTCTTCTTCCTCCTTATGCTATTATTTGTACTTAGTTAAAGTCTCAAAATCTGCTACTATTTGTACTGTAAGAGCCTTATTAGAGGAATTTATTGCTACTATTTGTACTGGACACTAGAAACTTTCTTATTTCGTTAATCAATATTGGAACTTTCATGCCATGGATTATAATGCTTTCTTATTTCTAGCATTTTTCTACGAAGTTGTAGATTTGTATAGTTTTTAACCTAAAACTGAGGCCTATATCTCGACCGCCTCGAGGCTTACATCTCGCCTCATTTACGGGAAACCGTCTCGATTCGCCTCACGTTTTTAAAACTATGCTCCTTACCATACACGGAGTGGACGGCAACCTTGAGTCCTGAAACTTGATGGCCGTCCACGCTATGTATGGAAGGACACTTGCTCTCTTTCCAAGTAATTCCATTGTTGATTTATTTTAAATAGAATTATATTGATTGATCTTCAATAAATTTAATTTATTTTTAAATTAACTATTTATTGTTGCAAATTTATGCAACAAAATCATGGTCATTGCTTGAAAATACAAAATAATCTACACCATTGATTATGTGTGCACATGAATTGATATCCATGTACATCCAATTTGTTATAAAAGAGAGGCTAGATATAGCTCTTTCTTTAACAACAATTTGAAGAGGAACAACTATCTCTCTATTCTCATACATGTCCAATGTCTCTCTCTCTGTCCCTATATTGTTATCGTCCACTATATTGACCTAGAAAACCTCGTAGTCGTCACATTATCGTTGTGTTGCTGTATCGGCTGCTCGTGGATCTCCACCTTCTTTGATAGATCTTGCTCGTGAGAAGGCTACCGATTGCATGGGACGAAATCAGGAGACTATGTGCTCGGATCTTCAACTCGGAGTGCTTCCTTTGTTGGATCGGACTCGAGATGGGATGTCTATTCGCTTAGAGACACGCGATCACAATCACACTTCAAGAAGAAATATTTTGACTCGTTTGTGATCTTGATTAAACGATTTGAGAAGCATTCTTATATCATGTGGTTTCATCTATTAAAAAATTTTAAATTCTGCTGCCTATTGCAACTAGTATGACTAGTTGCCCTAGATCACATTTGATGCGATCTTCACACTTCCGTGATGCGCTTAGGCATAAACCCTTGCTTTCAAGTGGTATCAGAGCCTTGGTCAAAGGTCTTGGGTCTGATCCAAACCTTAAGGGAACACGGTTTTTTATATCCGATGCGCGAGGACTCGTTATTTATGCATAAGATTCGTGTTTCAAATTGTTATTCGCTAAAATGCAAAACTACTATTTATACATTGTTTGGAAGTTTTTTTGGATAGTAAAATGTATTTAGGATGTCTAAATATGTCCCCAAATCAACAACCGATAGTTTATGCCAAAGGTACATAAATTAAAATTCGAAAATTGCTGCAATGATGTTATTTTTGCATGTATTTACGGATCTGTAACAAATTAATTTTTGATTACTGTTTTCCCATTATGAAATATAAAATAAATACTTTAGTTAAGTAGAGAATTAAACTCTCAATCCGGTTGGATTTATTTTGCACGATTTTGACTCCGTTTGCCCTAGATATTCCATATTTAGTGGAGGTACGTTAGAGATTGATTGGAACAACAAGATTGCTTTCTAATGTATTTATCATTAAATGTAAACCAATGAAATTATTTATTTTCCATATTGAATTGATGCTTAATATTTATGGAAATATTTGATTTAACATAAATCACCATTGAATGATTGTTTCATGATAAAACCCGAGTTTAACATACAATAGTTCTATGTCAACTTTTACATGGAAAACATATTTGCTTGATATGACTAGAAATTTATGATCTTTAAGATGCCTTAGATTTTTTAATGATTACTATATATGTATAATGTCGGTCACCAAGAGCATGTAACCGATAAAACCTCTTAGTACAATTTCTACCAATTATATTGTCTTGAATTGATTCAGTGATGGTTTCTAAGACGTGGATATGCTAATAGGTTACTTAATTGGCACCATACACCGCAGAGGAAGCGCTCCCTGTTAGCATTATCTGTCCTACCTGGCTTAATCCGTTTCACAAATGGGTAACATGAGAAGTCTCTGCGTACTTCAAACAACTAATTGGAATAATACTATTGTCCATTATGCATGCGTATACTATATAGTAATATCAAGCAAACCCTAATTGTTTGTTGGTTGTATTGGATTGTGATGCATCGTGAAATGGATAAATAGGGCCGCATTTTTCTACTTTTATCCGTTGATTTTATTCACGTTTATTTTGAGTTGTCGTAATTTTATTCAAATAAAAGAGATCGCCTGTGATCTCAAAAGTAAGTAGTTTCAATTTGAATTTCAAAATTAGTTAGTTAGTCGGTTAGAGTCAAATTAGGATAATTAGTTTGAATTTGAATTTGAGCTTCTATTTTTGT
This sequence comes from Ottelia alismoides, assembly GCA_037367405.1. Taxonomy (NCBI): domain Eukaryota; kingdom Viridiplantae; phylum Streptophyta; class Magnoliopsida; order Alismatales; family Hydrocharitaceae; genus Ottelia; species Ottelia alismoides. The sequence goes on along the minus strand of JAZKJV010010490.1, from coordinate 1,001,412 downwards.
AACCTCATCCCTCCTATATAAAGGGATGATGGACTAGTTGTTTATTCAATTCAGTTGTTATAAAAATTGAGATTTATTCTCTGTCTCCCTCTCTCGTCTCTCTCTTTCTCCCACGTGGTCTTCACGATTCTCGTCTCCAAAACCCCTCGTTCTCCGACGAGTCTTCTCTTCTCAACCACTCCCATTTATTCTTCCACCAAAAATCCACCAGCGAAATATTTAATTTTCCGTTGCTGAATTTTCTGTTTGCATCAGATTGTTAATTAATTTAACATTGTTAAATTAATTAGATCCAGTTAAAATAAACACTCTATTTTAAATAAAGCCATAATTCCCTTGCAATAATTAATTGTAATGAATGTGATTCGTAATGATTAATTAAAATTTGAATGAGATATAGAGGATTATATAAATGACATCCATGGTCTCCGTCACGGCAAATGATTTCGTTGCAATGGATTGTACGTTGGAGACGCCTATACGAAGTCATAGCTCCAATATACAATCGCACATGGATTGAACTATTTTCTTCTCGAAAGAGTAAATCTGTATTTGTAGTGATCCAATATTGCTCCTCATATAATTGAGGCGGTATTGGATTACGCACATCGAGTTCCTATTGACAGTTGATTTAATTAACGATTGGTCAACATCACCTTAGGGATAGTGGGTCTGGGTATTAAAGATCGAATCAGAAAATGCAAGTTGAACTTGCTAGGCGGAATGAGTTCCTGCTTCTTTTTATCCGAGTTGCAATTTCTCATATTATTGGGATGTAACATAGGTAAAAGGGAGATCTCAGATCTTGCTAGAAATATAGCAGTAAGTATATCTCTTGCTTTGAAAGTTTAATAAGGGAATGGACTTTCAGAGTTAAAAAGGCAAGACTTAGTTTACTGAAAGTTCTTAATCAAAGAATTTAAATTTGAATTTACAATTAATTATATGTTCTAATAAGTGCATTGTTAATATTGGATTTTGATGTGATTAACTAATTGACCAAATCAAATTATTCGAATTGGATTTTTAATTTGGAACTTGTTCTCTTTGCAGAGTGCATCGGTTATGTGTTCACCGAGAACAAACGTACAAACCCCATATCAATGAAAGAATTAAAATTTAATGGAAATTTTAATAAAGACCACTCTCTGGTTCGTTGTTATATTATGGGATCTCTGTTTAATGTGCCTAATGTGCTTCAGAAGCAAAATATGGACATAGAGAATACTCATGATGTAATGTTGAATCTAAACGAGATGTTCAGTGATGTGAACTGCATAGAGCGCAATTGGAAGTGTGGGTTCCGGAAGAGTCCGTCCCAACATGTGGAGAAGAAGAGTCAAAGTATTGACTCATCTTCTCAAGCTTCCATACATCTGATATCCATTGAAATAGATGTATGTCATCACTGCAAGAGAATAGGGTACTGGAAAAGAAATTGTCCAAATTATCTGAAAATCTTCGAGAAGGATAATGATAATGACCTGACACATAAAAAATCTACTTACATCATTGAAATCAATTTTCTCATATGACGAGAAGATAGTTCGATCGTAGATTCTGGTGCTTCTGTTCATTATGCAATCTATTGCATCTATTTCAAATGATCCGAAACCTTGATATTTTAGATAGTCATCCTGATGGAATCTGATGCAACTGTTGCCGCAGTCGCCGTCAGGAGATGCATGCTATTATTATCTAATGGGAGAGTCCTTGTACTTGAAGAATGTCTTTATGTTCCAGATGTTAGAATGAACCTTGTATTTGTATCTAAGTTAGTTAGAAATGGATATTTGTCCATGTTTTGTGAGAAGCTTATCATAAGACGTCATGATATCATATTGCAGATGATGTTCTAATTTCAGGTTGACTTTATGAATTATGCATTGATAAATCTGTCATGAATGTAACACCCACTAATAAAAATCCTAAAAGAACAAGAGAGGATGGAAATCATTCGAATATGATTTGGTATTAAATGCTTAGTCATTTATCTATTGATAGGATTGATAGATTAATAAAGGATGGATCCTTAGATTTTCTAAAGGTCCAAACTTTACCTACTTATGAACATTGTATTTGAGGTAAAATGATCAACACACCCTTTCATAATAAGGTTACATGATTCATTGGTATTCTTGACATATTACATATCAATGTATGTAGTCCCTTCAATATCACAACTCAAAATAGATGCTGTTATTATTTGACGTTTCTTGGTGACCATTCGCGATACGAGTTTATCTTTCTATTACATCATAAATATGAAACCTTTGAAGAATTGATGGCTTTGGTTGATAACCAAATCAATATGAAGATTAAACAGATTCGATTTGAATGAGGTGATGAGTACCTCTCAAACGAATTTAAGGAATGCCTCAAAGAGAAGAATTGTATCCGATCTCACTCCTCGAACTCTCCATCTAAATGTTGTTGCTGAAAGACACAACATGACCATCATAGAAATGATCCGTTCAATTGACGAGTAAAACACATTGACCTCTTAGTTTATGGGGATATGCAGTAGATACTGCATTGTATATCCTTAAAAAGTTTCCGAGCAAGTCTTTTCCCAAAATGGCTCATGAGCTTTGGTTTGGAACCAAGCTCAGTGTTAGACACTTGAGGATTTGGGGTTGCTTGGTCCATGCGAAGACCATGGATGCAAGTAAGCTGGAATCTCACAATCGAGAGTGCTACTTCATTGTGTATGTAAAGCACATTATTTAATACCAACTTTACGATCCTGAGAATCGAAAGGTTTTCGTGTCTAGAGATGTGAAATTATGGTGGATGACTTCCTTAAGAGCCAACACAGAAATGAAGTAGAGGAACTTATTGATTGTATTAAGGATATTGAGCTTCCTGAACCGGAATCTGAAGATGTAAATAAAGATGAAACAACAATACCTCTTCGAAGGAGATCGAGGATGGTTGGACCACCGGAAAGGTATTGATTACATGTGTTAAACGAAACTGACAATGATCCAACTTTATTTGATGAAGCACTCGCGGATCATGACATGGATTGATGGATGCTAGCAATGAAGTCTGAAAGAGATTCCATGTACAAGAACGGTGTTTGGACTTAGAGGATCCACATAGAGGGGTAAAACTCATTGGGTGTAAATGGACCTTCAAGAGAAAGAGGAGACTTGATGGAAAGATAGAGACCTTAAGACACGACTTGTAGTCACACAGAAAGAAGGCATCGACTACGATGGGACATTCTCTCCTGTGGTTATGCTTAAATCCATCAGGGCACTACTAGCTATAACTGCATATGTTGACTACGACATCTGACAGATGGACGTCAAGACAACATTCTCAATGGATACCTCGAGGAGGATCTATATGGAGCAACCCTAAGGCTTCATAATCGAGGAAGGCAAAGTATGTAAGCTGAAGATCCATCTATGGGCTCAAGCAATCTTCTCGTAACTGGAACATTAGATTTGATGAAAGCATAAAGTGTTATGATAAGTGTTATGATTTTGTGATTTTGTTTAGAATTTTGATGAACCATGTGTGTACAAGAAACTTAATATGAGTGCCATTATGTTCATCGTGCTTTTAGATGGCATCTTTATCAAGCAATCTTCTCGTAACTAGAACAACAGAAGCATACATGGATGATGACTAATGTTTAGATTTTGTTATCCCATACATTCGTGATGAACATCTTGGGGAAGACTTATATCATGTGTTTGAAGCTGTTCAGAAACAAAGAAATGAGGATTTGAGATTGTCACAACATGCATACACTAAGAAAATTTTGGAACATTTCCGTATGGAGAATACCAAGAAAGGCTTCCTTTCCTTAAGAATTGGCATACACCTATATAAAGAAATGGCTCCCCGAAGTGTTGAGGATAAGCAATCCATGGCTGGATGCCCATACGCATAAGCTGTGGGAAGCGTAATGCATTGAAGGCTGTATCGATATCAATATCGTTTCGGTCCGCCCGGAAATGGATATATCGGGATATATCGACGATATCGGTGGAAATGTCGAAAATGGCTCAAAAAGCCATTTTTTGGCATTTTTTCAGAAATTATGATCATCCAAGATATTAGAACAACAAATAACCTACAAATACACACTTATATCACACATATCAGTCATTTATAGACCATATATCACACATATCGGTATCGCTGGTATCACACATATCGGTCGTGTCGATGTTAATAACTTAGTGTTGATTCTTGACTTATGAATATTGGAAATGGATTCCATTCAAGTTATTATAAGTTTATAACATGAAATACTACAAATATACACCTCATAAGTCATAACACACAGATAATTTATGAGGATTATGGTCTTTAAACTCCACATATAGGTCATATCGATGTGAATATATAACGAGACAATCATTGTTTGGCAATTGGCATAAAGATTTTTGATTTATCTATATAAAAGCTACAACAACAAATGAGAAATATCCAAATCAATTTGACAATGTAAAATGAGATGACCTAGGCTAAAATCAAGAGTTTCGCGGTGGATCTGAATTACCCCCCCTCCTTATTGTCTCTCATAACGCGTCGCAGATTCAATGAACTTGCAGCAGTTCTCCCATGTCATGTACGAGTACATGGCCTTGTAATCCATCACATACTGCCTGTATTAGTGGTCATCGATGCCTATGAGTATTCCGGGACGAGGATAAGCAACATTAGATCTAGTATCACGAGTGGCACGACGATGCCGCGAGCTACTAGCTTGAGATCCTCGGGACGATGACGACGGAGTAAGAGAAGATGTCTGCGGAGGAGGAGGACCTGGAGGAGGAGCGAAATACTCAGGAAAGAAATCGAAACTGTCATCACCAAAGAAGCTGCCTTGGCTGAGTTGGGTCTGCTCGGGTTGGCTACCTTCGTAGTTCTCACCCCTGTAGCTGCTATATCCTCCATACCCACTGTTGTAGCTGCTATATCCATAAGATGGAGGAGTATACGCTTGAGGAGGAGGAGGAGGTCCGGGTGGAGGAGCAGGAAAATATTCAGGGAAGATGCCAAATGATCTTTCATCTTGTGAGGTTCCATATCCGCCCATGAGACTGGGTGTTCCTCCACGGTATGGGATGTCAATGTCCATGCAACTCAACGAACCTATAGATGATATTAAATCCTCCATGTAGCTATCTATAGGATGATGGCCACGTCGTCCATATGCATCGTAATCCATATGTCATGGACTCGGACGTGGGACAAACTGCCCATGTATGTTTCCACGTCGTTCAATGTATTCTCGCTCAGACTCGAATCTTCTATCATCACGTTGTCCACGACCACCTGACCCCCCTGAATATGTGTCCCCATTACCTGATCCACCACAGCCACCAACATCATCATCATCATCGTTCCCACTGTCATCTTTTGATTTGGATTTGGATTTCGATCCAGTAGAGAGAATGTCGTCCACAATTGCATCAAGTTCCACCCCTCCAAGAGGGTCCGTGATTCGCCCAGATCTGGCCATGTAGTCGCCAACATCTGCTCCCATTTGTTGGCTTATATTCTCATTCGGCCTTCCTCCCGGTTTATCGAGCAATGGAGCATCGTTAGAATCCAATCACCTGTGCAGAACATCTTCATCTTCATCGTCGTCGTGCATCTTAAAAATATATGCAACATCGATGGGGTTTGTGTAGTCCTCTCTGTCATGCCCCTCTCTTGCTTGTTTCATCTTCAACCTCAAGTTGTAGTGCACGAAAACAAGATCGTAGTGTCGTTGTTCTCCCAACTTGTTCCGTCTCCTCGAGTGGATCAAGTTGAATGTGCTCCATTTTCTTTCACAACCACCGGCAGATGCTGTTTGGGACAATACTTTCACTGCCTCTTTGCGGAGGTTGGAAGCTTCCATCCCATACAGTAACCACCATTCGGTTGCGGAAAATCCAAAAGAGATAAATCATATATCAATAATAGTCAAATTGTTTGTTACACATGTCAAATGTCAATCAATAGACTTAGTATTTACTAGGAAGAGTACTGCCGCGTCCATTCACTGCGGTCACCCTACCGAAAGAACCCAAGGCATCACTAAAGTATTTAATCTACACATTAATCGAAACTTTAAGTCATACTATGGTTTGTGCCTCAAAATAGATTGTACATTATACAAGCGTTCTTTCGGTCTTACCTCATTCGTGCACGAGGTTTGTGCCTTCTCGTCCTTGACGAGCTTCTCCACCACAACTTGTACATCTGCTAGAAGGTCAGCATTTGTACCAAGACTGTTCTTGTATTGGTACTTCCGATTCAAGTAGTATGCTGTTGACGAATAATTCTCAAATTTTAATCATTCAAAAGTACATACCTACGGAAATGGATTAGAAAAATCTAAATGGATAATAAAACGTACCAGCCTTGTGAAGAGGATGTGAGAGCATCTTAGTCCATCGTCCGTCTATGATATCCAACCATACTTTAAATCCTCTCCCAACTGCTTCTCTAGCCTTCTTCCTCATGCAGCGCATTGCCTCGTAGATGACTCACATAGTTGGCTTCTTATCCCCATCTACGATACGCAATACAGAAACAACAGGTTCCATTATTTTCGTGACCCTTGTCACGTCATCCCAGAAATGGAGATCATTGATGATTGTCTCCACTCTCCTTCCTCCTTCAGTTCGAGCTTCTGGGTTCTCGAACCATTCACCTTGGCAGCACATGACCTTCAATCTTGCCTTGTGCTGTTTGAGGCTTTGTAACGTTATAAAATTGGTTGCAAAGCGTGTGATCCCAGGCCTCAGCAACTCACCATTGCATGTCCGCCTCATCAAGGCCAACACTTTGGAATAGTTGTAAATGAACGTCGTGCTCGCCCGTACTTGTTCCATCACCTTCACGACGAGCTTCCTCTTGCCGAAGTCCTTCATAATCAGGTCTATGCAATGCACAACACACGATGTCCAAAAAATGCCGTAACTGTTGGACTTCATTATTGTTTCTCCTGCCTTCTTAAAGTTGCTGCCATTGCCCGTCACAATCTATACGATGTTCTCTTTCCCAACGTCCTTAATGACATCCTTCAACAATTTCAACAGGTACTTGTAGTCCTTGACATGTTCAGAAGCATCGACGGATTTAAGGAAAATCATCTTACCGCCGCTGTAAACGAGGAAGTTGATGATCTTCTTCCTCGTATAACTTGTCCAACTATTACACATCAGCATCACGCCGTACTCTGGCCATCTCTTGCTCAGGTCCGAGATGTACTCGTTCATCTCCTCCTTCTCTTGCGCAAGATACTTGTTCATCAACTTTTTGGCACTTGGAGCCTTCACTTCCGTTCTAGCTGCGGCGATCTCATCAATGACATGCTGTAAGAAAGGTCCACTAGCGACATGGGCTGGGATGCTCTCCCCAAAGAAGAGCTTGCCGATAGCCCTGCCCACTCTCTCTCGTGCGTTGGTGAACATCTCCTTCACTGTCTTTTGCTTTGGGTCCTTGCTTGGCTTGTACTACATGGACCCACTCCTCGTCAAGAATGGTTCTAGTCCCTTCCCCTTGTGTTTCTTAGAGGGTGGTGGTATTGGTGCACCTCCACTGCCACCAGCATCGGGGAAGCCGCTGCGTGCACCAGCGAGTTCTCTCCTCTCAAACTCGCTCCTCATGGACTCTTTTGTCGCCCTCCTGTACGCCCTCCTCTCTGCTTCCGTCTGAACGTCATCGGGGTAGACAGAGTCCTCGTCGTCTGAATCAGAGAGGACATTGAACTTCTTCTCAAACATGAACTCCTTGAACTGTTCATCCCGTCTTGACTTCTTTACATCCTTCTCCTTTTTTCCCTCCATGCCGGCCTTCACCAAGTCCCTCACGTCTTTTGGACATCGAGTCACTTGGCAATATTTTTATTGCTGCCAACAAGGAGATGCTTCAGTCTAGTAATACCCCCTCCTCCGAGTTGCTTACCACAGAACTTGCATTGCGGTTTCGCTTTATTGCCATCTGGAGCGGTGGCATACTTCCAACCCATCTCTTAACTCTCGAAATCTATCTGTCTACGAGAACCATCAGAGTCTGAATCGGAGTGTGCCATGATCTCGAATGCTTGATCTGAAAAACACAGAAAAAATTCAAAAGCCCCAAATTTCAACACCAAATTAGTCAATAATATCAAGAATTAAATCTACAATTTTCGGATTTAATTAATTACCCCAATTTACCTAAGATAAATCACCACAGAAAAAATTAAAGTAACTCTAAATCATGAGATTCATGTCCTTCCTAATATATGAGTACATAATAAACACCAAAAAATCGAAAGCCCCAAATTTCAACACCAAATTAGTCTATAATTTCAAGAATTAAATCTACTATTTTTGGATTTAATTAATTACCCCAATTTAGCTAACATAAATCACCACGAAAAAATTAAAGTAACTCTAAATCATGAGATCCATGCCCATCCTAATATATGAGTACCCAATAAACACCAAAAAACCGAAATCATCAAAATTGACCACCAAATTACTCAACAATTTCATGAATTAATTTTACTATTTTCGGATTTAATTAATCACCCCAATTTACCTAAGATAAATCATCACGAAAAAAATTAAAGTAACTCTAAATCATGAGATCCATGTCCATCCTAACATATGAGTACCTAATAAACACCAAAAAACCGGAAGCCCCAAAATTGACCACCAAATTACTCAATAATTTCATGAATTAAATCTATTAATTTCGGATTTAATTAATTATCCCAATTTATCTAACATAAATCAAAACGAAAAATTTAAAGTAAGTCTAAATCATGAGATCTATGTCCATCCTACCATAAGATCACCTAATAAACACCAAAAAACCAAAAGCCCCAAAATTAACCACCAAATTACTCAATAATTTCATGAATGAATTTTACTAATTTCGGATTTAATTAATTACCTTAATTTACCAAACATAAATCACCACGAAAAAAATTATAATAACTCTAAATCATGAGATATAAGTCCATCCTAATATATGAGCATTTAATAAACACAAAAAATCGAAAGCCCCAAATTTCAACACCAAATTAGTCAATAATTTCAAGAATTAAATCTATTATTTTCGGATTTAATTAATTACCCCAATTTAGCTAACATAAATCACCACAACATAATTAAAACTAAGTCTAAATCATGATATCCAAGTTCATCCTAAGATATAAGTACCTAATAAACCCAAAAAAACCAAAAGCCCCAAAATTGACCACGAATTTACTCAATAATTTCAAGAATTAATCTACTATTTTCGGATTTAACAAAAATCAACATGGAAAATTGTTTCCTAAGGCCTAAAACCTGTAATCAAAGTAACCAAACTATAGTCATTCCAATCAATAACAAAAGCCCTAAGAAAATTTCAAAATTTACTCACTAATTAAGGGAGGATAATAGGATTCATACCTCAAAGGTTTAGAAGGCAACGGGGATGGAGGAAAGAGGTCTTGGAGCTCCAAGTTTGTGTGTGATCGACATGGGGCGATATGCCCATTTAATAGTCGAAATCAGCCGACATGGGGAATCAATTTCGTGCATGCAAAGTAAAGAATATGCCATATCGCCGACACTCGATATATCGCCGATATATCGGCGATATATCGCCGACACTGATATTTGGATATACATACTCATCTCGATATCCCGAGCCCATCGATACCGATATATCGGTGATATATCGCGAAACGGCCTTCCATGGTGTAATGTATGCCATGATGTGGACAAGATCTTATATCTGCCATACAATGGGAGTGGTAAGACGTTACCAATTCTGCTACGGAGAACAACACTGGAATGTAGTCAAGAACATCTTTAAATATTTAAGGTGGACACAAGATTACATCTTGATATATGGAGATAGTGACTTCCAAGTCTTTCGATATACATATTCAGACTTCCAATCTGATATAAATGATTGCAAATTAACTTCAGAGTTGTGTTCTTGTTGAACGGTGGTCCTGTGACCTGGAGAAGTAAGAAGTAGGACACTATGTTTGATTCAACAACAGAAACTGAATACATTGCCACATCAAATGCTGCAAAGGAGGCGGTGTGGTTACACAAGTTCTTCCTGGAACTTGGCGTAGTTTCCTATGATACTCCCAACCAACTGCTCTGCAATAACACCGAGCCATAGCTTAGGCGATGGAACGTAGATGGCTTCAGAAAAAAGCACATGGAAAGAAAATACCTCATCATTCGGTAAATTCAAAAGTGTGGCGACAACATCATCACTAAGGCGTCCTTTATCGATAATGTTGTTGATCCCCTTACCAAACCTTTATCCCAAAAGGTTTTCGACCAATATGTAATGAACATGGGTTTAAATATTCTACTTAAATAATCCTGAGGGCTAGTTGGAGTCTGTTAGACATGTGAGCCTAGGGCGAACATTTTTTTCAATAAATGTTATGGTAATCTTTGATATATCTTTAAATGTTATTTCACTTCTTGTCTGAGATTAAATGAATGAATGCACTTTTAAGGTCCTTTAATACAATTAGGTTATGTACCATGTCCATCTTAATAATCATATTGTTGTTGCTTTAATGGTTGGATCATAGAAGCTGGTGCTTGGATGATATCTAAAGAGTTAGATTGATGACTCATTAAGCACCATCAGATTATTGTTAGGAAAGGATCTCCAACCTGAGAAGGAGTTGGCAATCCCTCTCTAAAGGCTGATAGCTGATCAACCTTTTGATGCGGGTCCTCTACATAGGAATAGAGATTCAGAGGTGTCATATAAGTTAGGTCAAAGAGTTGACTTAACGAGATCGAGATAACCAAGACCTATGTCGTATGTTGTCATGATAAATGCATGTATCTCTGACTAGACATTGATGTATTACTATATATTTAAGTATGTACATTAGGCAGATCATTAGGATGATGACCTAATCAAGATCTATACACTGACGGGTTAGTGTGCATACAAGGGTATATGAGCAGTACAAGCTCTCAAAGGGATCATACATGTTCACTATTGAACCGGAAGACATGAACTCATTCATGAAGTATTGGGACTAATCAAAATTCCATGCATGGTTATCTTGCTTTGGAGGCATGACAAGAATTTTTAGGTATGATATATGTTTTTTTGATTGAAGGTATGATATATGTTTTGGAAAGCATATGATCAATACCAACTCCCAATGGCTGAATGAAAAACTTCATGATAAGACCTTAACAAGGTGTGTTTATCGATTCGATTTCACATTCTAGATTTCAACAGTATGAATATGTTTCATAATTGTTTATGGTATGATTGAAATTATCATGAAATAATTTGGAATTATTTTGATGAATAATTATGCAACAAAGTTATTGCGTATGTGGAATATATGATGAATAATGATATTGCAACATAATTGGAATAGAAGAGCCTCCTTACCATACAAGGAGTGGACAACCACTTGTGTCCTATAACTAGGTAAAAAATAATTTACACCATTGATTATGTGTGCATGTGGATTGATAGTTATGGACATCCAATTTGTTATAATATAAAAGCTTGACCTAGCTCTTTCTTTAACAACAATTTGAAGAGCAACAACTCTCTCTATTCTTATACATATGAAAGGTGTCTCTCTCCCAATATTGTTGTTGTCCACTATATTGACCTAGAGACCCTTGCAGTCGTCGTATCATCGTTGTGCTGTCGGATCGACTGCTCGTTGATCTCCACCTTCTTCAGTGCATCTTGCTCGTGAGGAAGTCTACTGATTTCGTGGGACCAAATCAGTAGACTCCATGCTCGGATCTTCAGCTCATATTGCGGGAAGCACACATCTCATCCACGCACCTGCAAGTACCTCCTTCGTCGGATCGGACTTGAGACATGAGGTCTCTTTGCTTAGATATACACGATCACAATCACACTTCAAGAGATAATCCTTTGACTCATTTGTGATCTTGATGAAACGATTTGAGAAGTGTTACATATCTTGTGATTTCATCTATTTAATTTTTTTAAATCCCGTTGCACGTTGCAACAAATATGACTAGTTGCCCTTGATCACATTTGATGCGATCTTCACGCTTCCGTGATGCACTAAGACCTAAATGCTAGCCTTCATCCCCCTCCTAATCTCCACCGACCTCGACCCTGCTAGCTTCTTCCTTAATAACAAACATCCCATTCACACCACGATCTGCACATTAGCAACCCCTCGACCAACCCTCCATCGCCACCCCAACCACATAATCAGAGATGTTAAGTTCAGAAGTGATGTCTCAGGGATACAAGGGAGGAAGTACACACCTACCCTTATTTGGCTTGATCCTTAAGTTGGACTTGACCAACTACCCTAAATAGTTGTGAATGTTCCTGATGATCATGCATGGATACAACATGTAACAAATTTTACTTGAGTCGGAGCTTTGCTGCCAAGATATGCAAGTACATCACATGGGTGAAGGATGCCGTGATGTTGAACTCATCGATCATGGTCAGCATCATCGATCGGATTACAGATGAACTGGTCTATTGTATGACCGCTTGTGACATGTGGACTTTTGTGAAAGTCACATATGGACAAAAAAGTACTCCAATAGGATGTTTTAGACATAATTTAATATAATGATCTCAAGAATGCACGACGTCTCCTAGCTGAGTATTTCTCTCTTTTGAAATCCTTGTTTGAATGTAAAAATTCTTGCTTGTCAGGATGCAACTGCCTTAGCCAGAAGGAATGCAGCTAACACATTGTAACTATGGTATTGCTTGCATGACTTACCAACACATGGTAACTATGGTATTGCTTGCATTACTTGACTCAGGTTATGCTGTTGTCTGAGACCAGATGATTACTACCACTACTTTGCCTACCATTGAGGTGGCCTATAAAACTTTGGGCCATCCAGTTTTCTCTCACACCAACATTACCAGCCTACTTCTAAGGTCTAGTACCAAATCACTACACTTGATGCCCCATCCAGACAAGAAGGCAGTAACCAATACAAGGGCCATGGTTGTGGTCGCTCCAAGATTGTAAAAGTCAGTAGTCGGTCGGTCGAGTAACTGACTAGGGATTAATCGACAGTGGGCGATTAATCGGATTTAGTCGGGCTTTAATTGGCTTTGATTTTTTAAATATATAAATCATTTTTTACGTCAGGCTTCGGGTTGAGCTCGGGTCTAGGATCCCCCAGTCCAACCAAAATTTTTTTATTATCATAATGAATAATTGAATTTAAATATAACATTAAGCGTATTAGAATTAGCTTTCTTTTAAAAAAGTAAAAAATGTGTATCTCCAAGCAGTGTTCACTAAATCGGTCGCACTGGCCGCATATGCGGCCGCATATGCCTGTGCGGCGTGCAGACCGCACCGATTACTTGAATCAGTGCATTATGCACCCTCCCTGCATATGCGGCCCGCATAAGCCCCGCATATCCCGCATATGCCCCGCATACTGCTCCAGCAGCTCCAACTTTTCAATCTTCTCATTCAGGTCCTTAATTCTGTAACTCTCTCTCTTCATTCAATTGTTAGAATATGACATGCATTTCTATACAATTGCAATGCATTATAGCATTATGTATATGCAATATTTTATGTTTTTCTCATGTATTATTTTCACGAGTATATGCAATGTATCGTCGAATATTTTTTATATATGCCGATTGAGGTTTTGCTCATGTAGTGCATGTATGTTTATTGAAGTTTTGTTATTACGAATCATATAATGTAAAGTTTTTATGGTTAATGTTTTTTTTGATTAAATATGAGGCAATTAAAAGTATATGTGCACACCCATCTAATGTGAATCGTTTTTCTTAGATCTTCTTTAACTCCACTTAGATACATAATTTCAATGGTAATGCTATTCATAGATATTTTTCTTTTTTAAAATTAAAAATTAGAAAACCGCTTAGAACCACATATACCCCGCATATGCCCCCGCATACCGCTTAATCAGTATTCGGTGACCAGTCCGAACGCATACGCATACCGCTTTCCTGAACCTTGTCTCCAAGCAAAAATTGGTTGATTACTTGACCTAGTTGTTATTAGTCGGTACTCGGTTGGCCACCCCACTGACTAAACTAGTCGGGCTAGTTGGGTGACTTTTACAACATTGGTTCGCTCCATCCCTGACTAAGGATGCAACACCATTCACTGTACGTTTTATCATGAAATGAGCATGCTGAGGCTGTTTTTTGTAACAAAATGACAATCCAAGCTCTGCTACTCATGCTGTTACTGTTGAGAGTGGTGGGTAATCTGTGGTAGTCCAAAAAGGAATTTGAAGATATGATGCAGCGTCTGAAGAAGCTCTATCCCGGCGACACTATGCACTCACATAAGAGCGGCCTTCCAGAGGTCGTTGTTGTTCGTACACATATCTATGCTGGTTCAACTAAAAAACAAAGTAATTGATTGATAAAGGTGCATCTACGCTCCTATGTGGGAAATCGACTCTTCTACAGCAGATGCATCAAGTTTTATTGAACACACTGTACAGTTGCAAACAAATGTTTTCCCTGTTCATGGAAAAGGGATGCGCTTCTCACCTCTAACATATGATTCTCATTGTCTGTTTTGTTCATGATTTCTAAGCATCCTTCCGTATGTCAGTCAAATTTACAAAAACTTCAACTGTATAGCTATTTTTGATGTTGATTCTTGTGTTTTTTTAGGAGATATTGCTCAGGATGTTCGTTGGTGCGGGCCGTGAAGAAGAGGATGTCTACTATTTCGTCCTGTCATTTAGTACTGGTGTTTATGTTGAGACTATTTTTCTGCTTCTTCAGGCACACTTTGGCACTGACATATGGGTCTCAAGAAATTGTGTTGGGTTCTTCCGGAGCTTCTTCTACTGTCATCCTAGAGTGCGAGGCATGCTAACCAAGGAACTGAAGGAAGTACCATCAGGGTTCTTTCCCGTCGTTCAATACCATCCATTGCAGTACTCTTTTAAGCTTATTTATGTTGGCGTATGGGGAATTAGTCGGTATTCTGACAGACTATGAAACATATGCTATCTTGTTCTTGTGGATGGTTTCTCTCATGTGTTGTGGACTTATTTATTAAAAAGTGTTAGATGTTTGGGTTTTTATCACTTGTACCCCTCCGAGATATCGTAATTTGAGTTATACCCCTATCTTTTTGGTAATATCAGTTGTGCTCCTCACTTCTTTCTCCGTTATCACTTGTGACCTTCCGTCAGATTGACCGTCAATGAGTTGACTTAACCATGGTTTTTTCAAACTTGGTGCAGTTAAGAGGGGTATTATTGTCCAGACACCTCTTCTTCCTCCTCTTCTCTATCCTCTTCTTCTCCTCCAACCTCCTCCTCCTCCCTCTCCACCCAGAACTCCTCCCCCGGGCCCTCTGCCCCCAGAGCTCCGCCCCAGCATCCCTCCGCCCGGACCTCCCCCGGTCCCTTGCCCCTAGCTCTGCCCCAGCCTCCCTCCGCCCCGACCTCCCCTCGCCCCCGCTTGGAGCAGTCATTTTGCGGCTGTCGCCCTTGAACGTCCGCAAGCGGACCCACCACGACATCCCTCGGTACTTGGCCGCATCCTTGTAGTCCAACGTGTTGTCGAGGAACACCGCGACCATCAGCGCCACCGTCGGTCTCGAAGAGAAAACCGTGTTCATGAAGTCGTTGAACTGTATCGTCACGTACATCCATTAGCTATCAAAAAAACGGTGAGGGGGGGGATTCAAATTCAAGTTTCGTTCTGATGCATCATTACCCATCCGACATTCGTGTGCGCGGGGCCGTGATGCGAGCCCAAGGTGTACCGGTAGAAGTACTGCGGCACGGAGAGGCCCAGGAAGAGCGGACCTAAAATAGAGAAGAAGATCATGAAGCCGGCTGAGATTTGAATCACCCTCCCGCTGCCGACCCTCGTAGCTCCGAGCATCCCGACATTTTCGCTGTTTTTCACAGGAAAACAATAGCAATCAGTAGCAATGGAAATCGATGCCTTTTGCGAGATTAAAGCTCTGTTTATGAGATGATCGACTAAAGATCGCATCACATAAATGCATCCAAATTTATATTTGAGAACATGGTGATGTGTATAATTTCATTAGAAAAACTGATCAGAAGAGATACCTTGAGCATATACCCCACAACTAGCTGTAGCCTAAGATGATCTGAATGCTGGAGGCCAGTATTAAAGACCCCTTTATGGCCCTTATGCTCTGGAGAAACCTCTGTGCTCTGTAAATAACTTGTTAGAATCTACGCCTTGAATTGACCTTGAATTGTAAGCAACATGCCTTGAATTGACCGCTGGTTTATTAATTTACCTGATGGTCGTCGAGGATTTGACGAAGAGAGGGGTCGTTGATTATGGACATGATCGGTACTACGAAGGCGAAGGAGCCGTCGACTACGGTCGGGAGACGAGTTCTGAAGAGCGTCTAGATCAGCGTGTTGATTCCGGTTACAGAGAGAAGGGTTTGAACCACTCTCACTTTGTCATTCTGCATTTGATCTCAGTTCAAAACAGATGCATACATCTCACTATCATTTGGTTTTCCCGAAAAATAAGATTTGTGGGTACCAAAGAACACACAGTATCATTAGAAAAAAAGGCAACTGATTGTTCAGAGACAACCATAGCCTAATAGAAACATAAGATAATCAAAATCACATGGAAAGATGTTTCTCACATCATTCTCTCCCATCAGAGGGACGAGCATGGTGGGTATTATCACAGCAGTCCCAAGAGACAACACTTAGTGCTGGTTTGTTGGTGGCAGGTTCTGGATCATACTGGGGGAGTTGGAGTAGTCATTTTGCGTGAAGGAAGTACAACGAACGTGATTACCACGGCAGGGGGTGGGGGGAGGTCGGGGCGGAGGGAGGCTGGGATTGAGGAGGGGGCTGGTTGGGGCGGAGGAAGAGGGCATGTCGGGAGTGGGGGAGGAGTTCCAGGCGGAGAGGGAGGAGGAGGAGGTTGGAGGAGGAGGAAGAGGATGGGGGAAGAGGAGGAAGAAGAAGAGGATGAGGAAGAGGGTGTAAAATGACCATTGAACCTTTTATTTAAAATTAATTTCGCTTATGTCCTCATAGTTAATGTCTGTTTGCACTGTGGATGGACGGTCACTAACGCGAGGGGCACAAGTGATAAATTAGCAAAAAGTGAGGGGTACAACTGATATTACCGAAAAGATAGGGGCATAACTGAAATTGCGATATCTCGGAGGGGCACAAGTGATAAAAACCCTAGATGTTTTTCCTTTTTTTGTTTGATTTATTAATGAATAAGGACTAAATTTGGTATTTGCATCAAAACTATTTCGTCTGATTATGCTAGGGAATTCCTCTTTCATAATATGCAATCCATTTTATCTGGGGGATCTTGCATCAGACTACATGTGCTCATACATCCGAAAATGGGGTTGCTGAATGCAAACATCGATATATCCTTGACATCACTCGCATCCTACTCATCGACTGTCTTTTTCCCTTAACATATTGGGGAGATGAAGGTCATATTGCCACTTTTCTCATCAATTATATGTCTTCTACCTCAATTGGTTAGTATTTTCTAATAGACATTCTTTTCCCAGGAAAAGTCATGCATATTCCTCCTAAAGACTTTGGGTGTATGATATTGTTCAAATTCTTGGTCCAGGTAGACAAACTGGTTGCTGGAGCTACTAAATGTATTTCTTAGGGTATGCAAGAAATCATAAGAGCTATCGGTTCTGCAACCCTCGATCCAGAAGGTGCTACATTAATGCAGATGTTACATTTTTTGAGTCTTCCCTTTTACTCCAGGCTCGGAACGTATGTGTCTTCTCCACCTCCTGCAATACATATTGCTCTTCATGTTCCTATTTCATAGGTTTCTCTACTTCTCAACAGAGGTACCCTTTCTGAGCAGGCACCATCTCTCCCTCAAGTATAGTCTTTGATTGAAGTTTTTCATATTGATGGTATCTCGCTTCTGATAACTCGCTCCCACTACCCTTCTTAATTCGAGCAAATTAATGTCCAAATTAATTGATTATGTTCGTTGCAGTCGGATAACGAGAGGGAATGGAATATCAAAAACCACTTTTAATTTAAGCAAGTCAATTTCGAGTGGCAACTTTTTTTACTTGGTGAAGTCTAAGGTCGAACTCAGGGAGGCATCTGTCTCCTTAGGTTGATTTTTAGCAAATTTCCAAGTGTTCACTTTTCGAGGAACAATATTTTTGGTCTTTTTCGGTTTTTTATGCAAGACACATGCAAAAAATCAGGCCAATTTAGAACTTAAATCCGTTAAGTATTCAAATGAAGTCCAAAAATAATAAAAATTGGCCAGATGATGAATTATGATGAAATTAAGCTACCCTAATTTTTTGGAATTTTCTGACACAATGGATTTACTGTGAATTAAAAATGAATGCAGGGTGATTTTGACTAATTTAATTTTAATAAATATCAAATCACAGTATTTTTAGGAACAAAAATTATCCTAGATAGATCTAAAAATTATCAGACCTTAATTTTAATGTGAAATGAACCTATTAAAAATAAACTAAGGAAATCACCAATTAATTTATTTAGGTCTCCAAATGTGTGCAAATGAGATGAAATTTTTATGCAATGTTAAGTTAATTATCCTAGAGCAAATGTGATTTTTTGGGAATTTTTGGAGTAACAGAAAAATTTCTATTAATTAAAAGGTGAAATTGGGCAAAATATCACAGAAATGTACCAATTAATCAATTAAAAAATTCTACTGATATCACAAAAATGTGCCAAGTGTCACATAAGATAAAGGACAAGTTACACTACAACATGCAATTTTTGGAATTCAAAAATAATGAAATATGGACACCTAAATATGCGTGCAAAGACAAGGGCATAACTGCAATACAAAAAATTAAAATTGCTTAAAATAAAATATGCTGACCGACGCTTGGACACGTGGCTGGCTTCGGACCGTTCGATCAAGATGATCGAACAGTTGCTGGACGTCGTCTCCGACAGCCCTCCGCCACCTGCGGAGGAGTAGGCGGGGCTCCGACGAAGCTGGCGTTGCTTCGCCCGATCCTCCAGGCATCGATGAAGGTTGATGGCGAGTCAGAGATATCTCGGAAGATGAGCGGCGAAGTGGCCAAGCCTCCGGTGAGCTCAGGAGCGGAGGAGGAGCTCTGAGGCACGGTGGCGGTGAAGCTCAATTGGGGGATCCGACGAAGCTCCGTCCAGTGAAGAAGTGAGTACCTGCAGGGGTTAGATCTATAACCGAAGCACACGGAATGTCGGTGGAGGTGTGCGTAATGAACGACGAGGCCTAATCGGATTAAGGGGTGTCCGACGATGGTGCTCCGCCCAGGTGGCGGAGCTGGCGTCGATGAAAGATGGGGTACGGTGGTTGACGAAGATAATGGTAGCGCGAGGATCGGAGCTCCGTCGCGGAGCTCGGAGGGATGGAGATGGAGTGAGAAGATAACGGTGGAGAGCGAATTAATTCGGAGAAAAATAAAGAAAAATCAAGAAGAGATCGGAAAGGATGGAGATGGCTACCTGGGGATTGGAGCTCGGACTTGAGTTCCAGGTCGTCGCTCGAAGGATCGGTAGGGTCCTGAGCTCACGCAACTTCGCGGAGGAGGCTGCAGCACGGCGGTGTTCGCCGTGGATCTCGCCGGAGAAGAAACATGTCGTCGCTCGAAGAAACACTCGAATGATGTCACCAAAAGGATGCTCTGAGCTCAAGGAGCCTCTCTGGAATGGCGGATGGATGTGATAGTGGCCGGTGATCGAGTATTTATAGGATGAAGTCAATGGGTTGAGTCGCTGGAAGGTGGAGTTCGAGGTCGTCGTGGAGCGACTCTGGTGGGTGTCGTGGGGAGTGAGGTAGCTGGCGAGGATGAGGGGAGAGTGGTGAAGGTCATGGTGGTGTTGGTAATCGGCGAGGGTGGCTGTAGTGGGAACGAAAATAGAAAGGGCGAGCCCCTCGTGCAAGGCTGAGAACGTGGGAGAGAGGGCGACGGGAGGTAGAAGACAAGGTCCTGACCGTTGGATTAAGATCCAACGGTTCAGGTCGAAGCGCTAACGAGCGGGTAGGATTAGATCAAGGGCGAATTGATTCAAGGGGCGTGATGGCGCCACGTGGCTCGTCAAAGGCGGAGTGCGAGCGGGTGGCGTTGATTAAATCCGAGGCGAGGTGATCAAGGGCGCTGAATGCGCTACGCGTCGCGTTATGGGAGCGGCGCTGGCGAACGGTGGAGATGAGCCCTGGTGTTTGATCGGATGGCTAAGGATCTGGCGCTAAAGAACGGCAGGGATCAAGAGATGAGGGCGAGATCGGAAGGCGCAAGACGCGCCATGTGGCGAACTGTGGGAGAGGCGCGAACGGCCGGATCAGATCTGAGATGGGAGGTGATATGACGGCAGGGGATAAAGGCGCACGTGGAGATGGCGCAGCCGTTGGATCGGGATAAAAATACAACGACTGTGGGCTCGCGCGGCTAGGGCAAGGGGAGCGGGCCGCGTGGCGCAACCAGAGGGCGCCACGTGGCCAGCTGTGATTGGCTGAGAAGAGAAATGAGTTTAGAAAGAGAAAGAGGCCGAATTTGGAAAAACTCAAAACATGAAAGTTGTAGATCTTGATGAGATCTACAAGTTTCATGTTGACCAAAGACGGAGATGAGGTCAAATATGATACAAAAATACAAGGATACAAATATACACCTATGTAGTATACAAAGAGGCTCAAAAACCCAACTTCTTCTTACGAGCTCCAAATTGGATGAAATTGGTCTCATTTTAAAGGTATTTTAATGTGTATTATTCTGAAAGTGAGTAGACCTATTTTGGAGGTTGTATGAGGAAATTATGGGCATCTTGTTGTCCAGGGGTTCTAGGGCTTTATTGGATTTTTATACAAAAGAGATCTCTGACTTTTCTTCCTCACATTATTAACTAAAGGTGTATGAATTATAAGAAAGGTGTTATTTTAATAGGTGGATATTTTACAAGTGATCTTGGCTTCTTATTTAATGCAAAATGTGAATGCTAAAATGCATATTTTATGAATGCATGTATGAATGCTAATTGTGCAAGAAAAAGGGAAATATGCATCTATTTACTCGGGAACAAGACTCTATTTTCAACTTTTAGAGTGATGAATCACAGATTTATCAACCCCCTATACTTAAGCCTTGCTCGTCCCCGAGCAACTAAATGAAATGTAAGAGTGAAATGATTTTGGGTTCCATACCAAGGTCATGAACAAAAGTTGAAAATGGAGGTTGACTCAACCTTTGGATTAATTGTGTGGTGGAACCTTATTGGGATCTGAATTTAAGACCTAACAGACTTCAAGTTCCACAAGTCTTCTATTCAAGACGCCTCAACAGTCAGGTCAGAACAAATCCTCAAACGCAAATTTCTGATGACTGATTCTTACTTGTACTGTGTGAGTGAAATATAACTCTCCACATCGGAAATGGCTCAGAACCAGCCTCCTCTAACAATGTTACTCAATAACCTGGTCCAGTAACTCTTTCCTCGAGGAACGGTTCAAGTGCGACTAGCTCAAGAGGAGGGGGTAGAGAAAAGAATGGACGGTAACCAGTGTAGCTACCTATCCCGGGATGCCTGACCAGTGTAGCCAAGTCATCCAAATGCATTTCTTTGCTAATATACATACTCCGACATGTATTTTATTTTCACTTGGACCTGTCTGATTTTTTTGACACTATATACAAGGTGCAGCATGTACATCAGGAGTTATTCCTCTTGAGCCAGTAGACTATCCCTCTTTTGAAGCATTATTGCAACCCACAGCATCCTGTCCTTAGACTTTAACACCACCAGACTAGGTTGAGATGCACTACCCTCCCTAGAGGAGGACGGATGTTTCCACCCGTGTGCTACTCCAAGCTAAAGGATTCTACCTCCTCACCACCTCATCATTGAAGAGCTATGTGCATTGTGCTTGTCCAAGTTAGGTCACTGTCTAAAAGAATCATGCGTGTGCACCAGATATTCTACTTAGACTAATCAAGATGACATGTGAACATAGACTTGCGGACTCAAAGAATTAAGTCACTTGACCTGAGAAATCTTAACTCCAGTTCCTATAAGGTTCCTCTGAAATTAGGTGGATTAAGGTCAAATCAAGTCCGTCCTCAATATCTACTCATAACTTGGTTTAGAACCCACTAACTTTTCACCTTGCATATGCAAGATATGCAGATGAGAGGTGCAGATGACATGCTATGAATATGAAATGCAAGACTCTTTTTCTTTTCAGATGCAGAGATGATGTGCAAGAGTAAATAAGAAGCCTTATTTTCAACACACATTTTTTTTCACACACTGGTATACCTCCTATGATACAAGTATTTTATGAGTACTATACAGGTGTATATACAAAAAAATTTCTCAAATTTTTACCCACTCGTAATTATTGCATAATATATACAAAAATACGCGAAAGTACGAGCTATGGGTAAAGTATATATGTAATATATACACGCCCCCTATACTTAGCGTGTGCTATGTCCCCAGAGCATAAAAAGCGACTAAAAAGACATAGCTCGGGCTAAGCGTAGGAGAGTTAAAATTACAAAAATCGTATAGAAGTCGCACCGCCCCCCTATACTTAGGCTCTTGACAGCCTAAGCGTAGAAGAAGATCAAAAATGGGGCGGACGAGGGAAAGGGGGGGAATGGATGAATATATACAAGGTGGGCATCGGTTCCCCCTATACTTGGGCTCTGGCAGCCTAAGTATAGGACAGGAATGAGTATGAGAACCGATGTGATCTGGAGGATTTACGGAGAACAGACTCAGGTGGCTCATCCCCCCTATACTTAGGATCTGGTCATCCTAAGTATAGTCCAAGATAGAGATAGATGAAGCTGGGATGAGTTACTAGAGTCGTGAGAGGAGAAAGGACAGAATGTACAGGAATGATGGTATATACAAGTGAGTCGGTCTGAATCTTTAAAGATGCTGCTGATGGTTGGAGCTCATTGCTGCAAGGTCTCCTGCGCGGCTCGAGGTGTATCTGCTGAATCTGTCTCGCGCATAAACACAATCTCCTCAATATGGACTAACTGCTCATTGGATTCGACGAAGTGTTTTAACAGTTGTCCATTCACAAGGGATGTCGGTGCGTCATCTGCGAGATCTGAGATCTCGACATATCCGCTATCATGCACCGCTCGGACAATGAATGGGCCCGTCCACTTGGATTTCAATTTGCCTTGGAAGGTCTTCAGCCTTGCATTAAACAACCATACCTTCTGTCCAGGAACAAAGGTCTTTCGTCTGATATATCTATCATGCCAACGCTTCACCTTGTCCTTGTACACCAAACTGTTGTCATATGCACGATTTCTGACTTCGACAAGCTCATTCATATCCATCTCTCTCTGCTTCTGCCCAAGGTGCGTGTTCCAATTGACCTTCTTAATTGCCAATTCTGATTTATGCACTAACTCTGCGGGCAAATGGCACAGCTTTCCGAATACCATCGGAAAGGGGAGGTTCCTAGCGGTGTCTTGTAAGCTTTCCTATACGCCCATAGGACCTGATCCAAGATCTGAGACGAGTCCTTCCTGTCTGGGCGGACAAGCTTTTGCAATATAGTCTTCACCTCCCGATTCGACACCTCAACCATACCATTAGTTTGTGGGTGGTAAGGGCTAGCGACATGGTGTTCGATGCCGTAGTCCTTCAAGAGTTTCTTCACCTCCCGGTTCACAAAGTGGCTACCCCCATCTGATATCATCATTTTGGGAATCCCGAACCTAGAGATGATATGATCTATGATGAATTTACAGACAGTTCTGCTGTCTGCGGCTCGGGTTGGGATAGACTCCACCCACCTGAATAGATAATCTACCGCAAGAAGGATGTACTCAAACCCGTGGCTAACAGGGAATGGGCCCATGAAGTTGATTCCCCAAGCGTCAAAGACATCACAAATGATGACAGGTTGCATTGGCATCTCATCCTTGGGACCAACAGTTCCTCCCATTCTTTGACATACTGGGCACGACTTCGGAAAGATGATGGCATCGCGAAACATAGTCGGCCAATAAAAACCACACTGAAGTACCTTTCATGCGGTCCTCTTCCCGGAGTGGTGTCCTCCTGCCTCCAAGCTGTGGCATAAAGAAAGGACACTCTGGTATTCCTCATGAGGAATACATTGTCTCCAGACACAATCCGGTCCTTCAAAGAAAAGGATCGGATCCTCCCAATGGTAGTGTCTCGCATCCTACTTAAGTCGGTCGATGTGGCTCTTGGGCCAATCCTCGGGAACCTTCTTGGAGACAAGATAGTTCACGATGTTGGCATACCATGGGAGTAAGTCTACAACGAAAATCGACTCGTCAGGGAATGAGTCTCGAATTGGTGAGTCCTCGGAAGTATTAAGATCTTCGAGACGAGAAAGATGATCGGCTACTAAATTCTTCTTTCTAGGTTTATTACGAATATCCAAATCAAATTCCTGGATAAGTAAAATCCACCGAAGAAGACGCGCCTTCGCGTCCTTCTTCTCCATCAAATACCGTAGAGCCGTGTGGTCAGTGAATACGATAACCTTGGATCCAATTAAATGAGATCTGAATTTGTCTAAGACAAACACTACCGCAAACATCTCCTTTTCCGTAACTGTATAGTTACGCTGAGCGATATCAAGCACTTTACTTGCGTAGTGTATGGAAAACGGGACGCCATCCCTTCTCTGTCCTAACACAACCCCAACAACAAAGTTTGAGGCATCCGTCATGATCTCAAAAGGTAGAGACCAGTCTGGGGCTTGTAGGATAGGTGCGTCCATGATCATCTCTTGCAATAGCTTAAAGGCTTCAAGACATTTGTGATCGACAACAAACTCCATGTCTTTGCCTAAAAGCTTAGTTAGCGGTCGGGCAATCTTAGAAAAATCCTTGATAAATCTCTTATAAAATCCGACATGCCCGAGGAACGACCACAACTGTTTGATGTTGGTCGGTGGCTGGAGTCGTCTGATCACATCCACCTTGGCAGGGTCAACCTCCATTCCTCTCTTGGAGATGACGTGCCCCAACACAATGCCTTCCATCACCATGAAGTGACTTTTCTCCCAGGAGAGCACCGGATTAACCTCACAACATCTTTTGAGGACTCGATCCAGATTCCTAAGACAGGAATCGAAGGAATCGCCGTGGACCGAGAAGTCGTTCATGAAGATTTTCATGAATTCACCGACCATTTCGGCGAATACAGCAATCATGCACCTTTGAAAAGTACCCGGAGCATTGTATAACCCAAAGGGCATGCGCCTGAAAGCATAGGTACCAAAGGGGCATGTGAATGTGGTCTTCTCCTGGTCCTCAGGAGCTATGTCTACATGATTGTAGCCTGAGAACCCATCCAAGAAGTAGAAGAATTCTTTCCCCGCCAGTCTTTCTAGGATCTGATCAATGAATGGTAGGGGGAAATGATCCTTCTTCGTTGCGGCATTCAAGCGTCTGTAATCCACACAGACGCGCCACGACGTGGGCACTCGCGTCACGATCTCCTCTCCGTCCTCGTTGGTGGTCGTTTGTATTCCCGACTTCTTCGGGACCACATGTATCGGGGCCACCCATTTCGAGTCGGAGATGGGATAAATCAAACCCGTGTTGCAACATTTCTCTATCTCCTTCTTCACTACCTCTCGTAAATTTGGATTCAAACGACGTTCGAATTCACGATAGGGTTTGGCTTCATTCTCCAAGTAGATATGGTGCGAACGAAGAGCGGGATTTATCCCGTGGAGATCGGAAATGCTCTAGCCTATTGCCTTGCGGTTTTCTCCAGGATATCTAGCAAGCGAGATTCCTGCTCCTCGATCAATCGTGAACTGATGATGACCGGATATTTCTTCTTTTGCCCCACAAGGAAGGCGTATTTCAATGTTGTGGGTAAAGGTTTGAGCTCAGGTAAGGTGTGATCATCTAGGAAATCTGGCTCAATCGAATCTGGCTGAGTGTTGGAAGTGGCTGGATCTTTCTCTGTAATAGCTGCCACCAAATTATTTGGCTCTGGAGTCGGATCGTCAAAGGTCTCCATGAAATCGGCGAAAGCCACGTCCGACTCGTCATCCTCATCGTCTGATTGTCCTAAAGAGGGAAGGACTGACTCCGATCTCAACTTGTGTGGGTGCATGCTGGTCCTGCTGTGTGTAAGTCTGATCCCAGCCACTCTGAGGCCCCGATCCCTGTTCCTGTACAAGATGGACTCGATGTACAGGTACAGGTGGTGCAGAAGGGGCATGTAGCTTTATCTTAGCTACCTTCTCAGAAAGTTCCTCCACTTGCTTCGGTAGACGTGAGAGAGATTCAAGGTCAGCGACTCTCTTGTGGATCTGCTCGACCATGGTTAACTTATCAGCAATCATCCCCACGCTGGGAATGAGGTCTTCTGTCAGATCCGCTATAGTCCTTCGGGTTGTCTCATTAGATAAGATTGAGGGAGACAACTGATAGCCCCTGGCGGCCTGTAACCTGCCGGTTTCTGCCATCTGCTCTAGTATCTTCCATACAACATCCTCATTCTTATTCAGATAGCTTCCTCCACAGGCGGCACTTACTAACCCCTGCATCTCCGGGTTAAATCACAGAACAAGGTTTGGACTAAGATCGCCTTAGAAATGCCGTGGCAGGGACATTTCTGAATTAGGTCATTAAACCTATCGCAGGCATCATGGAATGGTTCATTGGGTCCCTGGGAGAAACTGGCGATCTTTGTTCTCATTTGGTTAGTCCTACTTAGAGGGTAGAACTTCTTCAGGAATAAGTCCTTGAACTGCATCCAGGTTGTACATCTCACCCCTAGGTTTTTCAGCCAATGTGCTGCCTTATCTCCTAAGGCAAAAGGGGTGGCCTTCAGTCGAATGTAATCCTGCTCAACCCTAGGATGGCTAAGGTTGTTGCAAACCAGGTCGAAGTCTCGGAGGAAGGCATATGGTTCTTCATGGGCATTTCCATTGAACTTCGGTAGCAGACTAAGGAAGTGGGGCTTAAGCTCAAATGCTTCGGCGGGAACCGCTGGTGCCAACCAACTTTGTATCTCATTCTCTGCTGGGTTGTAGGCATCAACCATTGGTCGGTCGATTCCTCCTGCCGCAATGATTTGTCCCATTCTAGCCGCGAGATCTGCATTTTGTCGTTCGGCTGTGGCAAGGCGATTAAGAATTTGTCGCAATTGATCCTCATCCGGTGGCTGCTTAGGCGACATCTTGTCCTCTATTCCTGGGTATGAAACAATGTTGGTCTCAGAGGACAAATCAAGGAAGGGATTCTTACCGAGGCAATGATCTTCCTCGGTAAGCTCAGAGGAGAGGAAAGGGTTGGTTTGAGAGTAACCACCCTGGGTGTGAGGAAACCAGAACTCAAGAGGGTCATGAGTCCTGGGTGGTCCAAGGTGCGCTTGGGCCGATGAAGAGTAGTTTCGTGGGGGGCTCAAAGAGAGATTGGTGAATAAAGAGTCGATATCCCCCCAGTCCCTCATCTTGATTTGGCGAGAAGAAATGGGAGTTCTAAGTGAAGATAGGGTATGACTCCTACATGAAGCAAGCAATTCAATCCAAGACCCTGGGTTCACACTCAACACAGTGAAGGACTCGAAGTCGAGTCCAATTTATCTTGTAAATTTTTAAGTTAGATTTTTTAAGCAAGATAACAAGGATTACGCGGTCTATAGGGAAGTCGGCTCAGAGCCGGATGCGTCTTCCCTGTTTAACCTGTCGCCTAAGATACCGCCGGTCCTTCCTTTCTTCGCTCCTATCGCAAGTTGAGGACTCAAAGACCATGCCCCTATCTACCTGTAAGCAGGCGGAGGCTGACAAGGCTGGGACTTCGCCCCAAAGGGTTACTAGCAACTTGTCGCGAAGTACCGTTGGTTCACCCCTGACTACCCGCGAACATGCGGAGGCTACTTAGTACTAGTCAGTGAATCTGAAAGTATCAAACTTGTGATATTTGCTAGGATCAGTTGGC
The DNA here is from genome assembly GCA_037367405.1 of Ottelia alismoides. Taxonomy (NCBI): domain Eukaryota; kingdom Viridiplantae; phylum Streptophyta; class Magnoliopsida; order Alismatales; family Hydrocharitaceae; genus Ottelia; species Ottelia alismoides. The sequence continues at coordinate 973,466 of JAZKJV010010490.1, read as the reverse complement.
CCGTGATATGGAAGGCGGGGATTTTGACTCTGCCTTAAGGTGTTCACATACGCTCAAGTACCCTCACTCAGCCTGAAAATAAGGTCGGGGATTAGTCTCCCGCAAACAATTTTTCCAATTTTATTGATTTTTTTGGTCAATAATGTTAGCAGTCCCGGTTTTAAGTTAAGTTCTCACTTGTTAGTCCAACCACACAGCACGCCTATTGTCCAGTACCAATTTCCATTTAATTTAAGTGTGAAAAATAGAAGGGGAAATCGAGAAAAGCCGATGCATGAAAAACGATGATGCGTATGCTAAGTTAAGAAGACTTACAGTGATCCCTTCGCTTGTATGCAGGATGCAAAACAGTATTGAAATTTTTACACTACATGCAAATGCAGACGACAAAATCCGCTCCTAGACATGCAGTTCTATTAGCGAGTGAAGAATATGTTTATTTGACTAGATCTGCGGTCTAGATGCGTCTTTTAAGTGTATGTGTGGTACCAAAAATTACGAGCACAGGCAATTCCTGAAGTTGCTCGAGGAGTCGCTAGTGCAAGCCTAAGTTACAATTCAAACCACACAGCACACGGGGACACGATTCCACTATTTTTACACACGCGAGAACCCAAACGAGAACCGCTGGAAATGACGCAAGAAAAAATATGGAAATAAATAAATGTACAAGTTCTCTCAAATCCCTCAAAGAATTAAAAATGTCGATTCCTCGAAGCGTCTTCGACTCTTCGCATTCCTCGCACAAAAAATAATTTGAGGTCAGATAAAGAACGACTCGAAAAATACAAAAATTAAAGGACGGAAAATATTTACAAGAAAACCGGGGGTCAGACTACCCGAGGATTGAAAATCAAACAATCAGAATCTCACTGCAAATTAACTTAAGCCGTGCCTCCCCGGCAACGACGCCATTTTGATAACTCGCTCCCACTACCCTTGTTAATTCGAGCAAATTAATGTCCAAATTAATTGATTATGTTCGTTGCAGTTGGATAACGAGAGGGAATATCAAAAACCTCTTTTAATTTAAGCAAGTCAATTTCGAGTGGCAACTTTTTTTACTTGGTGAAGTCCAAGGTCGAACTCAGGGAGGCATCTGTCTCCTTAGGTTGATTTTTAGCAAATTTCCAAGTGTTCAATTTTCGAGGAACAATATTTTTGGTTTTTTTCAGTTTTTTATGCAAGACACATGCAAAAAATCAGGCCAATTTAGAACTTAAATCCGTTAAGTATTCAAATGAAGTCCAAAAATAATAAAAATTGGCCAGATGATGAATTATGATGAAATTAAGCTACCCTATTTTTTTTGGAATTTTCTGACACTAAATGGATTTACTGTGAATTAAAAATGAATGCAGGGTGATTTTGACTAATTTAATTTTAATAAATATCAAATCACAGTATTTTTAGGAACAAAAATTATCCTAGATAGATCTAATGATGAAGAATTCAGGAAAATTATCAGACCTTAATTTTAATGTGAAATGAACGTATTAAAAATAAACTAAGGAAATCACCAATTAATTTATTTAGGTCTCGAAATGTGTGCAAATGAGATGAAATTTTTATGCAATGTTAAGTTAATTATCCTATAGCTAATATGATTTTTTGGGAATTTTTGGAGTTACAGAAAAATTTCTATTAATGAAAAGGTGAAATTGGGAAAAATATTACAGAAATGTACCTATTAATCAATTAAAAATTCTACTGATATCACAAAAATGTGCCAAGTGTCACATAAGATAAAGGACAAGTTACACTACAACATGCAATTTTTGGAATTCAAAATTAATGAAATATGGACACCTAAATATGTGTGCAAAGACAAGGGCATAACTGCAATACAAAAAATTAAAATTGCTTAAAATAAAATATGCTGACCGGGACCTTAATGCAATTACCTATAATGCAGGGGGCAAATTCTCCACTGACACACGTGCTCCTCACGTGAAGGCGCTTCACAGGGACTGATTTGTAATTTCAGAAAGTTTCAGGGGCCTTGGTGCAATTTGCCCAGGGCGCACGTGCTCCTCACGTGGGGTACCCTAGGCTCGGATGACTTCGGTGGCTTGGGATGAGGCTCGGGTGCCCTGGAGGTTCGGCTGGAGGCTCGGAACAGCTTCGGGTGGTCCGAGCCTAGAGGTCGGGAAAGAGGCTCGGACGAGTCGATGTGGCGCGATCAAGATCGTCAGATCTAGAACGATCCAACGGTTGTTGGATGCTGGGGCGTAGTGAATCAGTGACCATCAGATCTGGATGGATCTAACGGTGCCTGGAGATCGATGGAGGGGGCTACGTGGCGTGCTTCTGTCCGTAGGATCACTAGTCGATCCAACGGTGAAGGGCTTCCTCCAGAGATGACGACGTGGCGCGATTGTGACCTTCGGACTGTTCGATCAAGATGATCGAACGGTTCCTGGACGTCGTCTCCGACAGCCCTCCGCCACCTGCGGAGGAGTAGGCGGGGCTCCGGCGAAGCTGGCGTTGCACCGCCCGATCCTCCAGGCGTCGATGAAGGTTGATGGCGAGTCAGAGATATCTCGGAAGATGCGTGGCGAAGTGGCGAAGCCTCCGGTGAGCTCAGGAGCGGAGGAGGAGCTCTGAGGCACGGTGGCGGTGAAGCTCAATGGGGGCTCCGACGAAGCTCCGGCCAGTGAAGAAGTGAGTACCTGCAGGGGTTAGATCTATAGCCGAAGCACGCGGAATGTCGGAGGAGGTGTGCGTAATGAATGGCGAGGCCTAATCGGAGTGAGGGGTGTCCGACGAAGGTGCTCCGCCCAGGTGGCGGAGCTGGCGTTGATGAAAGATGGGGTACGGTGGTTGACGAAGATAATGGTAGCGCGAGGATCGGAGCTCCGTCGCGGAGCTCAGAGGGATGGAGATGGAGCGAGAAGATAACGATGGAGAGCGAATTAATTCGGAGAAAAATAAAGAAAAATCAAGAAGAGATCGGAGAGGATGGAGATGGCTACCTGGGGATTGGAGCTCGGTCTTGAGTTCCAGGTCGTCGCACGAAGGATCGGTAGGGTCCTGAGCTCACGCAACTTCGCGGAGGAGGCTGCAGCACGGCGGAGTTCGCCGGAGAAGAAACATGTCGTCGCTCGAAGAAACACTCGAATGCTGTCACCAAAAGGATGCTCTGAGCTCAAGGAACCTCTCTGGAATGGCGGATGGATGTGACAATGGCCGGTGATCGAGTATTTATAGGATGAAGTCGATGGGTTGAGTCGCTGGAAGGTGGAGTTCGAGGTCGTCGTGGAGCGACTCTGGTGGGAGTCGTGGGGAGTGAGGTAGCTGGCGAGGATGAGGGGAGAGTGGTGAAGGTCGTGGTGGTGTTGGCAGTCGGCAAGGGTGGATGTAGTGGGGACGAAAATAGAAAGGGCGAGCCCCTCGCGCAAGGCTGAGAACGTGGGAGAGAGGGCGACGGGAGGTAGAAGACAAGGTCCTGACCGTTGGATCAAGATCCAACGGTCCATGTCGAAGCTGTTAGAGTATTTGGTTATGCGCCCATGAGTTGTAGAGAGGGTAAATGGATCCTGGAGAAGATCCATTTACCCCCATTCTATGTTTAGTCCCACATGGACCAACAGTGGGACTTGGAGGCTCTGGGAAGGCTATATAAGGAGCCCCAGACCTCCTGTACTCATTGAGAAAGTGAATAGAAAAACATGCCCCGTTAAGGGCTTCTCCCGTGGTTTCATCCCGCTCCTCACGGAGTAGGGTTCCACGTAAAATCCCAGTGTTCTTGTTTTTATCTTTTTCTCTGATATTCGCTTCCGCATGTTTATTTTATAACATGGTATCAGAGCGGGTTCGATTCTCGCGGTTTTATGTTCTTAATATATCCGAGATTCGGTTTATGAAGAAGAATCATTTTATGCTGTTCTTGGAGATTTATTCGTCGGAGATTTACGTTCTAGGGTTTTCTTCTTGAAACCCTAATTTTTGTTGTAATCATCTTCTTGGCTGCTTGTTCCTTCTCAAGCAGGCCTCCTTTGGAGGCGATCAGAGCAGGAGGAGGCCGCGCAAGTTTTTCGATCCCAGATCCCAGGTGCTTCTTCTTCCTCGCGCACATCCTCCAAGTCCTGAAACGCAGCATCTCGCTCGCAGCGCGAGTCTTCCAGCCCTTCGGGCTCCTCATCCGGAGGCGCCTCCTTTCACGCGCCTCTTGTCGCGCCCAATGAGTTCTTCTGGCGGCAGCACGCCTCCAGGTTCCTGAGCCACAACCAACGCTACAAGGAGCATCATCTTCTGCGCCAGATCCTTCGCAGGCGCTGTCCAAACCCCCAGGCGATTGTCTTCAGCGGTGCTCGTGCGCCACAACGGTGCTTGAGCCCTCCAGCCAAATCCCAGGCGGCATCAACGCACGCCTCCCCACGCATCGGCCTCTCCCAGCGCCTCTGCGGCTCCCCGCCGATAGACCCTCCGTGCACGCACCTCGAAGACCCAGGCAGCACCGATCTCGCGTGGGCCTCCCCATCGGGCGGCGGCGGCACCTCCTCCGCTTTCTCCCCTTCAGGCAGCACTCCTACGGGGGGCGCATCTGGCCTCGTGAAGCCCCAGCGGCGCAAGCAGAAGGGTTCCAGGGAACCCTGTTGAAGAAATAGGGGGGGCGGCGCCCGACTAAAAAAAAAAGAAAAAAAGGGAGGGGTCCCAACGTGGGAACCCTAAACCCTCATTATTTTTATGTGTTGGGCTCAAGTGGGGCCAAATAGTTGAGAAAAAAAAACGAGTGAGGTTGCAGGCCCAAATGGGCCGAGGTGTTTTTTTTTTTTTTAAAAAAAAAGAGAGAGAGAGAGATTTTGTAAAGCCCAATTGGGCTAAGGTACAATTGGGTCCAAATGGACCACGCTTATAGTGTTAAAAAAAAAGAAGAAAAAAAAGAAGAAAAAAAAGGCGCGTACATTTGAAAAGCCGTACGCATAGTATGAAAAAATGAAAGAGGCGCGCACAAAGAAAAGCCGTGCGGAAAATATTTGAGAAAAATGTTGCAAAAGCCGGAAAAATTTTTTTTTGTGACGGCTTATTAAAAAAAATTGAAAAAAATGTGACGGCTTATTTTAAAAAAAATGATGAAAGCCGCAAATTTCATGTTTGTTTTCCCCATTATGTTGTCTTCTCCCAACTTTGTCGATTTATCTGTTTTCCGACAAGTATGGGAGAAAGGGGGAGTATATGTAGAGTCACAGGTCTTGCCTTCCAGATGCATATTCAGATTTCCAGACCGATCAGATTCCAGACTCTACGGTTCAGATCCAGGTTCAGACTCGATGATTGTCTTCCGAGTCTCCAGTTTCAGACACGCACAAGTGTGCGGTCATTTGTCAGATGAGCATAAGTTGCCATCTTTTGTCAGAGGTCCCCATCATTCTTGTTGTTGTCAGGCCAGAGTTTTCATGTGAGCCATAGGGACTCCAGAGCAGAGGACCATTCCTTATGCCATATGTTGGCAAGGGTTTTCATGTGGTATCATAGGTACACCAGAGCAGTGCACCATTCTCTGAGCCAGATGGGAGAGACCCAGTTCTCCGACGAGGAGACTTCAGGCGCAAGTTCAGACTCGACGGTCAGATTCTGAGTCTTCAGTTGACTCACACTCCAGCCCGTTCGTCCTCCTCACCTGCACGGCATGAGAAGCAACGTCCTCGACTGCAGCATGTGCGCGTTGGGTTGATATTGTCCGTAGTGTCTTGTAGCGTTGAGTTGAGTTTCTGTTTGTTTGTCCAAGCTGAACATTGCATGCTCCAGCTTGAGGGGGAGTGTTAGAGTATTTGGTTATGCGCTCATGAGTTGTAGATAGGGTAAATGGATCCTGGAGAAGATCCATTTACCCCCATTCTATGTTTAGTCCCACATGGACCAACAGTGGGACTTGGAGGCTCTGGGAAGGCTATATAAGGAGCCCCAGACCTCCTGTACTCATTGAGAAAGTGAATAGAAAAACATGCCCCGTTAAGGGCTTCTCCCGTGGTTTCATCCCGCTCCTCACGGAGTAGGGTTCCACGTAAAATCCCAGTGTTCTTGTTTTTATCTTTTTCTCTGATATTCGCTTCCGCATGTTTATTTTATAACAGAAGCGATAAGGAGCGGGTAGGATTAGATCAAGGGCAAATTGATTCAAGGGGCGTGATGGCGCCACGTGGCTTGTCAAAGGCGGAGTGCGAGCGGACGGCGTGGATTAAATCCGAGGCGAGGTGATCAAGGGCGCTGAATGCGCCACGCGTCGCGTTATGGGAGCGGCACTGGCGAACGGTGGAGATGAGCCCAGGGTTTTGATCGGATGGCTAAGGATCTGGCGCTAAAGAACGACAGGGATCAAGAGATGAGGGCGAGATTGGAAGGCGCAAGACGCACCATGTGGCGAACTGTGGGAGAGGCACGAACGGGCGGATCAGATCTGAGATGGGAGGTGATCTGACGGCAGGGGATAAAGGCGCACGTGGAGATGGCGCAACCATTGGATCGGGATGAAGATCCAACGGCTGTGGGCGCGGGCGGCTAGGGCAAGTGGAGCGGGCCGCGTGGCGCAACCAGAGGGCGCCACGTGGCCAGCTGTGATTGGCTGAGAAGAGAAATGAGTTTAGATTGAAAATGAATTTGGAAAAACTCAAAACATGTAAGTTGTAGATCTTGATGAGATCTACAAGTTTCATGTTGACCAAAGGCAGAGATGAGGTCAAATATGATACAAAAATACAGGGATACAAATATACACCTATGTAGTATACAAAGAGGCTCAAAAACCCAACTTCTTCCTACGAGCTCCAAATTGGATGAAATTGGTCTTATTTTAAAGGTCTTTTAATGTGTATTATTCTGAAAGTGAGTAGACCTATTTTGGAAGTTGTATGAGGAAATTATGGGCATCTTGTGGTCCAGGGGTTCTAGGGCTTTATTGGATTTTTATACAAAAGAGATCTCTGACTTTTCTTCCTCACATTATTAACTAAAGGTGTATGAATTATAAGGAAGGTGTTATTTTAATAGGTGGATATTTTACAAGTGATCTTGGCTTCTTATTTAATGCAAAATGTGAATGCTAAAATGCATTTTTTATGAATGCATGTATGAATGCTAATTGTGCAAGAAAAAGGGAAATATGCATCTATTTACTGGGGAACAAGACTCTATTTTCAACCTTTAGAGTGATGAATCACAGATTCATCAGCTTCCATAGACGCAACATGTGTAGAGAGTGATTTACCATGTATCCCATTTCGGCTACAATGTCCTTTACTATATAAGGACCCTTTATAAACAGTTCATTGACGCACTGCCTAACAACTATCCCTCATAATCATTGGTTTCTAGCAATGATTGCATGGTTTCTAGGAATGGAAGAGGAGATATCTGCACTGGTTTCACGGAATACTTGGCAACTCGTTTATCCACCTAGCAACTATAACGGGGTAGGTTCTATATGAGTGATTACAGTGACGTACAAGCCCAATGGATTGGTTGCTCGGTACAAGGTTCACTTAGTAGCAAATGAGTTTACACAAACCTATGGTGTTAATTCTTCAGCCCATTCTCTTAGGTCATGTGTCTCTCTACTATGCGAATTCTCGTGGTTGTTGCAGTATGACTCGATTGGCCTTCGCATCTGCTTGATGTAAATAATGCCTTTCAGTATGATAATCTTTAGGAGATAGTATACATGTAACAACCTCCCAGCTTCAATGCTCTAGGGTAGTCTCAAAGGTGTGCCCATTATGGAAAGCTATATAGGACTTAATCATAGCCTCGTGCTTGGTTCTATAAATTATCAAAAGTACTAGAAAGTATGGGCATCACTAGATCATCGACAAACCGTTCTTTCTTCATACAAAAGAATGAAAAAGAAATCGTGGCAATCATGGCTTTAAGAAACACGCCTCGATGCGTCAACACATAAGCCTTGGTGTGTTTTCCATGAAACTGCCTCGAGACTATAGCCTTAGTCTCTAAATCTGTGTCGTAAGCATCAGAGACTCGAGGCGGTATCGAGGCACTGCATTTGGTCGAGTAAATAAAAAAACTATATAAAGCTATATGTTTACAATAATATTAAGCATACATTAGTCACAAATATACAAGTCACACTCACAATATTGTCTTATAGTATCATTATTTGTTACTTTTGAAATATAATATTTAATAAATATGTAATTATACATTGATATTACAGTCATCATTGCATCAAAGAAATCATGCAAGTGTATATGATTGTTTCCAATTAGTATGAATAGGAATTCACATATTTACATTACTATTACATAATCACAAATTAAAACGTGCATATACCGTTAATATGATATGTTTTGTACATCTCCTAAATTTGAAATATTCAAATTTAGGATTTATGATATATATTGTGTGAATATTTGAAGTTTATAATTTACGATAATATAATTATGTTTAATAATATTTTTACATTTATTTTCTCTATAAATTGATGCTTACGCCTCGACTGCTTCAAGGTTTACGTCTCGTTTCAATAACGGAAAACCGCCTCGATCTGCCTCGCCTTTTTTAAAGCCTTGTTAGCAATGCTTGTTTATGTAGATGACATCCTCCTGACGTAAGATGAGTCTAACAACATTACATCAGTTAAGAAGCAACTAACATACCAATTTGTCTTCAAAAATTGGGGTTCATACTTTCTTGGGAGTGAAATTTCTAGATCTAAGCGAGGTCTATTTATTTCCCAATATTAGTATGCCACTAATCTTCTTCAAGAGACATGGATGCTAGGATGTAAGGCAACACATATTCCTATGGATCCTAACGAGCACATCTATGGGCAAGGAGCTGTTGAAGGTACTGGTCGATATAGGGTGGACAGTTACTGTATTTAACCACTACAAGATTGGATATATCTCTTGCAGTTGGCAAACTGAGTCAGTTCATGGACTCTCCCACTTCTGTTCATTTCGACACATGCATGATGCTCATAAGATATACCAAGTCCTCTATAGGGAAATGCCTGATATTCACCAAAAGGTAACACCTTCGATCTCATAGCCTATTCTGATGCATATTAAGAGGATGCTTGAATGACAGAAAATCAACTTCCTGGTTGCATACTTCTCCGGAAGCTTGGTTACTTGGAAAGTAAGACTGAAGCAGTAGTCTCCTGTACAAGTGTTGAGACTGAATACAAAGCCGTGGTCCATGCATTAACATAACTAACATGGATTCGATCCTTGCTCACGAATCTTCACATCATTCTTAGTGACACCATGGAGCTCAGATGTGATGACCGAGCAACAATGCATATAACCAACAATCCCATGTTTGATGAATGTGTCTAAGATGTGGGAGCTGACTGCCATTACGCTAGGGTGAAGGTTATTGGGAAAAACCTTACGCGCATCACAGAAGCGTGAAGATCGCATCATGCAATCGGGAGTGACTAGTCATACTAGTTGCTCGGGGCAATGTAATTTAAAATGATTAAACAGATGAAATCACATATTTCAAGAACACTTCTCAAAACGTTTCATCAAGATAGCAAAACGAGTTCGAGGAATACCTCTTTAAGCGTGGTGCGATCATTAATATCTAAAGTAAGAGTTTCTCCTGTCTCAAGTCCGATCCGACGTAGATCACACTTGCGGGCTCGAAGATGAATCGCGTGCTTCCTGCAATCAAAGTTGGTGATCTGAGCAACGGATCTCTTGATTTCGTTTCACGAAATCCGACATCTCCTTATTATTGAGAGAGCGAGGTGTACCGAAGATGACAACCATATTATTGAGAGAGAGAGTGGACAACCATGAGAGACAGAGTTGTTGTATTTTGTTTGTGTAAAATAAAAGGCTAGGACTACCTCTTCTTTCATACTAAACTGGATGTACACGGATCTCAATCCATGTGCCCACAGATCCAATAACTTAGATTGATTTGTGCTTTCAATGAATTGACATGATTTTGTTGTGTTTTAATTACCATCAACAAATTTGTCGAATTTAATATAATTAAATATATTGAAATCAATCAATATATTTTAATTCAAATCACAACAACAAAGATGGAGCTAATTGGAAGAGAGAGAGATCCCCAATCCATACGAGGGGTGGACGTCCACCAAGTTGATGGAGCTCAACTTGGTCGTCCCCCCTTCAAGTATGGTAAGAGGGTCTCATCCAACATTGTTGAAATATTATTCTCTAACAATAATTCCACATATGTAATAACTTTTATTGCATAATTATTCACCAAAAAATCCAAATTAATTTTGTGACAATTTCAATCATGCAAGTGAAAGAATGTGACTCATATTCACATATCCAAAAGGAAATGTAATTGCAATTACAGTTAATTGTCCAATGTGAATCCAATTCACATTGACTATTAATTTGTAAATAAAATTATAATTAGCTCTCCCTCTCTAATATATTATAAATCACATTTATAATATCCATCTCAGATATCCATGCTCATATATCCAAATAATATGAATTACATTCATATTATTCATAATAATTAAATCACATTTAATTATCCATTTTGTTCAATGCTCGTATACATTATCAACAATGAAATTATTCTTGAACTCTTTAAAGCATAATGCGCTTTCTCCGCGAATACTTGGATATAAGGACATGGTGATTGTATGTTTCATGTCTAGTGACTTGGATATTGAGATATATCTCAAATTCTGATCAAATGGACCTCTCAAAGAGGTCTGATTAAATCAAAGTTGTAAGTCTAATCTTCTCATTGCATATGAATCATATTCAGATCTTTGCCCAACATATGGACTAAGATCAAATTACTTATCTATTGAGATGAGTCACTAAAATCCAAACTTGTTTCATTACTCACTCGGAATGAAAGTGTTACGGTTATACAATCGTTTACGATCACATCACCCTCGAGTATTCATAATACTCGTACATCCTTTATATTGGAAGACCTAGAATAGTGTCTTCTTCAGGGGTTTATTATTGGGAGTTGGTATTGATCATATACTTTCCAAAAACATACATCTTACCTTGGTATTAATCATATGATTTTCAAAATCATATAGCAAGCCTACAACTTCAATCAAGCTTCTAAAGCATGATGATCGTGCATAGAATTTGATCTTAATATCTCATGAGTGAGCTCATGTCATCCGATTCTGTAAATGAACTTGTGTGATCCCTTTGAGAGATCGTATTACTCATATGACCTTGTATACACACCAGTTCGTCGGTATATAGATCTTGATTAGATCATCAACCTCTCGGTCTGCCAAATGTACATAGTCAAACATATAGTAGTAACACATCTGTCTCCGACAAGAGGATGCATGCGACAGTATACGACATAGGTCTTGGTTATCTCAAACTCGTTAAGTCAACTCTTTGACCTAAGTTATCTAAACATCTCCGAATCTCTATTCCTATGCAGAGGATCAACATCAAGATGTCGGTTAGATATCAGACTTTAGAGAAAAAAAGGATTGCGAACTCCTTCTCAAGCTGGAGATCGTTTCTCAATAATCACTTGATGGTGCTCGGTGAATATTCAATCTAACTCTTTAGATATCACCCAAGCGTCGACCTGTATGGTTCAACTTTTGAATCAATAACTTTATGATCATTAAGATGGCCATGATACATAACCCTAATTGTACTAAGGGACCTATAATGCAAATTAGTTATTCTTCATTTCTGATCAGGGAATGAATTTTGCAATAACATTTATTGCATAATGGCTCGCCGTGGGCTTGTATGTCCAACAATCTCCCACTAGCCCAAAGAGTCATTAATGAGTTAGTTTTTAAACTCGCACTCATGTACTCTTCGTAATCTATTTAGAAAAATAGCTAGATAAGCTGACTAGTCACTCTGTTTTCGAGAGACTTTGCCAAGTCCTTTTACGGTACTTGCATATCTCTAGTAATAGTACTCGCATCCAATGCGAATGTTGCATCTTATGCAACCAATACTCAATTTTGTTAAAGCAGTTATAGTGTCCTTGGCACTACAACTCAATAATTATTATAACCAGTATGTAACTTCTATTATCATTATCAGAATGCCCTTATTCCCGGAAATCTCTATCTCCTAAAATTGAAACACCATTCTTAAGTCTTATAAGGCATCTACAGTTAAAGCCTTTTTGTTCACTATCTATAATGTCTTAAGTTCTTGAAGATAATACTTTGAAATCACTATTTCAAAAGTCTTGTCATCTTTGAAGATATTGTTGTTACTGCAATCAAGTGTTTTATCTCCATAGTAGGATTACCAGCAGTTTACCACTTCCACTATATGACAGATATCTGGCTTTTGTACACATCTAGTATATACCAAGGTTCTCATAACTGATGCACGAAGGCAAGCAGTTTTAGTATTCACTTCCTCAACTCTTTAAGGTGCTATCTCTTCAGATAGGTCAATACCATATCTGAAGGGAAGGAAGCCTTCTTTGGGATTTTCTTAAAAATTGAACATGTCCAAGGTGTACCATTAACGTGACGGTCCCAATGCCCTTTTCTCTTTGTTTCTGAACAACTTCAGGACTAAGATCTAAGAGGTATCCTGGAGATCTATTATCTCAAGGTATGGAACAACCAGATTATAAAACACTTATTCTTATCCTTATATCAATCCAAACGATTAGGATATTATTAATATTTAACATGATGAACACAATGACATTCCCACTAAGCATCACCTGGTTGATCAAGATTTTGTATGAAATTATAACCTTTATAGTTTCATTAATTCTGATGGTTCGACTACTAGAAGCTTATCTGAGCCCATAAATAGAGTTCCTTTAGTTTGCACATCTTACCTTCTTCAACTATTAAGCCGTGGGGCTACTTCATATGAATATTCTCGAAGAGGTATTCATAGAGGGACACAATCTTGATTTCTATCGTGTAGATGTCATCGTCAAGTTGTGTAGATATAGTTAGCAATATTCTGATGGGTTTAAGCATGGTCTCTGAAGAGAAAGTCTCATTGCAAGTGATATCTTCTCTTCATGCATATCTTATAGATGCGAGCCATGCTTTGATGGTCTCCACCTTCTCATCAGGTTCCCTCCCTCTCTTGAAGATCCATTTGCACCTAACGGGTTTTACCCTTATAGGTGGATCCTCGAGGATCCATACATAACACTTGTATATGAAGTCTACTTTAGACTTTATTGATAACATCCATCTCTCCATGTCTTGATCCTTGGAAGCTTCATCATATGAATTCAGATCATTGCTAGACTTAAGTGACACATGGAATTCATACTTTTTTAGGTGGTCTCACCACCCTCAGACTAATTTGATAAGGTATGAGTGTTTCATCTTTAATTGTCCTATTAATTTTTGATTTCAGGAGCTTCATTATTTTCTTAAGATTTAATGCGTTCCTTTACTTCATTTTCATCTTGATTCCAAGAAAGTCATCATCTAAAAATCATATCCTTAGAGATGAAATCTTTTAAGAATCTCAAGGTCATAAAGTAGGTATCCAATACCGTCCTTTATTTTCCTAATGAAGTAGCACTCTCGGGTTCTAGATTCCTGCATTCTTGCATCCATGATATGGTTATGGGCCAAGTAACCCTAAATCCTCAAGTGTCCAACACTATGCTAGGTTCCAAACCATAGCTTTACGAGGGTTCTCGGGTTTAAATATGCATGGGATATTGTTAAGGGTGTATATTTACTATATATATACCTGGAAACTAAGAGGTAATAATGTTAATATTCATCATTGATCAAATCATGTCACACATGATCCAATTGCATCTCCCTACAACTTTATTGAGTTGAAATGTATTAGGAGGAGTGAGATAGGATTATATTCCTTTCTCTATAAGGTATTCCTTAAATTCATCTAATAGATACTTGCTGCATTGGTTAGATCAAATTCATTTCATCTTCCTTCAAACTTTGATTCTAAACCAAAAATATGAATATATTTTAAATGTTTTTGAGATGAATGGATGATACTCATATCACAAATCAAGGTTGCAAAGGTCGGTAGTCGGTACTCGGTCGGTTGGGTCACTGACTAAGGATTAATCGGCAGTCGGATGACTAATCAGATTTAGTCGGACCTTAATCGACTTTGATTTTTATCATTATTTTAAATATATAACTTATTTTTATACATATATTTACATAGATTTTGTACATTTTTATTCTATCATAATAAAATAAAAGAAGTGATTGAATTTAAATAAAACATTAAGCATATAATAATAAACTTGCTTATAAAAAAACATGGTATCTCCAAGCAAAAATTGGTAGAAATATAGTCAAATGTTCTTCTTCCTCCTATTGATCTTTTAAGGTTTAATTTCAATATTAGAAATGTTAATGAGCCATTTATTAATATTCTAATTTAGTAGAGTCCTCTAGATGTTAGATTACTATCTAAAATATATCTATATTTTAATGATAGGTCTATTCCAAAATGCATGTTTATTTCCAACATTTAGAAATAAATAATGAATGCATTCTAATATCTAGGTCATAGAGACATTCTCTAAGACTAAGGGCCCTCCCACTGAAAATATGTAGTCCATCCAATGGAAATTATTGCAATAATTGCATCAACATTCATGTGGATGACTATTAAACCTTAATATCAAAATTTTCAGTCTTCTAAAATATATGCAATCAATTGCAAGTGTTGTTCAAAGAATGAGATACAATTATTATACTTTGATCGTATCTAATAAGCAAGTTTATTTCATTGATTATCTGTAGATGCATAATATGCTGATGTACTATCTGAGTCCTCTAAGGATCTTAGATAGTCTAGATTGTCTTACCATCAAAACATCTTCTTGTTGCAATGCATTCATCCAACTTTTTGGATATCATATGTGTGGAAATTATAGAAGTACAATCAACTCTTTGATTTTCCTTTTTACTTGAGTTATACCCATGCTTCCACTACTCTCCCTTCATCTATAAAGAACCATTGCTTAAGACGAAGGATCTCTTATGTTGAAATCAGAAGATTTCAATATAAAGTATTTCAACATTTATACATGCTTCATTCAATTCATACAATATGAATATTATGAAGCTTCATGAAAAACTAGAGTATAGATAGTAGAATGATGACACTCATCATATCTACATCCATCTAAACTCTTAAAGACTTTGGTTCGGACAGGTATTCAAACATTTTGGGCACATCTTCTCTTATCGAGCCACTATTCTACATAATGCAGTGAATCTTGTCATTCGTGATTAAATGTTGAGAGCGCATATGTCTGCCAAAACATCTTAGATTTTATAAGGATTTTTGATAATTACGATCATCATTGACACGATACTTCCAAAACACATTCGATGAGAGATCAAGACTATAGAAATATACAAACCCAAGGTTGTTGTTCTATTGTCTTTTGATTGTCATTCCTCATTATTATGAGGAAACTTGCATATTGCAACCACATACATGTGTCCAACTCCAAGTATAATATATTGATCATGAATCTAATTCATGATAATTCACTGTTTATTATTGAGTATATTTTGAGTGGGTTTAATGTTGGTTATCTGAAATAAGATAATTTGCATAGACACATAAGGATTTTAGATCAAAGTTGTCTTGCCTTGTCAACTCTGAAAGTTCAATTCCATATTCATTTTCAAAGAAACATACTTACCATTATATCTCAAGCAAGATCTGGGATCTCCTTTCTTACCATCATTACATCTCAATAATATGGGAAACTATAACTCAGATAAAAAGAAGCGGGAACTCATTCCTCCTTGCAAGTTCAACTTGCATTTCCTAATTCTATCTTTAGCACCTGAGTCCATCACCCCTGAGGCGATGTTGACTTGTTATTATTGAACCAACGATCAACAAGATTAGAAGTCGCTATGCGTAACTTCAATAATAAGAGGGATCGATTTGGGATCATTACACACATGACCTTACTCTTTCGAGAAGTAAAGAGCCCGATCCATGCGCGCTTATATGCATGAGCTGGCACTTCAGACTGGCGTTTCCAGCATAGCAAGGTTTTAAATCTCGATTTTGATTTGATTTGAGATGTTGAAAAAACGAAACAATTCGAAATTTCGACGAAATTTCGATGAAAATTCGTTGATTTCGGCCAAAATCGACCTAGATTTGTGAATGAAGTGTATATATCGAGATTTCGATTTCGGTTTTGGTAGGGTGTCGAAATCAAATTTTTGTCGAAATTTTGCAAAATTTGGAACCTTGATCTATAACGACGAAACTCTTCACCTTGAGGGAGACTATGGATGTCATTTATATGATCCTCCATATCCCATTCAAATTTTAATTAATCATAATGAATTATATTCTTATGATTAATTCTTCCAAGGATCTAATCTATATAAATATTATAAATATAGATTGTGATAAAATTATTGGATAATTAATTAATCATATTAAATTGACGATCCAATATCGAACAAACAATCATGATTGTTACTTACAGGATAATATAATCTCAAAATACATATTATTCAAATTTTAATAATTAGAAAAATACGTTAGGATCATTTCAAGCATTATTCTTTCCTTACATGTTGTCATGGTTAGAGATGAAAATGGTGGGATACGAATACTAATATATGTATAATCATATCCTTATCCATTTTAAAATACGAGTACGAATGCGGATACAAATATTGTTGGATGGGAAAAATGTGTTACCTTATCCTTCACATGTACATTTTAGCTAATTTATTAAAAACCATTCTCTACACGTGTCTATGGTTCACATGCCAACATTCAGATCCATAGAGCATAGCATGTCTCACGACTACTTTGTAAAACTTTCCTTTAATTTTTAAAGGAATTTCTTGTCACAGATTACAACAGAGGCTCCTCTCTACTTTAGCCAAGCTGCATTTATTCTATTAGTAACATCTCCATCAATTTCCCCATCATATTGCATTATAGATCCCACATATATAAAAGAATCTCTCTTCTGAATGTTATCGTCACCAATCTTCACACCGAATCCTTTACCATTGCTTCCATCAAATTTGCACTTCATATATTCCGTCTTAGCCCTACTTATACGAAATCCTTTAGTCTCTAATGCTTGTCTCCAGACCTCAAGCTTCTCATTTACTCCATCTCTAGTCCCGTCAATTAACACAATATCATCAACAAATAACATACACTAAGGTAACTCATCCTGAATGTGACTTGTCAACTCATCCATAATAAAAAATGAATCTTGATGTAAACCAATGTTGATACCAAAATAGTCGTCTTCCTACACGGGATCCTTACACAGGATAAAGCCCTATCATATATATCCTTTATGAGATTAATGTATAGGACAGGTACTTATTTCTTCTCGGAAACTCTCCAGAATATTTCTTGTGGGACAAAATCATAAGCCTTTTCCAAATCAATAAAGATCATATAGAGGTTATTCCTTTTATCTCTATAAATCTCCATTGTTCTCCTCAGCAAATGGATGGCTTCAATAGTTGAGCGACCTGGTATGAATCCAAATTGCTTTTTTTTACTTTGGAAACTTGCCTCAACCTTCTTTCCCAAAATTTTATAGGGTGACTCATCAGCTTGATACCTCTATAATTTGGACAATTTTTAATGTTCCTTTGTTCTTTTGAAGAGGCACCACGATACTCCTCCAATCTTCAGGCATTTTCTTACTTCTCTAAATAACATTGAATAGATTCGTAAGTCAAGTCAAACCATGCTCAGCTAAAACTCTCCATACTTGTACATGGATGTCATCTGGTCCTACACCTTTCCCAGGCCACATAACTTTTAAAGCCTCCTCTATTTCCTTTCTTTGTATTCGTCTATAACTTGCACGATTCAAGTAACTTTCACTACTAGTTAGATTACCCAAAGTGATCTCTCTATTTCCTTCTCCAGTGAAAAGTTTATGGAAGTACTGTTCCCCATCTAGTCTCTTTATAACAAGTACATGAGAAAGGTCTTCCTCGTAGGCTCGTCCTTAATGCATCTCACTTAAGAAAGGTCTTTCGTCTTTCTTTCTCTTGCTTTAACCAACCTAAATATATCCTTCTGGTCGTCCTTAGAGTTGAGATTTTTATACAAAACTTCATAAGCTTTTGATTTAGTTTCTCTTACAGCCTTCTTTGCTTCTTCTTCACTATTTTTTAGTTTGTGACAGTTTCCTCTGTTCTATCCTTAGACATAGCTTTAAGCATCCTCTTTTATTTTTTAGCTTATGTTGCACCCCTCCACTGCACCACCAAGCCTCCTTTTGACCTGGAGCTCCTCTCTTTGACTCGCCTAGCATCTCTTTGGCTATCTTGCAGATACAAGATGCTACAACCTCCCACATTTCGTTTGCACTTCCGCTGCAATCCCAGGATAAATCTTCTAAAACCTTCTCCTTGAAGCTCGATTGCTTCAGAGGAAGATTCCACCATCTAGTTCTAGTGATCTTAGGAGCTCTCCTTTTCTTTACCATCCCTTTTATTTGCACATCCAAGATTAACAAGCGATGTTGGGTTGTCAAGCTCTCTCATGGGATTACTTTGCAGTCTTTACAACACAACCGATCTCTTCTCCTCGACGCAAAGTAATTTATCTGTGTTCTAGTAGGGCCATTCTTATAAGTAATTAAATGCTCATCCCTCTTCTTGAAAAGAGTATTTGCTATGAAAAGATCATATGTCGTTACAAAATCCAGAATGATTTTTCCCTCTTCATTTCTATCTCCAAAATCATGTCCTCCATGAACACTAGCATACCCTGAAGCATCTTTTCCTACATGTCCATTAAGGACTCAACCTATGCAAATCAACTCTCTTTGTGGGATTCCTTGTAAAATCTTATTCAGATCATTAAGCTTGTGTAGTCCTTTCATCTAAACCAATTTGCGGTGCATAAACTGAGATGGTATTCAGAATTTCTTCTTCAAGCAACAATTTTAACAAAATAATCCGAGCCTCGAATCTTTGCACCTCAACCGCACATTCCTTCAAATTCTTATGAACAACCTCTTCAACACGGTTTTCGCCCTTATCTTTACCTGAATACCAAAGTTTAAAGCATGTCTTCTCGATTTCCCTTGCTTTCTCTCCAACCCATTTAGTCTCTTGAAGACATAATATGTGAATCTTCATTCTTTCCATCGTATCCACTATCTCGATCTATTTTTCAGTTAAAGTGCTAATATTCCAACTACCAATCCGCAACTTCCTTTGCAATCTCTTTTAGACTAACTATTGTACTCGCATGCGTCCATTATGCAAGAAGCCTTGCAAATTTTGGACTGCATCCAAGCGGTGATGCAACAGAATTAGCTTATTTACCCGCATGCATTCCTCATGCGAGAATCCTTGCAAATTTTGAACTACATCCAAGCTACGATGTAGCGACCCTTGCGATGCAACGCGTCGCACATGGGGAATGCCCCAACGAAATCTAAATGTTTGCTTAAATCCATGTTAAAAAGATCCGTCCATCATGAGGCAACTTCCTAAATAGTATTTTTTTAAAACAGTATTCATGGAGTTGTATCTGATTGTTTTACGCTAGCTATCGGCTACCTAACACAACCCTCCTTATTTACCTGGGCTTGGGACCGGCCATGGCTAAGTTAACAAACTCCAAATTAAGCAAACTAAATTTCTTTGATATGCCAATTTGATTTGCAACAGAATCCAAGTGATAGACACATTTCAAGGCATTTTAAAATCATCGTTATCTCTTGATTACATCCGAAACCATTATTCCCATAACAGTGGACATATGTCCACTAAAACGATCATAACGCAAATTCAAGTACTACGGTTTGCTAATAAGATGGGGTGCATAATCCAAGTGATAAACTCACGTTTTAAGGCACTTAAACATAGCAAAAAATTCGCACAAAACATGGTTGCAGTAATAAAGTGCGATGAAAATTCTCAGAATAAAAAATGCCCATGTCATCCTAGGTTTATGGATCATATCTGAAACCTCTGACTTGTGGCTCTGATAACACTTGAAGGTTGTCGAGAAAGACTTTAAGCGCATCACGGAAGCGTGAAGATCGCATCATATGAAATGGGTAACACCTAGTCATACTAATTGCTCGGGGCTATGGATTTTAAAAATATTTAAATAGATGAAACCACATGTTTCGAAAACACTTCTCAAAATGTTTCATCAAGATCACAAAACGAGTTCATGGAATACCTCTTGAAGCGTGGTTGCAATCGCTAATATCTAAAGAGATTCTCCTGTCTCAAGTTCGATCTGACGTAGATCGCACTTGCGGGCGTGATGATGAATTGTGTGCTCCTCACAATCGAAGTTTGTGATCCGAGCAACGAATCTCTTGATTTCTTCTCACGAAATCCGACGTCTCCTTCACGAGTGAGGTACATCGAAGAAGACAGAGATCCACGAATAGACGATCCAGTAGCATAACAATGACGCGACAGATACAAGGATCTCTAGATCAATAATATGGACAACCATATTATTGAGAAAGAGAGTGGACACCCATGAGAGAGAGAGAGTTGTATTTTGTATGTGTAAAACAAAAGGCTAAGACTACCTCTCCTTTTATATAAGTTGGATGTTAATGGATCTCAATCGATGCACTTGCAAATCGAATGGCTTAGATTGATTTGTGTTTTCAATCAGTGGCCATGATCTTATTGTGTTTTAATTACCAACAACAAATTTATTCGTTTCTTTAAATTAAATAAATTGAAATTATGGAAAGGATTGAAATGAAAAGATGCATTCACCGTAGCCCTAGAGCTCTCGTATATAGGTGAAAAGCTCTAAGGGAAAATTACATAGATAGACAAAAGAAATATAAAATTACAAGATAACAATAAAGAGATAAATATCTCAACACTCCCCTTAAGCTGGATTATATATATCTATCATGCTCTGCTTGGAACAACAACAGTGAAATGACCCCTTTGCAAGAGCTTCGGTGAACATGTCAGCAATCTGATCGCTTGAAGCGACATGAGAAGTGAATATAAACCCTCTTTTGAATTAAATCATGTGTGTAGTGTCAGTCAATCTCAATGTGCTTTGTTCTTTCATGTAAAGCTAGATTTTTAGCTATGAATAGCACAATTGATTATCACATTTAAGATGCATAGGAAGAGACACCTCAATCGTTAGGTCAGCTAGAATGGACTTGACCTACATCTTTTCTTTGCTTCCTTAGGCCATGGCCCTATACTATGATTCAGCGTTGGATATAGCCACAATCGTCTATTTCTTGCTCTTACATGAAACCAATGAGCTGCCCACAAACACAGTGAAGCATGAAGTAGACTTCCTGTCCTTGGGACACCTGACATAGTTTGCATCCGCACATCTTGAAACTGCAAGGGTCATGTCTCTCCTGAATAGATGCCCTTCACCCAAAGAAGGCTTGAGATACCTCATGATCTTGTTGACTGCATCCATGTGAGCATGTCTGGGCTATTCCATAAACTGGCTAGCCTTGCTAACAACAAAGGATTTATCTGGCTTGGTAATAATGACATGCAATAGCTTCCATACCAGCTCTCTGCTCTCTGTATTATCTCTTATCCACCTCCACCGAGCTTCTCAGGTAGAAGCTCAATGATGTATTTCCTTTGCGTCATTTCCATTCCTTGCTGATTTCTGGCAAATTCTTGTCCAAGAAAATACCGCAGCTTACCAAGATCCTTGGTCACAAACTATTGTCCAAGAAATCCTTAGCTGCATGAATACCCTGGTTATCATTGCCTGTAACAACAATATCATCGATATAGACCAAAATAGCAATAGTACCTCTCTGAGTTTTCTTAACAAAAAGAGAATGATCTGCAGTAGATCTGACAAAACTCTGTCGTTCAATCAACTTCGAGAGCTTCTGGAACCAAGCCCTCGAGCTCTGCTTAAGGTCATATATGGCTTTGTGGAGTTTACACACCATATTGAACAATTTGAACTCCCCCGCATCAGCAAACCCTGGTGGCTGCTGCATATACACTACATCCTACAAATCCCCATACAAGAAAGCATTCTTGACATCTAATTGGAAAAGTGGCCAGTCCTGTACCACATCAACTGCAAATAGAATGCGTAGTGTAGAGTGATGTGCCGTGGGATAAAAGGTGTCCTGATAATCCAGTTTGGGTGAACCCGCGAGCAACCAACCTGGCCTTTTATCTATGCACGGAACCATCTGCACGATGTTTTATTGTAAACGCCCATTTACTGCCAACAATTGAAGCACCCGAGGGAGCGGAGATGATACTCCACATACTACGAGACTGTAAAGCGACCATCTCCTCTACCATAATCAGATGCCACATACCACTGTGCAAATCCTCCTGATAGGATCGCGATATCTGCACAGCTGATAAGGCAACAACAAACCTATGAAAATCCCCAGAGAGCCGTGCTAGAGAAACATGAGAAGAAAGAGGATGCATAATATATGCACACTTCTTCCTTCCTAGAGCAATAGTCACGTCCAAGTCCACAGTATCCTTAGAAGGAGTATCATCTATGTCATCCTGCACATTCAAATCACTAGTGCCATTAATGAAACTCAAATGCTCAGAACATACCTTGAGCATGCTGGATGGCGGAGGAGGCACATGAGCACGAGGTCGGCGTTGCTAAACCTACTAAAAGAAAGTAGGTGTGGCAGGAGGTGGTGGAGGTGGCGGTGGAGGAGAGGATGGTGGTAGTGGTGGTGTTGTTGTAGTGTCACATGGAGTAGGTGAGAGCGGGGTAGAGACATGTAAACATCTTCTCCATTTTCGGAAGGAATGCGCTTTTCACCTGTAGGAGAGAAATACATAATCGATTCAAAGTAGGTGACATCTGCACTAACATAATACATTTGTTGAGCAAGTCAAAGCAACAATACCCCTTTTCAATCTTGGAATACCCAACAAACACACATTTGACTGCTCTAGGAGAGAGCTTGTCAAGAATTGGAGACATTTGATGAATAAAAGCAACAGATCCAAAAACACGAGGTGTGAGAGAGAAAAGACTCGTCTCGGAAAACACAATTGAGAACGAGACTTCTTGATGAAGGCATACGTTTCACCAAATAACATGCAATGAGAATCACATCCCTCAGTAAGAATTGGGAGCTCGACTTTGAATCTGGAGAGTCTTGGTGACATTCAAAAGATGGCGATGTTTCTTCTCAGTCACCCAATTCTGTCGAGAAGTATACCCACAAGATGTATGATGCATAATACCATAGGATCTAAGAAACTGAGAAAGTTGTGTACTGCAGAATTCAAGTGCGCATTATCATAACATATATACTTGACATTTGCAGAAAACACATTCCTTACTTCATTAACATGATCGGCATCAAACTTGTTCTTAAGTAGAAAAACCCATGACAATCTAAAGGACTCATCTACAACAACAAGATAAAACCTATGCCCCTGAAGATCTGGGTCACGATTGGGACCCCAAATATCAAAATGAATCAACTAAAAAAGACTATGACTTCTTTGACCCGACGACTCTAGAATGTGGACCTATGATGCTTCCCAAGCTGGCCGGCGTCGTACTGAAAAGTAGAGCGGGGAGAGATCTGAGGAAGAACGTGACACAACATTTGCAGAGGAAGATGACCTAATCGAAGATGCCACATATAAGGAGAAACAGATCCATTGCGAAGAGAGGAAGCACCGACATAAGGAGATTGCACCAGTCTGTAGAGGCCTCCTTGCTCACGGCCAGAATCAATTACCCTGCCCGTTAGAATGTCCTGAAACACAAGAGCATGGACTGAAATCTCGCGAAATTTCGCCGAAATTTCGACGAAATTTCGGTTTCGATGGGTATCGCGTATCGATATCATACTGTATATCGAGATCCCCGGTTTCGGTCGAAATATCGCGAGATATCGCCGATATCTCGGTCCATCTCGATATCTCGCCCGACATTAGGAATCTTTGAATAGGAAAATCTGGTCACTTTCGAAATATAGCGAAATTTCGGTCGAAATGTCCCCATTTCGACCGACTTCTGGCAGTGGCTCTTCTCTTCTTCCTCCAAGACCTCCAAGACCTTCATCCCTTGAGGTAAGCCAATTTATGATAAATCTTCTTCAAATTCAGTAATTTTTTTAGGGTTTTCACTAAATGGTTGTTGATATAGCTAGGCATGGTGTTTAATTTGAGAGATTTCCCCCAAAATAGGTATAAATTTGGAGTAGAAATTTGGGGCTTTTGTGTTTTTTTTGCACAATAGTGCTAACTATGATCATTGCATCACAGATCTGAAGTTAACATGAACTAAAACATTGTTGGAGATTATTTTCTTGGATCTATGTTAGAAGAAATTGGGGGTTTTGAAGTTTAATGTGGAACAATAATGAGTTGTGGTGTTATATATTCGGATCTTGTGTTTTGGAAGTATAAATCATAGTCTGAAAATTGTTTTGGATTAATAAAAATTAAAAATATATAAAATCCGAAAATGATTTGTTAAATATTTACGTTTTTGTTCATATTTTGTGTCAATAATGTAGTCTTTCATGAAATTGGTCCCCTAATTTGTAGATCTAAGATCCTAATGTATAGATCCAAGGTTTTTTTCTCTAAATAAGAAAAGTAGGTGTTGGAAAAATTAAATATATAATAATTCCGAAATTAAAAAATAAAATAATTTGCATATTCATAAGTAGTTGCATTGTAATGCCAACTTAATGTTTGTTCTTGATTTTCCTCGCAGATTTCGACGTTCATACATGGCACATTCTGCGACCTTCTGGTTTCGGTTCCGGTTCTTCATTTGGATATTCACCATGGCACATTCTGCTTCCGGTTCTGGATCTGATAGTTCTGATGATCAGAGGGAAGAATTCAGTGGGGACATTGGGTGGAGGTATGCGTCCGCTCCTGATGGAAATAAGGCGAAGCCGCAATGCAATTTCTGTGGGAAGAAGTTGGGAGGAGGCGGCATCACAAGGATGAAGCAACATCTTGTTGGCAACAACAAGAATGTTGCCAAGTGCACGCGTTGTCCCAAAGATGTGAGGGACAAGGTCAAGACGAGCTTGGAGGGAAAGAAGGAAAAGGAGATGGAGAGAGTAAGAAGGGAAGAACAAATGAAGGAGTTCATGTTCGAGAAAGAATTCAACGTCCTTTCTGATTCAGATGACGATGATTTTGTGTACCCCGCCGACATTCAGACTGCATCAGAGAGGAGGGCATACAGAAGGGCTACACAAGAATCATTGAGGAGCGAGTTCGAGAGGAGAGAACTTGGTGGTGCACGGGGCGGCTTCTATGGTGCAGGTGGGAGTGGGAGTGGTTCTGGAGGCGCACCAGTACCACCACCCACTAAGAAACACAAGGGGAAGGGAATTGAGCCCTTCTTAACGAGGAGCGGATCCATGCAATACAAGGCAAGCAAGGATCCGAGGCAGAAAACAGTGAAGGGAATGTTCACCAATGCACGAGAAAGGGTAGGAAAAGCCATCAGCAAGCTCTTCTTTGGGGAGAGCATTCCTGCCAACATTGCAAGCGGGCCATTCCTACAGCATGCCGTTGATGAGATCGCTGCAGCGGGAACAGGGGTGAAGGCTCCTACATCCTACGAGATCATGAACAAATATCTTGGGATGGAGAAAGAGGAGATGAATGAGTACATCGCCGAGTTGAGGAGGAGATGGCCAGAGTATGGCGTGACATTGATGTGCGATGGGTGGACGAGCTACACAAGGAAGCAGATCATCAACTTCCTTGTTTACTGCGATGGGAAGACAATTTTCTTGAAATCTGTTGATGCATCTGAGCATGTGAAGGACCACAGGTACCTTCTGAAGTTGATGAAGGACGTTATAAAGGAGGTTGGGAAAGAGCACATTGTGCAAATTGTGACAGATAACGGCAGCAACTTCAAAAAGGCTGGTGAAACAATTATGAAGTCCAGCAGCTACGGAATTTTCTGGACACCGTGTGCTGCGCATTGCATTGACTTGATCCTTAAGGATTTCAGCAAGAGGAAGCTCGTGTCAAGGGTGGTGGAGAAAGCACGAACGATCACCACATTCATATACAACCACAGCAAAGTGTTGGCACTAATGAGGCGGATGTGCAATGGGGAGTTGGTGAGGCCTGGCATCACACGCTTTGCAACCAATTTTATAGCGTTGCAAAGCCTCAAGCAACATAAGACGGGTTTGAAAACCATGTGTTGCCAGGGTGAGTGGTTCGAGATACCTGAAGCTCGGACTGAAGGAGGACGGAAGGTGGAGATATTGATCAATGATATCTCCTTTTGGGATGACGTGACTCGGGTCACGAGGATCATGGATCCAGTGGTATCTGCATTGCGGATCGTGGATGGCGACAAGAAGCCCACCATGGGAGTCATCTACGAGGCAATGCGCTGCATGAGAGAGAAGGTCCGAGAAGCGGTTGGGAAGGGATCAAAAGACGGAGGGACATGACAACTTGAGGCTGAAATTGAAGCATGCAACGGAGGGACATGACAAAGATGACTATACGGACCCTATTGACCTTGCATACATTTTCAAAATGCACGATGACGATGCTGATGAGGACGTTCTGCAGAGGTGGATGGATTCCAATGGTGCCCCAGTTCTCGATCAGCCAGGTGGAAGACCGAATGAGAACATCAGCCAACAAATGGGAGCAGACGTTGGTGACTTTTTGGCCAGATCCGGGCGGATTACAGACCCTGTTGGAGGGTTGGAGGGCGAGATTGATGCAGCGGTTGATGAAATTCTCTCCAGTAGCTCCAAATCCAAGTCACAATCAAAGGATGACAGTGGAGATGATGATGATGACGATGTTGGTCGTGCTGGACCTGGTGGTGGTGGAGAGTCAAACTCAGGTGGGTCAGGAGGGAGTGGTCGTGGGCCACAAGCTACCAGACTTGAGGAAGGCCTACAAGCAGGACGTGAGTATATGGAGAGACAACGGAACACACACGGACAATTTGTTCCAAGTCCGAGTCCAGGGCCTACGGATTACGAGTACGGTCGAGGCCAACGTCCCACCGACAGCTACATGGAAGATTTGACATCATCTGTAGGTTCTTTGAGCTTCATGGATATCGACAGCCCATATCGCGGAGGAGCACAAAGTCCTTTAGGCGGATATGGATCGTCGCACGATGAGAGATCATTTGGCGTCTTCCCGGAATACTTTCAAGCTCCTCCTCCAGGACCTCCTCCTCCTCCTCCTCAGTACGCACCACCAGCATATTCATATGGTTACAGTGGATATGGGGGATACAGTAGCGGAGACAACTACCAAAGTAGCCAACCTGAGCAGAGCCAGGGCAGTTTCTTTGGGGGTGACAGCTACGGTTTCTTTCCTGACTACTACACGGCAGTTCCTCCTCCGCCTCCGCAGAGATCTTCTCCTACTCCGTCGTCGTCGTCCCGAGGATCTCAGGGCAGTAGTTCGCAGCAGCCTCGTCGTGCCACTCGTGATACCGGATCCAGTGCTGCTTATCCTCGACTCGGGATGCTCATAGGCATCGATGACCACCAGTACAGGCAGTATGTCATGGATTACAAGGCCATGTACTCGTACATGACATGGGAGAACTACTGCGAGTTTATAGAATCTGCGATGCGCTATGAGAGACAGCAAGGAAGGGGGGGGGGCATTCAGATCCACCACGAAACTCCTGGTTCTGACCAAAACATGTCACCAGGGCAGGTACTATATTTTAATCTTTACTCTCTTTTATTGCATTTATCAGAAATATGCATGTTCTTAATAATTTTAACTTGTTGTAAGTTGTATTGTACTTGTAAGACTAGACTATTACTCTTGTTTATTATGTATTAACAATGTTACAACTTACAACCATGGTTTCAACTTTTATATATTAACTGTCTTATGAGATTTCGGTCGAGATAGGTTGTAATAGACGGGTGGAGATCCTCAATTGCAATGATATGGATAAAATATGGGTCATTTCGACCCCATATCGATCGAGACATGTTGCTTGGGTTCCAACAATATGTCCACCGATATGACCGATATGGCCGATATGACCGATATGTCTATATATAGGGTATAGATGACCAATTTGTGTGAAATAAATATGTATTTGTATGTTATTTACTGTTCTAATAACTTGGAATATCGAAATTTTCAATAAAATTGGAAAAAAATCGGGTTTTTTAGCCTTTTTCCACGTTTCCACCGAAATCATCGAAATTTCCCGAAATTTCGGCGAAATTTCGGTATTGGACCTTACCGAAACGATATCGAAATCGAAATTTCGAACCTTGCACAAGAGCAAAAGGGTCAAATATGGCATGACAATGTAAATCCTTGGTGATTTGACTAATAGATAGTAATTTCATAGAGAATTCATGAGCGTAAATAACATTCTGAAGCTGCATTGCAGGGGTAAATACACCTCCCCCTGACCAGTAATGAGAGAGTGTATCCCATCTGCTATCACAATTGATCTTCCTGACTGAGTTGGGCTATAAGTACTAAACTGCCCTCTGTCATCATAAAGATGATGGGAAGCTCCTGAATCCATAATCCACTCCGACAAGTCTGCCTGGTAACATCTAGTAAAAGCATATGTTATACCTGATGTAGATGCAAAGGCTGGGGATGCTATCTCTGATGATCCTGACGGAGTGCTACTTGACCCAGGAAAAGGCATAAGCTCCCTAAGCCATACTACTAACTCATTAAACCTCTTATCATATGCAACTGAAGAATCGCTACCCTGTTGGATCTGTTCTGCCACACATGTTGAAGCGGGAAACCCATTCTTAGAATAGTTCCTCGGAATGACCTGGCCTGTGGCAGTAAATGCAAGGCTGACGAGGGGGTTTATTGCCCCCTCCTCTTCCATGGCCACCTCGATCACGGAGTTGTGTAGGGCCCCCCCTACCACGAGATGTTGGCATGTCTGAAGAAATCTGAGACAATTAAGTACCACTAGAAGATATGGAGAGCCTACTCAGCTTGCTATATGCCTCAGTAGGAGTCTGTGCTCTAGCAGCATCATAGTCAGAGTCAAGTGTCGCTAAAAAACTCCAGTCATCATCGAATCCCTATATGCCTTGAGGTGCTCTGGTATGTCAGTCAAGGGAATGTAACTTCTCAAACATACCCCTTAAAGAAGTGTAAAGGGTATAAAGAGGCCGACAATTCTGCTTAGACATGAAGATGTCGTGTTGAAGTTGCAGAATCTTCGAACCGTTCTTTGCTGGGGAGTATGTAGCAACGAGAATGTCCCACATAGCCTTGATCGTAGGCTGACCCAATATATCATTGGTATCTCAATGGACATTTTCACAGAAAGCCACACACGTACATAAGCGTCATCTGCCAACCATGAGGCGTTAACTCTAGTCTTGTCCACAGGCTCCTCTTGTGTGAGAATATTCTTCTTGCCATTACATTGCATTAGACTCATGAACTGCATTGCCCACTGTTCATAGTTCGTTCCATCCATCTTCACGATGGGTGTTGGACCTTTAAAGGTA
This sequence comes from Ottelia alismoides, assembly GCA_037367405.1. NCBI lineage: Eukaryota > Viridiplantae > Streptophyta > Magnoliopsida > Alismatales > Hydrocharitaceae > Ottelia > Ottelia alismoides. Next base: position 944,057 of record JAZKJV010010490.1, on the reverse strand, counting down.
CCTATGGATGGAACATTTGCTTTGTTGTCTGACATGATGACAACGATCTTCAAGACTGAGGTTGCAAACTGGAATAATTATGTCTATACATACATAGAGGAAGATGGTTGTGGGTGTAGACTAATACCACAAACTCTTCCATCAACAACAAGTCTCTTTAGGTACCTAGGATGGTTTTAGAAGATCAAAAACCATGCTCTAGGAACCCAATCGAACCTATTCGAGCCAACAAGGACCAAAATAAAGCAACCCTTCCAGACTTGAGCCCTCGGGGGAATCGCGGCGACGCCCCTTGCGTGTGAGGGGCAACATCGGACTGCAGGAGCGGTAGCAGTGGATTGCAGGGGCGACAATGAACTGCAGGGCGGCGGTGGTGGCGGGTAGTGCCAGTGGGCGGTGGCGGTGGGTTGTTGGCTGCGAGCGGGTGCTCTAGGGTTTTAGTGGGGTTTGGGATTTAGGGCACAAGCTTCGGTCTGGGACCATTACTTTGATACCATGTGGAAAGGATTGAAATGAAAAAGATGCATTCACCATAGCCCTAGAGGTCTCTTATATAGGAAAAAAGATCTAAGGGAAAATTACATAGATAGACAAAAGAAATAGAAAATTACAAGATAATAATAAAGAGATATAAATATCTCAATAGAAATCAATCAATATATTTTAATTCAAATCACACCAATAAAGATGGAATTAATTGGAAGAGAGAGAGAGATCCCTCATTCCATATAAAGGGTGGACAACCACCAAGTTGATGGAGCTCAACTTGGTTGTCCCCCCTTCAAGTATGGTAAGAGGGTTTCATTCCAATATTGTTGAGATATTATTCTCCAACAATAATTCCACGTACACAATAACTTTTATTGCATAATTATTCACCAAATAACCCCAAATTATTTTGTGATGATTTCAATCATGCCATTTAAAGAATGCGAATCATATTCACATATCCAAAATAAAATGTAATTGCAATTATAATTAATTGTCCAATGTAAATCCAATTCACATTGATTAATTAGTAAATAAAATTACAATTAGCTCTCTCCCTCTAATATATTATAAATCACATTTATAATATCCATGATTAATGTGGATACTTTATCCACATTATTCATATCCATGATAATTAAATTGCATTTAATTATCTCGGATGCCTATTCTCAAATTTCCAAATAATATGAATTGCATTCACATTATTCATAATAATTAAATCACATTTAATTATCCATTTTGCTCATTGCTCGGATACATTATCAACAATGAAATTATTCTTGAACTCTTTAAAGAATAATGCGCTTTCTTCGCAAATACTTAGTGATAAGGACATTGCGATTGCATGTTCCATATATAGTGACTTGGATATTAAGATCATATCTCAAATCTAGATCAAGGGGACCTCCCAAAGATGTTAGATTAAATCAAGGCCGTAAATCTAATCTTCTCATTGCATCTGAATCGTATTCAGATCTCAGTTCAACATTTGGACTAAGATCAGATTTTTTTTTCTATTGAGAGGAATTACTAAAATCCAAACTCTTTTCATCACTCCCTCGTAATGAAAGTATAACGATTATAAAATCGTTTACGATCACATCACCATTGAGTATTCCTAATAACCGTACATCTTGAATACTGGAAGACCTACAATGAAACAAAGATTTTGATCAATTTTACATTATTTTCTTCATGATTTTATCATTAAGTTTCTTATTCGATCATTAGGATTTGGTATCCATCATATACTCTCCAAAAGCATTTATCATACCTAAGCATTGATCATATGCTTTCCAAAAGCATATATCAAACCTACAAATTCGGTCAAACTTTGAAGCCAAACTTCTAAAGCGAGACGATCATGCGCAGAATTTGATCCAAATATCTCATGAGTGAGCTCATGTATTCTGGTTCAGTAAATGAACCTGTGTGATCTCTTTGAGAGATCATATTTACTTATATGACCTTGTATGCACACCAGGTCGTCGATATATAAACCTTGATTAGATCATCGACACATCGGTCTGCCCAATATACATACTCAAACATATAGTAACATATCTGTCTCCAGTCAGAGGGTGCGTGCCTATATCGTGTCAGTATCCGACATAGATCTTGGTTATCTCGATCTCCTTAACTCAACTCTTTGACCTAACTTATATAACACCTCCGAATCTCTATTCCTATGCAGAGGACCTGCATCAAGAGGTCGGTTAGATTAGATACCATCCTTTAGAAAAAAGGATTGTTATCTCCTTCTCAGGCTGGAGATCCTCTCTTAATTATCATTTGACAGTGCTCAATGAATCCTCAATCTAAATCTTTAGATATCACCCAAGCACCGACTTTTATGATTCAACATTTGAGTCAACAGCTGTATGATCATTAAGATGACCATGGTACATAATCCTAATTGTAGTAAGGGACCTATAATGCAAATCACTTATTCCTAATTTTAGATTAGGGAATGAATTTTGCAACAACATTTATTGCATAATGGCTCGCCGTGGGTTCTTATGTCCAATATAGGGATCTAATATAGAGATGGTCGTTCTTTGCTCTTAGTGTATCCCCTATTAGGCATCGGATATGTTCACCGGTTCACTTGCTCACACGCAGTTCGAGTAATTTTGCAACAAGTTGTGAGCATAATTGATATATATGCTCCATCTTGAAGAGGATTGTTGAAAGCTATTTGTAAACCTTATCATAGTGGTATTATAGTCGACTCACTAGATTCTCCTCCTATGGTGACCCTCACCCTTGGTCTCTGTTGGGAAAAATCAAAGAGATGTTTATTCCTGGGAATCTAGGCTCTCTTATATGGAAGAGAGACCTATGGGTAAATGACATAAGGTGAACATAAAGAAATAAAATAACAGAAAAGATACATTGGAACATAGAAATATCGCTACACTCCCTCAAGATGGAGCATATATGCCAATCATGCTCAGCTTGGAAGATCACCTTTGAAATGGCCCCCTGAGCAATGCCTTGGTAAAGATATATGTCGTTTGCTCGGTTGAACTAACATGGGAGGTAGAAATCAAACCCTTCTGAATCATATCTCTAGTATAATGTCAGTCTACCTCAATATGCTTTATTCTTTCATGGAATGCGTGATTAGTCGCTATGAGTAAGGAGACCTGATTATCACATTGTAATTGCAAGGGTAGAGGCACATTTATATGCAAATGTGCTAACATTGCTCGGACTCGCATCATTTCTGTGCTTGCTTGTGTCATAGCTGTATACTCAGATTCGACACGTGTACTTATCACAATCGTTTGTTTCTTGCTTTTCCAAGAAATAAGAGAACTGTGGACAAATACATCGAAGCCTGAAGTAGACTTTCTATCCTTAGAAAACACCCTACATAGTCTGCATCAACACATGCAAAAATAGAAAGAGTTGTTCCTTTTCTGAATAGTAATCCTGCACCTAGAGAAGATTTTAGATATCTCAAAATCATGTTTATAACATCCATATGTACCTGTTGGGGCTGCTCCATAAACCAACTCACTACAAAAGATATATCATGTCTAGTAATAATAATATAGAAGAGATTTCCCACCATCCCTCTATATCTCCTTCTGTCGACCTCATTTGTATCAACATCATATAACTTCATGCTGGAATCCATAGCAGTAGTAGAGGATCGACACCCAATCATGCATGTCTCAACAAGTATGTCTGTAACATACATCCTTTTGAAAAGTGTAATCACAAGTTGTTTGATGTATAATTCAATGGGATGAGAGCAATTGTGATAGAGCTAGAATACAGAATTACAAAGCATTATCAGTTCACACAAATTTCACACAGGTAGAGAAAACATTCTGCACTTCATTGATAAATGTTTTGATCGTATTCCTTGCTTCAGGTTTAATTTTTCAATAAAAAGACACATGACAAACGAGAAAAATCATTAACATCAACAACATAAAGCCAGTGTCCCTGGTGATCAGGAACACGACTCAGACCCAAATGTCAACATGAAATAACTCAAAAAGAGATCTACTGCTCCAACTCTAACGACTATGAAAAGTAGACTGATAATGCTTTCCTAATTGACATGCCTCACACTGGAAGGAAGAACCCGTTGAAATCTGTGGCAAAATATGACACATCTTCTAGAAATTGAGGTGGCCTAAGCATAGGTGCTAGGTGTAGGGAGTAACAAGTCCTGTCGCATGAGAAGATATGCCAGCATATGGAGTTTGGATCAGGCGATAATGACCCACTCTACTCACGACCGCCCCCAAGCACTCTTCCTGTAAGAATGTCCTGGAAAATAAGAGATGATGGGTCAAATATAGTTCTACAATGCAAATTCTTCGTGATTTGACTAATAGATAAGAAATTCATAGAGAAATCAGGAGCTTGTAACACGTTCTGTCGACACATCGAATACGTCAAACAAATCTCCCCCTGTTTAGTGATCGAGGAATGAGTCCCATCGGCTATCACAACCAGTTCTCTCTGGTGGAACCTGTCTATATGTTGTATGCTGATCAATGTTCACTAAATCGGCCGCACGGGTCGCATATGCGGCCGCATATGCCCGTACGACGTGCAGACTGCACCGATTACTTGAATCAATGCATTATGCGCCCTCCCCGCATATACGACCCGTATATGCCCCGCATATTCCGCATATGCCCCGCATATCCCGCATATGCCCCGCATACTGCTCCAACAGCTCCAACTTTTCAATATTCTCATTCAGGTCCTTAATTATGTAACTCTACCTCTTCATTCAATTGTTAGAATATGACATGCATTTCTATACGATTGCAATGCATTATACCATTATGTATATGTAATGTTTTATGTTTTTCTCATGTATTATTTTCACGAATATATGCAATGTATCGTTGAATATATTTTATATATGCCGATTGAGGTTTTGCTCATGTAGTGCATGTATGTGTATTGAAGCTTTGTTATTACGAATCATATAATGTAAAGTTCTTATGGTAAATGTTTTTTTATTAAATATGATGCAATTAAAAGTATATATGCACACCCATCTAACATGAACCGTTTTTCTTAGATCTTCTTTAACTCCACTTAGATAAATAACTTTAGTGGTAATGTTATTCATAGATATTTTTTTTATTTTTAAAATAAAAAATAGAAAGCCGCTTAGAACCGCATATACCCCATATGCCCCTGCATACCGCTTAATCAGTATTCGGTGACCAGTCCGAACGCATACGCATACTGCTTTCCTGAACCTTGTTGTTGATCTCTGTTCTTGCATAAATGATGCGTTGCCCCAGAATCCATAATCCACTCAGTAATCTCAGTGTCGTGACATGATGTAAAAGCAAAAGTACTACCTAAGGTATTATCCGTAGAAAACATACTAGCAGGCGCAGAGGTGGCTACATCTGAATGGCCTCCTGGTGATGGTGAAGAAGCAAGAGGCATGATATCCCGCAGTCTGGCTACGAGGTCATCGAACCTTTGATTTAAAGTAGAGGCAACTGAAGACTCAGCCTGCTCCGTAACACAGACTGATGTCGGAAAATCATGCTTGGAATAGCATGTATTCTCAGTATGACATGGATGGTGACGATACGTGTAGTGCTGATTAATGCGACATTCTCTACCGCAAGGTCCGCGCCCACGAAAAGAAGAGCATCCTCTTCCTCGAGAGGCTGCCATTATCGAAGAACTTTGGATAGTAGCTGTGGACGAAACAATAATCCTGTTGCGCTTGCGGAAAGCTTCTTTCATGGGAGGAACACTGACATCCGCTAGAATCTGGGAGCAAGCAACATCATATTCAGGGTCAAGGGCTGCTAGGAATACACCAACCGTGGTACATTCCTATATTTCTTCTACTGCTCTGAAGTCACCGTGAGAGGCATGAAGCTGCGGAGCTTCTCAAACATCCTGTAGAGGTTTACGTTATGTCATGATGTACTGTTACGTATTTCCTATTTATATCATGTACGTCTATGTAATTTACCCAATGGTTTTCTCTCTATATAAGAGACCTGAGGGCTCTATGGAATAAAACAGAAGAGTATTGTTTACTCTAACATGGTATCAGAGCCAAAACCCTAGTCTAGGGTTTTCTCCACCCGCCCCACCTCCCCTCGCCGCCGGGCCCCACCCTCACCGTCGGGTCCCCTAGCCTCACCACCAGGACCCCCTTGCCGCCGGGCCCCTCCTCTCTCGCCGCCGGGCCCTTCCCACCGCTGATGGATACAAGTGCATAAGTCTACATATGCGCTTGGATCCTAACGTGTCGTTGTAGACACCGGTTCTTTTGTCTCTCATCCCTTGGTCTTCTTCTCCGGCGATATGTCAGAACAGAAGATTGATATGCCCACCATAGGTGCCTTCAAAGGTTCGGCACCAATAGTCAAAATGGACGGGACAAACTACGAACTCTTGGCTATGCAGTTCCTGAGTCTTATGAAGTCGTGTGGTAAGAAACATATTCTTACCGAAGAGGAGCCGGCAGAGAAGACGTGGATATATGCCTCATGGGAGGCTGATGATGCATATGCCAAGGTTTTGCTGTCAGGTACGCTCACGATGGAGATAGCCAACGATGTCCTCCATCAACCCACCGCCAAGGCGATGTGGGATATTCTGGCCACTACATACTCTTAAGTACGGAACGAGACGAAGATGCTGCAGTTGCAACATGATATTTTTACCACGAAGCAAAATGGACGGCCTCTTCATTCTCTGTACACGTCCCTCCGTGGAATGTTCGAGAAGTTATATAGCACCATCCCGCTCACAGCCACCCCAGAACAGTAGAAGACATTCCGCAACGCCACTATGGTAGGCGTATTACTTGCTGCCCTTGACCCAGAGTACGAGGCAGCACGCTCTCAGATCCTTGCCGATGCCACTATTCCTCCGATGGAAGAAGTCTACAGGAGGCTCAGTCGTATCTCGGTCCCATCAAATGCAGCGACTCCGCCTCCCTCGGCAATGGCGGTCTCTAGAGGACGAGGTAGTTCGTCTTCATTTCGTGGCCGAGGAAGTGGTGGACGTGGCCGAGGAGGTCGTGTGCGTTCTACGTGCACATTCTGTCGTCGTACTGGTCATTCTGAGGACACATGCTATTCCAAGCATATCTTCCCTCCTTCTGCACGTGTCGCTGATCATGTTCAGGGTTCACCAGCATCTACTCCAGATCACAGGTTCGAGGAGCTAGTGGTACGGCTTCGTGATATTATGCCCCAGTCATCATCAGAGGGTGCTGAGACATCCGACGTTGCGGCTTCTGCGTCAGCTAGTACATCTGCTACTGCCAGTACCTCAGGTAGCACTTCTGTCTCCTATCATACCCATGATCTCTCAGGTTGGATTATTGATTCTGGAGCCACCCATCATCTGTGCCGTGATAGAGATACTTTGCAGTCCTATAGACCTATTCAGTCTGGTCGCTCCGTACTCATAGCTGACGGCACTCATTCCCCTATTGTCGGTCAGGGGGAGACGGTTTTGTTGCCTTCCATGCACTTACAGAATGTTCTACATGCACCAGAGTTCTCCATGAATTTATTATTGTTATAAAATATGAAGAATGCGGAAGCGGAATCGGAAATAAAGATAAAACAATAAGAACAAAGATTTTAACTCGGAACCCTACTCCGTGAGGAGCGGGATGAAACCACGGGGGAAGCCCTCAACTAGGGCGTGTTTGTCTATTGACTTTTCTCAATGAGTACAGGAGGTCTGGGGCTCCTTATATAGCTTTCCCAGAGCCTCCAAGTCCCACCACTGGTCCATGTGGGACTAAACACTGGATGGGGGTAAATGGATCTTCTCCAGGATCTATTTACCCTGCTACAACACAATAGGTGCATACAATTTATACTCCAACACTCCCCCTCAAGCTGGAGCATGCAATGCTCAGCTTGGACAAACAGACAGAAACTCAACTCAACGCTACAAGACACTACGGACAATATCAACCCAACGCGCACATTGCTGCAGTCGAGGACGTTGCTTCTCATGCCGTGCAGGTGAGGAGGACGAACGGGCTGGAATGTGAGTCAACTGAAGACTCGGAATCTGACCATCGAGTCTGAAACTGCGCCTGAAGTCTCCTCGTCGGAGAACTGGGTCTCTCCCATCTGGCTCAGAGAATGGTGCACTGCTCTGGTGTACCTATGATACCACATGAAAACCCTTGCCAACATATGGCACAAGGAATGGTCCTCTGCTCTGGAGTCCCTATGGCTCACATGAAAACTCTGGCCTGACAACAAGAAGAATGATGGGGACCTCTGACAATGATGACAACATATGCTCATCTGACAATGACCGCACACTCGTGCGTGTCTGAAACTGGAGACTCGAAAACAATGCTCGTCGAGTCTGAACAACTGCGCATCAAACTGGGACTCGGAATCTGAACGTCGAGTCTGGAACTGCGCAAGAAATCTCTTCATCTGAACAACTTGTAGAGTCTGAAAAATATGGCTGGTCTGGAGACTGGCATCTGAATCTGGATCTGGAAGAATAGAACAGACCTGTGACTCTACATATATACTCCCCCTTTCTCCCATACTTGTCGGAAAACGAACATCGACAAAGTTGGGAGAAGACAAGATAAATAGGGGGCAAACAACAAGAACATGAAACTTGCGGCTTTTCATCATTTTTTTTAAATAAGCCGTTAATTAATTTTTTTTCGATTTTTTTAAAGCCGTTTCAACATTTTTTTTCCGGCTTTTCATTTTCTCTTTTTTTTTGAAATTTTGCGTACGGCTTTTCTATGTACGCGCCTTTTTTTTGTTTTTTTTTGTTTATGTTTTTTTTTGACAAAACATCTCGGCCCATAGTAGGCCCAAACTACAACTGCCACCTCCCCCCTTTTTTTGTAAAAAAAAATTTCTCTCGGCTCATGATGAGCCATAACAAAATAACCCCCATTTTTTTGGACCACGGCTCACAACAGATTTCTCCCTTTTTTTATAAAACGTAGTGCCTGCGAGCCCTAGGGTTCCCTCTTAGGAAAGGAGGGAATGCTGCCGCCCCAAAAGGGGTTCTGCTTCTTGCCTGCCGCCAAGGGTTTCTGGGGGGCGGTGGGCGTGGGGAGAGGTGCACCCCTCTGCGCGATGGAGTCGATGGCAGGAGCGAGAGAGGAGGTGCATGGCTCTGCCGCCTGATGCGGCTGGAGGTGGGTTTCGCCTGGAAGGTCGGCAGGTGCGCCGCTCGAAGCGGTTCCGATGGCTGGCGTCGCCGTCTGGAGCGGCATGGACGTACGCCTGGGGCTGTGGCTGGGATCGGCGGAGGCGAGAGCTCGCCAGATGCGTCGCCGCTGGAGAAGCGGCATTGAGGAGGCGCTCGAAGTAGACCCTCGCACGATGGAGGCTCGCACACGTTTGTGCGTCTGGGATTTTGTGCGCCTGGGAGTTGCTCGCGCGAAACTGATGGGTTCGCACACGAGGAGTCGCCTGGGATGAACCGTGCGATAGGGCTCGATAGATCTGAATCTTCACGCACAAGGAGGAGATGAGGATCTTGATAGGGCTTCGCTTCTTGCGGCTGGACTCGTGCGTCGCTAGTGCGTTTGCAGGGGGGGGGGGGGAACAAGGAGCACGCCTGGGAGAAAGCGTGCAGTCTGGAGCACGCCGCTGATAGAGATCGGGAGAAAGAGGCTCGCCTGAGGAGCTCCTTCTCTGGGTGCATGGGGGTGCCGCTGTAGCTTGGTCTGGAGATCTGTGCCTCCGGATGTCGCCTTGCGAGAAATGCTCCATCGATGCTGCTGCCAGGAAGACCTGATGGCATGTTCTTGGGCTTGATGTCTAACCCCTGGAAAAGAACATCGCGATGCCTGCGCGATGCGGTTGGAACAGGAGATGCAGCAGAATACCCATGATGAATGCAACGCAAAAAATTAGGGTTTATGTAGAAACCCTAGAACTGGAACAATATGAATAGATCTCAAACAAGAACACGTCTTCAACATAAAAAAACGAATCTCGAATAAACTAACATAAACCCTCAAGAATCGAACCCGCTATGATACGATGTTATAAAATATGAAGAATGCGGAAGCGGAATCGGAAATAAAGATAAAACAATAAGAACAAAGATTTTAACGTGGAACCCTACTCCGTGAGGAGCGGGATGAAACCACGGGAGAAGCCCTCAACTAGGGCGTGTTTGTCTATTGACTTTTCTCAATGAGTACAGGAGGTCTGGGGCTCCTTATATAGCTTTCCCAAAGCCTCCAAGTCCCACCACTGGTCCATGTGGGACTAAACACTGGATGGGGGTAAATGGATCTTCTCCAGGATCCATTTACCCTGCTACAACACAATAGGCGCATACAACTTATTCTCCAACAATTATCAATTAGTCAGATTACAAAAGATTTGCACTGTCGTGCTATATTTGATCCATCTTCTGTCATTTTTCAGGACATACTAACGGGCATGGTGATTGGCTGTGGTTTTGAGCACAATGGTCTCTATCGTCTAATACGGAACTCCTACGCTGGCGTATCACTACACTCTCAGGGTTCCGTTTCTCCATATACATGGCATCTTCGCTTTGGTCACCTGCCCCTACAGAAAATGCGTCACCTCCTGCCTCAGATCTCTCCAAATTCGTCATTTCGTTGTGAAGCGTGTCAGTTAGGGAAGCACCATTGGTCTAGCTTCCCTAGTCGTCAGGGTCAGAGCAGTCGCTCCCCTTTTGAGTTATTTCATATAGATATTTGGGGTCCCAGTCGTGTCCCAGATCATCAGGGGCACAGGTTTTATCTTGTTGTGGTTGATGATTTCTTTAGAGTGTCTTGGACTTTTCTTCTTAAAAATAAATCAGAAGCAGGAAGTGTTATTCAAAATCTTATCAATGAAGTGCAAAATGTTTTTTCATCTACTGTTAAGTATGTGCGTACTGACAATGCGTTGGAATTCTGTACTCATTCTCTTGCCCGATTTCTTTCCTCGAAGGGTATTATCCACCAAACCACATGTGCATACATCTCAACAAAATGGTGTTGCAGAACGAAAACATCGCCACTTTCTTGATATTGCTCGCACATTACTTATTCAGAGTTGTGCCCCCTTAGCCTTTTGGGGGGATGCTATCCTTACAGCATGCTATCTGGTCAATCGCATGCCCTCTACTGTTCTTGGGGAAAAGGCTCCTATCTCTATTCTCTTTCCTGACAGGGACTTGTTTTCTCTTACACCTCGTGTCTTTGGGACAGTTGCTTTTGTTCACCGCTTATCTCCAGGACTTGACAAGCTCTCTCCTAGAGCAGTCAACTGTGTTTTTGTGGGCTACTCGAGGACACAGAAAGGATATCGTTGCTATGACCCCGTTCATGACAAGTACTATGTGAGTGCTGATGTTTCATTTTTCGAACCAGTTATGTACTCCCCTGCAGGTGACAGATTGGTTCCCTCCACATCCACGGATACTAATGTCTATGTGCCCCCACCTCCAAGCCTGGGTCAATCCGAGTCCACTACACCACCACCACCACCACCACTACCTTCTATTGTACCATTTCCTAAGTTCTACACAAGGCGGTCATACCCTGCTCAAGCCACATGTCAACCATCCAGCACGCCTCAGGTATGTTCTGATGTTATCACTAATGATGGGTTAGATAATGCACCGGTGCAGGAGCCTTTACTACTAGCGGAGGATCCGCCAGTCACTACAGTGATAGATGATCTTGATCGTCCGATTGCGCAGAGGAAGCAAAGAAGACAATGTTCATCATATCCTCTTGCGTCTCAAGTCTCATTTCGTCGTCTCACTTGTGATTTCCAGAGGTTTACAGCAGCTGTCTCGTCGGTTGAAATTCCACGGACCTATCAAGAAGCCATGAAGATTGATTGCTAGCGTCTAGCTATGGAAGAGGAGATGCGTGCCTTACAGTCTCGCGGGACTTGGTCTCTAGTTCCCATTCCTCCAGGTGCCTCTGTGGTGAGTAGCAAGTGGGTGTTTACGGTGAAATATCATGCAGATGGGCGTCTCGACAAATACAAGGCAAGACTAGTTGCACATGGATTTACCCAAACCTATGGGGTAGATTATTTGGATACATTTTCACCAGTGGCTCGACACTCCACTCTTCGCATCCTTCTAGCTGTTGTTGTGGTACGTGACTATACCATTTTTCAACTTGATGTCAAGAATGCATTCTTGTATGGTGATCTTCAGGAGGAAGTCTACATGCAGCAGCCACCGGGTTTTGCTGCTGAGGGGGAGACTCAGATGGTGTGCAGACTTCATAAGGCTATCTATGGCCTTAAACAGAGTCCACGGTCATGGTTCCAGAAGCTTTCCCAGTTGATTGAACGACAGGGGTTCAAGAGATCAAATGCGGACCATTCACTGTTCATCCAGAAGACTCCTAGAGGTATGGTTGTTGTCATGGTATATGTTGATGACATTCTGGTTACAGGAGATGATGCTCAGGGAATTGAGATGATTAAATCTCTGTTGGGAAGTCAGTTTATTATAAAGGATCTAGGCACGATACGATATTTTCTGGGGATAGAATTAGCAAGAAATGCACAAGGAATGGTAATGACTCAAAGAAAATATGTCACAGACTTGCTAGTGGAAACAGGAATGATTGGATGCAGACCGTCGAGCACGCCTATGGACCCAAGCATGAAGCTGTACGACAATGATACCGAAGAGGTGGACAAAAGAAGATACAGAGAGATGGTGGGTAAGCTTCTATACATTACCATAACTCGACCTGATATTGCCTTTGCAGTAAACCGGGTGAGTCAATTTATGGAACAGCCTAGGCAAGTTCATATGGATGCCTTGTATATGATATTGAGATATCTAAAGTCTTCCCCAGGCACAGGGTTGCTATTTAGAAAAGATACAGATCTGTCTATTTCAGCTTGTGCAGATGCAGACTATGCAGGATGTCCAAAGGATCGTAAATCTACTTCTGGATTAGCTATCTTTATAGGAAGTTCTTTGGTTTCATGGAAAAGCAAGAAACAGACTGTTGTGGCGAGATCCAGTGCTGAATCCGAGTACAGAGCCTTGGCACAAACAAGCGCAGAAATGATGTGGGTTAGAGCGGTCTTAGAAGATTTGAATGTAAATGTCTCCTTGCCCATGAATCTTCAATGTGACAACCAGGCAGCATTGTTTATTGCCAATAATCCAGCTTTTCATGAAAGAACAAAGCACATCGAGGTAGATTGTCACTATACGAGAGACATGATCCAGAAGGGCTGAGCATGACTGCTGATATATTTACCAAGTCATTGCTCAAGGGACCTTTCCAGAGATGTTCTTCCAAGCTGAGCATGATTGATATCTATGCTCCATCTTGAGGGGGAGTGTAGAGGTTTACGTTATGTCCTGATGTACTGTTACATATTTCCTATTTATATCATGTACGTCTATGTAATTTACCCAAGGGTTTTCTCTCTATATAAGAGACCCGAGGGCTCTATGGAATAACACAGAAGAGTATTGTTTACTCTAACACATCCCACGTAAGGATGTATACAATGAATGAAGAGGCCGTCCGTTCTGCTTGATAGTAAATATATCATGTTGGAGTTGGAGAATCTTCGTCTCGTTTCTCACTTGAGAATATGTTGTTGCGAGAATGTCCCACATCGCCTTAGCAGTGGGCTGGTGTAACACATCATTGGCTATCTCTTTCGTTAATGTACTCGAGAGTTAAACTTTGGCATATGCATCATCCGCCTCCCATGAGGCGTTGACCTCAGTTTTCTCCACCGGTTTCTCTTCGGTAAGGATATGTTTCTTACCATTAGACTTCATAAGGCTCATGAACTGCATAGCCCAGAGCTCATAGTTTGTCCCATCCATTTTGACAATAGGCACTTGACCTCTGAACGCACTTTTGACGGGTACATCTACTTTTTTTAGGCATATTGTCGGATGTAGATAATTGGGGTTTTGTAGACCAGTGAATGATTGTCTACACATCCATACATGTATTTGAATGCATATGTAGACTTATGCACCCAATCCATCAACCAAAAAGGAGCTCTATATATGAAAAGGAGGCCGAAGACAGAAAAGAGTCGTTGCGGCAGAGACCGTGCCGTGCAACGATAGATGGAGAGGTCGCTGAGCGGCTGCGGCCTGGATAGGTGGCGAATGGAGTGGCGGCGAGGCCTGGATAGGTTGTGGCGGTTGGGTGGCTGCGACCTGGATAGGCTGGGCAACTGCGGCGGAAAGAGGAGGGGATGTGGGTTTAGGATTAGTGTATGGAGCTTCGATCTAGGATCGCTGCTCTGATACCATGTTGGGAAAAATCAAATAGATGTTTATTCCTGGGAACCCTAGGTTCTCTTATATAGAGGAGAGACATATGGCTAAATTACATAGGATGAATATATAGATATAAAATAACAGAAAAGATACATGCGAACATAGAAATATCTCTACAGTTTCTACCTATATAAGGAGAGCACTAGGGTCCTTATTGTTGATGAAAATCATATTATGATATTCAACTAATTATAATACTGAAAACTCATTCCTTGAATGATCTTGGACTGATTGGATCGTTGGAAGCATTCATGAGAATGTGATAGCACTATATGCTATCTTGTCATGTTTCTCTTCTAAAACATTTCAGCCGAAGGTTGTGAGCTTCCCAGTTGATGAATGTGATAACAACGGGTGATAGCACTATATGCTATCTTGTCATGTTTCTCTTCTAAAACATTTCAGCCGAAGGTTGTGAGCTTCCCAGTTGATGAATGTGATAACAACGGGTGACCCATGAAGGAGACAAAACAGGATGGCATGATGTTGATGGTGCCTTGAGGTCCACACCAACGACTTGGTGGGGTTTCCGCTAAGAGATAGCAGAAGATACGATGCAGCACATGAGGTGATGCTTGCGTCTCTAGTTAGGTTGCTCTCAAATTGTTCATAACGGATCGTTGGGATATAGGAACGATTTTAAAACCTGCCTCTTATATCAATCAATATATCGAGAAGAATGTTGTGAAAGAAAAGAGGAGGGTGAGGAAAAGAAGAGGAAAGTGCATGTCTGCTGGATTTTTTAGAGGAAGCATCAAGAAGCGTGAGGAGAGAAGGGAACCAAGGATAGACAACGGAGTTGATATCCCAGTTTTAAAGTTGTACACATTATCATCCGGAAACAAACTCTAACAAATTATCTTAAGAATCTAACAGATGAATGTTTTAAACTTGGAAGTGAGAGAGGGAATCTTTTGATTCCTTTTTTTTTGAAAAGCTCCTGTGATTCCTTTTGAGCTAATAACCTAATAGATAAAATTTGAAATCATTCCTACAATGAAAGGATAATTATTGTTGACAACAAATTCTGAATTGTTGATAGCAAATTCTGAAATTGGGCGAATTTCAGAAATTTTGAACTGCATTTGATGCTTATCTTCTTCTATTGTTCTTCATCCATTCTTCATTATGATCCTATTCTCTCTCTTACATTGCATCACTTCCTTCAAAGCTTTCAGTTTAACCAACACTACCAATTTTACATCATTCACACCACTGATCTTGTCCTTCGATTCTAGAGAGACTCGTTTGTGCAGTTATATAGTTCATGAATTGCTAGTTTTTTATGGAACAGTTCTATGCTTTCCAATTCAGGAGTTTTTATCTAACAATCCTATGCTTGTGTATATCGTTTGCTCCTATCTTGCATGTTTTCCTGGATTTTAAATAAGTATTATCTAAAATTTAGCTAGCAATATGGTAATCTTGGCATTGAAGCTTAGTTACGGACCTGCAATATAGCCATGTGTTATTTTACTGAGGCACTTTTTCTTTCTTGAGAGTAGAAGTAACTCATATATGCAGTTTCTAGTTTAATCCCAATTAATTTGCAAACACCTGTAGCATTTATACATTGATTGATATGACAAGACTATTTGCAACATTTTCATTTATTTCATTTTTCCCTTAATGAGGTCTTTACATATCCTGTATGTGCTTTTAATTGGCAGGGAAGAGATAGAGAAACAAAAGGCACATGAACGTTACATGCGTCTGCAGGAACAAGGGAAGACTGAACAGGCGAGAAAAGATTTAGGTAAAGTTGGTCTTGACATCTCAGTATCACTTTTTATTCAGCTATTTTTATGATAGTAATAGCTCTGAGGTATAGCTGACCCTACTTATAGTGGAAGAAGGCTTTGCCAATTTTTTAATTGCTCTGAGGACTTGTTAAAGGCACATATGTGCTATATATATATTTAGGGATGAGGGATCACGAAGGAGGAACATCTGATTATTTCTTAATTTTGCATTGCTAGAATTGGATCATTGTCTTGTTACTAAGGACAAATAAGTAGATGTTATGTGAGTGAGAATCTATTTGGAAATAGGATTATGTTGTGTGTGGCCACTGGCCAATACCTTCGACTTTGTACTACATATTACCGATTGATCAAACTGACAAAGATCCTAGAGTAGGGCTACCTTCATGCCATCATGGTCTTTGTTATATATACGTTTTTTAGTGGGATGAATATTATGTTGTATTTCTATATTTCACTGCAATATATGAAAACATATATTACCATTATTTCTTTCTTAAAATTCATGCAATATTAATCTTCTCAATTTTTTGGATTAATATTTTGGTTATTTCTAAATGTACATTTTTTGTGGTTCGATGTGCTATCGATGGAATCCTGTCCTATTGAAATTGTGCGATTTATGAGAGAAGCGTACGATTGTTTTTCTAAATTGATAATGAACCCATGCTCTTTATCAAGGTTGCAAAGATTGGTAGTCGGTACTCCGCTCGTTGGGTCACTGATTAAGGATCAATCGACAGTTGGGATGCTAATCATATTTTGTCGGGCTTTAATCGACTTTGAATTTTTTAATTATTTTAAATATATTAATCATTTCTATATGTATATTCTTATATATTTACATAGATGTTTATATTTTTTATATTATCATAATGAAAGAAAAGAAGTAATTGAATTCAAATAAAGCATTAAGCGTATTTGAATAAGTTTGCTTTTAAAAAACAAAAAATATTAAAATTATATGGTATCTTCAAGCAAAAATCGATCGACTAGTTGGCCTAGTCGGAATTAGTCAGTACTCGGTCAGCCACCCCACCAACTAGACTAGTCGGACCTACTAGTTGAACCAGTTGAGGGACTTTTGTAACAGTGCTCTTTATATATAAGAAGTGGCGAGGGTTAGGGAGACTGCATATACAAAATTATCCTTTCTGCATCTTTCCCTAACATGCTCAATTTGTGACATCATTGCTCAGAAGAGGCTCTGGAAAGTGGCTTCTTAAATATATCGACTATTTGATCTGTCAAAGGAACAATGGAAGTCTATAGTATACCTCGTTGGATGTCCGGTGAAATGGAAATCAACCTCAGCGTGTTTCCTTCTCCCGTGAAACCTGATATTAATTGCTCTATGCATGACATCGATGCTATCACATCTTAACTCTGATATGAGTCTGATGAAAAGTGAAAGTCAGTGAGCACAATCGGAATACATTAAATCTTTGCTATTAAGCAGACATTTGCCATGTATTTGCTCTTTTCACTCGTGTAGGATATTGCTGTCTGTTTTTTGCTCCTTCAAGTGAAGGTTGCCCTTATGGCAAGTTTGCAAAAGCAGTGGTTGGCTTTCTACCTGTCGGACACCATGCATAATCATCTTTACAACATGCTCTAATATCGAGTGGTGTCACTGTTGGAAAACAAATCCAGGCACCTGTGGAGTTCCATCCAGATCCGACCCTATTACCTGAGGGTACATATTAGGAATACCAATAAGTTCATCCCAAGATTTACTTAACCATTCAATGATTGATAATTTGGAATATCTGCTGTATTTCCTTTGTTGCCATCCACACATAGACATAGATATACATTTCATTTTACGAAATTGTCAACATGCAGTTCCAGGCCGAAATGATGTACGCCATTTAAAATTTTAACAAAAAAATTTATCTATGAAATTTGACTACCCTAGATCACTGATCCAATTAGTCAGCCGTGTTTAGTTCCTGAAGAACCGATTTACATGGGTCACAATTTTTAAACAATGAGCAAAGTTGCCAGTATGACCATTATAACAAAATGGCGATAGAAGCACGAAGGATGTAAAGAGTGGAGAAGATCTACGAATCCTATATTATAAATGTAAGATTATACTAGATTTTAATCGCTAAGAGTGTCAGGCTTTATAAACTTTCCTATTTAATCCAATAACAACAATATGTGAGTTTTCATATAGAGTTTTCATAGAAACAATCATATGGCATTAGCAATTAAAGAATTCAACTACTAACAAACTCAAATGCATTCACAATATTTATTTGCTACCATTTTCATTGTTCATTCTCTGAGAAATTAAACCCAATATATTCATCTTTCAATGCATCCTTGGTATGATGTTGATTACAAGGATTTAAATATCACGAAATTGCGATTTCGAAAGATCATGGGTATCAAAACTCCTCTATATGTCGATTTCCTCGATTTTGACCGAAATTTCGGTGATATTTCGACATATCGACCCATTTCTGTTGAAATTCATGGATTTCAGTACAAAAATTCCTAGATTTCGACCGAAATTTTGGTTATATTTAGACATATCTGTTGGACATGTGAGCCCACGGCGAGCCATTATGCAATAAATGTTATTGCACATATCATTCCCTAATCTGAAATGAAGAATAAATAATTTGCATAATAGGTCCCTTAGTACAATTAGGGTTATGTACCATGGCTATCTTAATGATCATACAGCTGTTGATTCAATTATTGAATCATAGAGGCTGGTGTTTGGATGAATATCTAAAGAGTTAGATTGAGGACTCATCAAGCACCGTCAAATGATTGTTAAGATGTGATCTCCAACCTGAGTAGGAGATGGCAATCCTTTCTCACATAGGTTGATATCTGACCGACCTCTTGATGTAGGTCCTCTGCATAGGAATAGAGATTCGGAGGTGTCAGATTAGTTAGGTCAATGGGTTGACTTAACGAGATCGAGATAACCTAAGTCCTATGTTGAATGCTGTCACAACATAGGCACGCATCCTCTGACCGGAGACAGATGTATTGCTATATGTCTGAGTATGTACATTTGACAGACCAATAGGTTGATGACCTAACCAAGGTCTATACACCGGCGCGTTGGTGTGCATATAAGGGCATATGAGTAATACGATCTCTCAAAGGGATCATACAGGTTCACTACTGAACCGGAAGACATGAGCTCACTCATGAGATATTGGGAAGAATCAAATTCCGTGCACGGTCGTCTCGCTTTGGAAGCTTGACTGAATTTGTAGGTTTGATATATACTTTTGGAAAGTATATGATCAAGACCTAGGTATGATATATGCTTTTGGAAAGTATATGATCGATACCAAATCCCAATGATCAAATGAGAAACTTGGTGATCAAACCCTGAAGAAGACAGCGTAAAATAGATCTTGATCTTCGGGTTGACCATGGGTCTTCCAGTATGCAGGATGTACAGGTATTGGGAATACCTAAAGGGTGATGTGATCATAAACGATTGTATATCCATGACGCTTCCATTCCGAGGGAGTGATGAAACAGGTCTGGATTTTAGTGACTCCTTCCAGTAGAGAAGCAATCTGATCTTAGTCCAAGTGTTGGACATTGTTCTGAATGAGATTCAGATTCAATGAAGATTGGATTTGCGGTCTTGATTTAATCAATCATCTGTGGGAAGTTCGTACGATCTGGATTTGAGACGAGATCTCAACATCCAAGTCACTATACGTGGAACAATACAATCGCCCTGTCCTTATCTCCAAGTATCTGCGGAGAAAGCACATTATTCATGAAAGGGTTCAAGAATAATTCTTTTGATGAAATATCCAAGCAAGGACTTGATGATTAAATGAGATTTAATTATCAAGCTTAAATATGAATATGATTCATGTTGTGAAAATGATTATCTAAGATAATTAAATGGGATTTAATTATCAAAGATTAAGAGAATGTGGATAACACTATCCATGATATATGTGTGTTATAAATATGATTTATAATATACATATATAAGAGAGAGAGAATCTATGTAAATAGCATTTGTTAATTAATAGTGTGGATTGGATTCACATTAATTAATTAATTGGAAATGTAATTTACAAATTAGTTTGGGTTGTGAATATGATTCACATAATGATCAATGGCATGATTGAAATATTCACAAATTAATTTGGAATTAATTTGGTGGATATTATTGCAATAATAGTTATTGCAATTTATTAAGAAATAATAAGATAAAATAAAAGGAGACAAAATAACACCCTATAATTTAGGGTGGTTGGTTGACTCCCTTTTGTTGTCACATTATCTCTTAAATAGTTAAATTAAATTATGTTGATAATGTTGCAACATATTTTAATTTAAATAAATATTGTTGGTTTTAACCAACAACAATCATAGCCATTGATCTTACATAGACCAAGCCTAGCCGTTGGATCTATGAGTCCATGGATTGAGATCCAATGGATCCTAAACTAATATAAAAGGAGGGCTAGGGTAGCCTTCCATGGTACATGATTAAGAGTTGTACAAGGTGACAACTCTCTCTCTCTCTCTCTTTCTCATTCTCGCCCTCTCTCTCTTTCTCTTCTCCATTAAGTGGCCGTCCACTTTGTGTTGAGAAAAGAGAGACTCTCGGCTTCTTCTTCGACGACTCGTGGATCTCCATCTTCTTTGGAGTTTCTTACTCTAAAGGAAGACGACGGATTTCGTTTGACGAAATCGGGGGAGCCATTGCTTGGATCTTCATCGAGGATTGCGGGAAGGAACGTGACTCATCATCGCGCCCGCAAGTGCGTTCTTCGTGGATCGGACTTAAGATAGGAGGATCTCTACTTTGGGATCTCGCGATCACAACCACGCTTCAAGAGGTATTCCTTGTACTTTGTGGTTTGATGAAACGATCCGAGAAGTGTTCTCGTGATCATGTGGTTTCATCTTTAAAGTTAAAAGATTTTAATTTCCGCTGCATCTAGCATCTAGTACGACTAGTTGCTCCGATTGCATACGATGCAATCGACACGCTTCCGTGATGCGCTTGAGGATTCTCAATATCCTTCAAGTGGTATCAGAGCCAGGTTGAATAAGGTTTTGGATATGATCCATAGATCTTAGACGATTTGGTTCTTGAAAGGGTTGCGAAATTTTTACTGCATTTCAATTTTTCGCACCTCTGTAAAATTGAATTTTTCGGCTCTGTTTAAAATGTTTAAACACGAAATTTTCAATTGTTTTTTGTTCCCCATTAAACAAGGAAACCATAGGACTTGAGTTTACTAAATTTGGACTTCATTTGCTCAAGATATGGCTTTTTGAATATGACTATATTCACTGTTGCGGGAACTGCGGATTTGAACGTGATTAATGAGATAATTACGGTTTTAATCCGCCTTGAAATGCGTGAATTATCACTTGGGTTCTTTAATAAATCAAATAGGCAATCTTTGGAAACTGAGTTTGCATTTTTTGGATTTAAATTGATCAAGATAAGTTAATTTTAATGATTGGGGGTCACTGCTGGAAATTAACATTCTTTGATCTTGAACCTTGTGATATGTCATTCAATTATCATGATGAAAATTAATTGTTAATTTTCTGGAATAATTAGTGATAAATATTTGTGAAATATTTAAAGAGATAATTATTTCATTGAATGACACTTGCCTAAACCACAATGATGAGATATTAGATCTTGATCATTGGTTCATCAACAAACATTGCTTTCATGAAAACCATAGTTTATCCTACAATTGTTGTAGGACAACTTTTACATGAAAAATCCTTTTGCTTGAATAGGATTGGTGATTTGTCTAGCAAATCTCCTTATAATAAAAAATGTTTTGATTTATATTATATGGTATAATTTCGGTTGAAAAACCGATGAACATCTCAAAATACATGATGGTCTATCTGGTATTATCCTTTCTCGAGGCGGATGTGGTGCCTAGTCGGAGAGCATTGGGGTAGCGGGTTGCAACGTATGTGGTCCGTCCCACTCTCGTCGGTACTGGCCATGACAACGGGTAGGGACTGTATAATACCAGAGACAGACAATGTGTATTTTTCTAATTATTGAAATTCGAATAATACGTATTTTGAGTATATACCTACTATTCAAATAAAAGACATGTTTGTTGATTGATGATGGGATTGATGATTAATTTAATATGATTAAATTAATTATATCCAATAAACACTCTATTTTGAATATGAGATGGAGGATCACATAAGTGACATCCATGGTCTCCCGTCAAGGCAAAGGATTCCGTCGCCAGTTGTTGTGTATAGGAGACGCCTGTCCGAAGTGACAGATCCTGTACATGATTTAATTGGATCGGGTTCTTTGCTTCTTGAAAGAGTAAGGCCGTATACGTAGTGACCCCAATATCGGGTCCTCATATTATTGGGCGATATTGGATTGCGTATAGTGAGTATTAAGCCTGTTGACGGTTGGTTCAATTAATGACGGGTCAACATTACCTTAGAGGTGATGGGCCCGGGTGTTAAAGACCGAATTGGGAAATGCAAGTTGGACTTGCAAGGCGGAATGTGTTCCCGCTTCTTTTTATCCGAGTTGTAGGTTCTCATATTATTGGGATGCAACGAAGATAGGGAAGGAGATCCCAGATCTTGCTAGAGATATAATGGTAAGAATATCTCTTACATTGAAAGTGATTAAGGGAATGAACTTTCAGTGTTGACAAGGCAAGACAACTTTGATATAAAAATTCCTAAATCAAAGTAAAACATGTATATATAATATATATACCCTTATGCAAATTTCTTATTTCAGATAATCCTTCATTAAACCCACTCAATGTTATACTTAATGATAACCAGTAAAATATCTTGGATTGGAATCATGATCCAGATATTGTACTTGCAATTGGACACATAATGTATGTGGTTGCAATGTGCATGTTTCCTCAACATAATGAGGAATGACAATTATGTAAGACAATAAGACATCGCCTTAGGGTTTGTATGTCTCTATAGTCTTGATCTTTCATCGAGTGTACTTTGGAAGTGACATGTCGATGGTGATCGTAATTGTCGAATAATCCTTATAAAATAAGAGAAGATATTTTGGCATACATATGTGCTCTATACATTTAATCATGAATGACATGGTTCTCTGCAATATGCAGAATGGTGGCTCGAAAGAGATGATGTATTCAAAATGTTTGAATACCTACCTGAACTTAAGTCTCCAAGAATTAAGATAAATGTAGATATGATGAGTGTCATCATTCTACTATCTATACTCAAGTCATTCATGAAGCTTTATGATATTCATATTGTATGAATTTAATGAAGCATGTATAAATGTTGAAATGCTCTTACATTGAATTCTTTTGAATTTAACATAAGAGATCCTTAGTCTTAAGCAATGGTTGTTTATAGATTAAGAGAGTGCAGTGGAAGCATGGGTCGGACCCGAGTAAGAAGGAAAGTCAAAGAGTTGACCTACTTCTGTGACTTCCATATGACATCCAAAGAGTTGGATGAATGCCAATACTGCAATATGTTGATGTGTTGATAGTATGACTATCAAATCTGTCTAAAATCCTTAGTGAAGGGCTCAGATAGAGCATCAGAATAATCTACATATAATCATTGACTCTGACTTTATTATTTCATAAGATAAAGTCTAACAATTGTATCCCAATCTTCTAATGACAATTGCAATTGTTGCATATACATATTAGAAGATTAGAAATTTGATCTTAAGGTTTAGTAGTCATCTACATGGATATTACTGTAATTGTTGCAGCAATCTCTGTTGGATAGATAGACTTCATATTCTCAGTGGGAGAGCCCTTAGTCTTAGAGAATGTCTCTATGACCTAGATATTAGAATACCCTCATTGTTTGTTTCTAAATGTTGGAAATAAACATGAATTCTGAGATAGAACTATCATAAAGAGTTATGATGGAAATATTTCAGATAGTGGTCTAGCATCTAGTGGACTCCACAAAATTAGAAAATTAATAAATGATTCATTAAGATTTCTAATACTGAAAATCAAACCTTATAAGATCAATAGGAGGATGAAGATCATTTGACAATGATCTGGCATCAAGCCTTGGATGTTTGTCTGTTGATTTGATCAATAGACTAGTAAGATATGAAACTTTAGAATGTCTAAAATTTCAAATCTTACATACTTGTGAATATTGTATTCAAAGTAAAATGTCCAATACACCCTTCTCTGGGAATGGTGTTAGATGTCGAGGTATTCAAGA
Organism: Ottelia alismoides; assembly: GCA_037367405.1. Lineage (NCBI taxonomy): Eukaryota > Viridiplantae > Streptophyta > Magnoliopsida > Alismatales > Hydrocharitaceae > Ottelia > Ottelia alismoides. The sequence goes on along the minus strand of JAZKJV010010490.1, from coordinate 919,785 downwards.
TCTCATACATATTGATGTATGTAGATCATCTATATCATAGTAAACATTATGGATATGTGATATCTATTGATGATTATGTATGATATGAGATTTCTTCTCTTCACCTGAGAAACCTTTGAAATGTTCAAAGATTTCACAATTTTGGTTTAGAACCAAAGTTTGAAGAAAGATGAAATGAATTTGATCTAACCTAGGTAGCTTGTACCTATTAGATAAAATTCAAAGAATACCTTATGGAGATATGAATATCATTTCTATCTCACTCCTCCTGATAAACCTGAACTCAATAGAGTTGTAGGGAGATACAATTGGATCATGTGTGACATGATTTGATCAATGATGAATTTTAGCATAATTATCCTCTTAGTTTCCTGGTATATGTGTAGTAGAGACTACAATATATATATCCTTAATAAGGTTCCATGGATGTAAGCTGGAATCTAGCACTTGAGAGTGCTACTTCATTAGGAAAATAAAGTGTGGTATTGGATACCTACTTTATGACCTTGAGATTCTTAAAAGATCTCATCTCTGAGAATGTGATTCTTGGAGGATTGAGACTCTTGAGAATCAAGATGAAAATGAAGTAAAGGAACTCTTTTAATCTTGAGAAGATAATGAGGCTCCTGAAATTGGAAACTAAAAGGACAATTAAAGATGAAACATTAATACCTCTTCAAATGAGTTTGAGGATGTATCAGCCAAGTCTGACAATGATCGCACTTCATGTGATGAAGCTCCTGAGGATCATGACATGGAAAGATGGATATTAGCAATAAAGTCTAAAGTAGACTTCATATACAAGTGTTGTATATGGACCCTAGAGGATCCACCTATAAGGGTTTGACCCATTAAGGTGTAAATGGATCTTCAAGAGAAAGGGAACCTGATGAGAAGGTAGAGACCTTCAAAGCTCGGTTCGTAGCCATAAGCTACACACCGGAAGAGAAGACATTGCTTGCAATGAGACTTGCTCTTCGGTAACCATTCTTAAATTCATCAGAATATTGCTAACCTTAGCTACACAACTTGACTATTGCATCTTCAGGATGTAATTCAAGATGGCATTCCTCTAAGAATACCTCTCTGAGGATATTCACATGAAGTAGCCCAGGGCTTCATGGTTGAGGAAAGTAAGGTGTGAAAGCTAAAGAAATCCATCTGTGGACTCAAATAAGCTTCTTGTAGTTGGAACATCAGATTTGATGAAATCATAAGTGTTATGATTTCAAATAGAATCTTGATGTACCATATGAAGCTTAGTGGGAGTGCCATTGTGTTCATCATGCTAAATGTAGATAATATCCTAAATCATTTGCAATGATATAAGGATGATAATAAGTGTTTTATAGACTGGCTATTCCATACCTTGAGATATGATCTCAAGAATACCTCTTAGATCTTAGTTCTGAAGTTGTTCAGAAGCAAAGAAAAGAGGGTATTGGGACTGTCACATTTGTAGTACACCTTGGACATAATCCATTCTTGGAAATTCCAAGAAAGGCTTCCTTCCCTTGAGATTTGGTACTGACCTATCAAAAGGGATAGCACCTCAAAGAGTTGAGGAAGTATGCTAAAACTGCTTGCACTTGTGCATCAGTTACGAGAAGCTAAGTGTATGCTAGATGTGTACAAAAGCCAGATATCTGCCATGCAGTGGGAGTAGTAACTGTTACTAATCCTACTATTGAGAAAGAACACTTGATTGCAGTAAATAACAAAATCTTCATAGATGACAAGTTTTTTTTTGAGATAGTGATCTCAAAGTCATATCTTCAAAAGCTTACAGTAAATAACTGTTACTAAACCCAAATCCCAATGATCAAATGAGAAACTTGGTGATCAAACCCTGAAGAAGACAGTGTAAAATAGATCTTGATCTTCGGGTTGACCATGGGTCTTCCAGTATGCAGGATGTACAGGTATTGGGAATACCTAAAGGGTGATGTGATCATAAACGATTGTATATCCATGACGCTTCCATTCCGAGGGAGTGATGAAACAGGTCTGGATTTTAGTGACTCCTTCCAGTAGAGAAGCAATCTGATCTTAGTCCAAGTGTTGGACATTGTTCTGAATGAGATTCAGATTCAATGAAGATTGGATTTGCGGTCTTGATTTAATCAATCATCTATGGGAAGTTCGTACGATCTGGATTTGAGACGAGATCTCAACATCCAAGTCACTATACGTGGAACAATACAATCGCCCTGTCCTTATCTCCAAGTATCTGCGGAGAAAGCACATTATTCATGAAAGGGTTCAAGAATAATTCTTTTGATGAAATATCCAAGCAAGGACTTGATGATTAAATGAGATTTAATTATCAAGCTTAAATATGAATATGATTCATGTTGTGAAAATGATTATCTAAGATAATTAAATGGGATTTAATTATCAAAGATTAAGAGAATGTGGATAACACTATCCATGATATATGTGTGTTATAAATATGATTTATAATATACATATATAAGAGAGAGAGAATCTATGTAAATAGCATTTGTTAATTAATAGTGTGGATTGGATTCACATTAATTAATTAATTGGAAATGTAATTTACAAATTAGTTTGGGTTGTGAATATGATTCACATAATGATCAATGGCATGATTGAAATATTCACAAATTAATTTGGAATTAATTTGGTGGATATTATTGCAATAATAGTTATTGCAATTTATTAAGAAATAATAAGATAAAATAAAAGGAGACAAAATAACACCCTATAATTTAGGGTGGTTGGTTGACTCCCTTTTGTTGTCACATTATCTCTTAAATAGTTAAATTAAATTATGTTGATAATGTTGCAACATATTTTAATTTAAATAAATATTGTTGGTTTTAACCAACAACAATCATAGCCATTGATCTTACATAGACCAAGCCTAGCCGTTGGATCTATGAGTCCATGGATTGAGATCCAATGGATCCTAAACTAATATAAAAGGAGGGCTAGGGTAGCCTTCCATGGTACATGATTAAGAGTTGTACAAGGTGACAACTCTCTCTCTCTCTCTTTCTCATTCTCGCCCTCTCTCTCTTTCTCTTCTCCATTAAGTGGCCGTCCACTTTGTGTTGAGAAAAGAGAGACTCTCCGCTTCTTCTTCGACGACTCGTGGATCTCCATCTTCTTTGGAGTTTCTTACTCTAAAGGAAGATGACGGATTTCGTTTGACGAAATCGGGGGAGCCATTGCTTGGATCTTCATCGAGGATTGCGGGAAGGAACGTGACTCATCATCGCGCCCGCAAGTGCGTTCTTCGTGGATCGGACTTAAGATAGGAGGATCTCTACTTTGGGATCTCGCGATCACAACCACGCTTCAAGAGGTATTCCTTGTACTTTGTGGTTTGATGAAACGATCCGAGAAGTGTTCTCGTGATCATGTGGTTTCATCTTTAAAGTTAAAAGATTTTAATTTCCGCTGCATCTAGCATCTAGTACGACTAGTTGCTCCGATTGCATACGATGCAATCGACACGCTTCCGTGATGCGCTTGAGGATTCTCAATATCCTTCAATATCGACCCATTCGGTTGAAATTCATGGATTTCAACGAGACCCCGTCTGGTAGGGTATGGTGCGACATGAGGGTACATACATCGATTATTCAACTTGGGGAGCTTCCTCCCCTTTGGGTTTAAGCAATGGAGATGAAAAGACTCTATAGCTTCTTTATATTTGATATAGCTTGTTCATTTCATTCATTTGTCATTTATCTTCATAAATATATGCATCTTTATTTTAAGTATGTAATTAATTATGTAATTTACTCGAACGTTGTCCATGACAGTTATTTCTATGAACAAAACATTGTTTAATAAATCATTATTTACATTTTAGAATAAAAAATCTCATCTATTTTTATGAACAAAAGACGTATTCTAACTGTTGTTACGTAGTTGTTTTGATTTCCATTTCCAATATCTATCAGCCAGTTCAACAATATGTCTGATATGATCGATAAGGTGTGATATAAGGCGCACTGATGAGATATGTATGTGATACAAGTGTGCATTTGTAAGCTATTGTTGTTTTAAGATTTTGGATTAGATGATATTAATTTCCAGTATGTATCAGACAAGAATCAACATTAACATCGATTTGGCCGATATTATCGATATGTGCGATATAAAGGGCATCTATAAGCAATATGTGTGATATAAGTGTGCATTGTAAGCTATTTATTATTGTAATAACTCGGAAGATCTTAATTTGCAAAAAAAATGATCGAACAATGGCTTTTTTGAGTCATTTTCGACATTTCCATCGAAACGGTCGAAATTTCCCGAAATTTGACCGAAATGTCGGTTTTGGAGGGGACCGAAATGAAATCGAAGTCAAGATTTCGAACCTTGGTTGATTATGGGGTAACTAAACGAGCTAAATATGTTATTATCCCCATTTCAACATTCATGGATTAAGTATCAAAGACAAAGATATGAACTTCCTTTTCAAGGTAATCCTTCCCAAACTTCCCTAGCAATCCACCGGGAATAGATTATCAATTATGTGTGGTCCAACCAGCTATAGATAATGCTTCATCCCAAGGCCCTTGGAGTTATGACTCCATGGATTTTGTTTTAGTTAACAGTATATCGTCCATTGTTTTTCCGTTAATTATACTCGAAGAATCGGTCTTAACAACTCTTCTTTCGTTATAAACCGAGTTAGCACGCACTGATAATAGCAAGTGACATGTTATTCAAATGAATCCTCATTTAAAGAAATAGTTCAATCAATTAATATTTTAATTAAATAGACATTATGCCCACTTAAATAATCCAACTATCACAAAATAATGATATAACAGAGTCATTTAATAGTAAACCATTCATTTCATTTACTTCAAATTTTCATAGCAACATCTTGTTTAAATGAACCTATCTCAGTGATCTCACGTAAGTAATCTTAGCAGAGGCTTCAGCATGTATCCATTAAATATTATGGAAACATTATCATATATGGGTGTGTGTGTGTGTGCATCAAAGAGCTACAGCTCACATGACGTTTAGATGAATTTGGATAAATTATATTTTCTGTGGCAGACATTTATATAACTCATTTGAATAGGTGTTCCGATCTCAGTTATTTGGGTAAATTCTATATTTTGAAGTAAATATGCAAATAATTCATTTAGATAGTCATTCTATTATACAAACTTTTAACATACTAGCATACAGCTAGCAACATTAAACATAAATCGGTAGGATATTTAACATCCCAACATCCTTTAATAGACAGTTGAATAACAGTCACCAACCAGCAACTTATATAAACAGTAAATTTAGTTACCTTTAGCAAAATAGATAAACTGTAATTAAATATCCTGCTCAAGTTTAATAATAAATGGTACTGAACAGTTATTAAATATATAATATAGTTACTGAATAACAGCAAAACAAAGGGTAATTTGAACAACATTATTTCAGTACTTCTGGCCGTTAATCAAATTTATGCAGGAAAAATCTTGTTCTTGATGTTCAGCAGAACAGAAAATAAATTTAGTTTCTTAATTTGATTAACAGCCAGAAGTATTTAAATAATGTGAACACAACATTAAGTTTAATAAATTTACTTTCTTAATTTGATTAACAGTCAGAAGCTTTTAAATAATGTGAATACAACATTAAGTTTAGTTTGTGTTAATATAGCAGTGAGGAACTTGGTAATCTGACTTAAAACTTTGCATTAAATGTACTTGGATTTCAACCTACATCCCTTAAACCATCTTGGTTTTAATATTACAACACACATATATATCCAAGAGCTATAGGTACGCTCTCAAATCATGGCTCATTCAATTTATGACTTTTCAAAGCCAGGAAGTGGATGATGTCTTACCTCTCTTGCCCTTGTATTTCGAGCAAGATATACTTAATGATCCTTAAGTTGTATTATAACTCATTTGAAATAACTCAACATGCAACATGCATCTATTAAAACCAACATCCTTAAGTTTCAAAACCCTCGTTCATGCATCTAATCCTTATATAAACTATGTTACGATCATGAGGAATGTATAAGGATATCGTACCTATTGAAAGAGGCCCCAATTGGCTTCTTGACTACATTTCTTGCAATCCAACACAATTCAGGAGCAGGTTTTGAAGTTTCCAGCCACTTTTTGATGGAAAATTAGGGAGAATAACTCTTCTCTCTAGATTGCTAAAGCTGTGAAAAGGCTTCAGTATAGATATAATGAGGGTCTTAATATATATTTTTCCTTGCATGAAATTGGGTTAACATGTGTCCTAGAGGTTGAGACCGATTTCAGCCTTTAGCACTACTTGTAAAGGTCCTTAGATTCATCTAGAATTACAAATGGTAACACCACTATTTCTTTTGGGTTAATTTCCCACTAACCCCTTATGATTTTCCTAATATATAAACTCTTCTACTTCTTTATATTCTTTGTTAAGGGTAATTTTCACCATCTACACTCTTCTATCCAATTCATCCAATTGGTTCGAAACTTTTTTTTGAGAATCTAACTCCAAACCCCTCTTTGTCATAATACTTATTTGATTATGATCTTAGTGTCCATAATATCATGGATATTACAACACCACACAAATGAAGCCGTGATTAGAGAAGAAAACTACACACTATTGCTTGTTAATCAGGACACCGATGGAGGATCATCAATCTTAGGAATCTATTTCACCATCTTTCAACCAATCAAAATGCATGAGGGGTTCAAACATCTCAACAATTTGGGCCATCAGCTCTCAGCCATTCAGAAGGCATGATATGGATTATCCACATCAACAATCCCCTCTATCAGCTCTTAGCCTATCGATCTTCATAGTATAAGTCGCAACAATCTCCCACTCGAACGTTGATTTCTAGTACATGCTTCTACTTCCTTACTTTGATCACCATTAAGTAGTGCTAATGTAAGCTTTTCCTTGTCTTTTATGCTTGAATACTACTAGAAGCTGAGCACGTCTTCAACCTCTCCATTGTCATGTACTTCGTGAATGTATTACTAGGACTTTCTAATGTGTGGATCTTCATTAACTTAAATTGTTCATCAGCTGCATTCGAGTGAAATTATACTTCCCATCAATGTGCTTGGTCGTGGAGTGAAAGATAGAATTCTTTGCAAGAGGAATTGCGATTGGCAATCTTCTCTTTCTTTATTCAATTCTTTCATTTGACCTTTCAGCCATATCATTTCCTTGTAAGCATTAGTTGCCGCCACATATTCTGCTTCCATGGTCGAGATTGTCACTATATTATGTAGTCTAGAGATCCAACTAACGTCTCCATTCTCGAACGTAAAGATATATCTTATTGTACTTTTTCTGCCATCAACATCTCCTGCAAAATCAGAATTCAATAAATTTTGAATCAAAATATTAGTCTTTTCGTAGTACAAAGCCATATTAGAGGCATCTCTCAGATATCGTAGAATACATTTCACAGCTTTCCATTGTTTCTTGGCATGATTCATTATGAATATGCTTACAACACCCACTGCATAGGAGATGCCTGGTTTTGTGCAAATCATTGCATATATCAAACTACTTATAAAATATTGGTTGGGTGCTTTGGACTTGTACTCGAGTCTCGTGCTCCTTTGTATCGGTTTCTTCACCTTTGAAAATTTGAAGCGGCTCCCTTAGAGTGAGTTGGTTTTACATTTTTCATATTAAACCCCTCTAATATCTTCTCAATGTACTGTACTATGACTGATACAATCTCAATTTATTGTTCTTCCTATCTCTGCTAATTTAATTCCAAGGATTTTCTTTGCAGGACTCATATCCTTTATCTTAAATTCTTTAGGCAACATTTCTATGAGATTTGCTATCTCTATATTACTAGATCTTGCATAAGCATGCCATATACATTTAACAATAGAATGTACTACATATATGTTTCTTGAAGTAGCAATAATGGTTAGCATGCCGCTCACGAAATCTAGTGTTTGCATGAAATCATACCATTGCTCTTGTGCCTACTAAGGCCTTTTCTTGCATACCATGTCTTCTTTTCAGGTACCACATATCCATGTGGTTGTTGCATGCAGATGTCCTTCTCAAGATCCTCATGAAGAAATGTCATTTTAACATCTCACTGCTCCAAAATGGAGGTTCTCAACTCCAACAATGCTCAATACTGCTCTGATAGTTGAGATCTTTACAACTTGTGCAAAGATCTACTGTAAAATCGACTCTTACTTTTTGTTGAAAGCCTTTCACCATTAGTATAGCCTTGTATCTGACAATATGTTTAGCTTCCACTTTTACCCTATACACCCACATATTTTGCATGGCCTTTTTTCCTTCGATAGTAGGGCTAAATCCCACGTCTTGTATCTTGTTAGGGAAGCGAGTCCATCTCATCCTATACAACTAACTTCCATTGCTTCCTTATCTTTCTCATGTAGTGCTTCGTCGAAGCATTCATGCTCACGTTATAAGTTAGTAATAACTAATTCAAGGAATTTGAATACCTTACGGTGGGTGTATTAATTCTAGTCGACTTTCCTAACACAGGAGTTTGCGGATTATTCTTTGGGATGGGTTGCACATTCTCATCATTTGGTTGTGATGTGCTTAATTAATGTAATGTCTCGTCTCTCTGACTACTGAAATTGGCGGGATTGGTCGCACCTACGATCCAAATACACCCTTGATCTCTGATACTTGGCAAACCGAATAATGCACATTAGATTAACATTTGAAATATATATATAATAATAAAATGATAATAATCTAAAATGAAATGTAAATTCCATTATTCATTCGTTCTCATCATTGTTCACTAAATCGGCCGCACGGGACGCATATGCGGCCGCATATGCCCGCGCGACATGCAGACTGCACCGATTACATGAATCAGTGCAATAAGCGCCCTCTCCGCATATGCGGCCCGCATATGCCCCGCATATGCCCCACATACTGCTTCAGTAACTCCAACTTTTCAATCTTCTCGTTCAGGTCCTTAATTTTGTAACTCTGCCTCTTCCTTCATTCAATGGTAAGAATATGACATGCATTTTTATACGATTGCAATGCATTATACCATTATGTATATGCAATGTTTATGTTTTTTTCATGTATTGATTTCACGAGTATATGCAATGTATCGTCGAATATTTTTTATATATGTCAGTTGCGGTTTTGCTCATGTAGTGCATGTATGTATATTGAAGTGTTGTTATTACGAATCATATAATGTGTGAAGTTTTTATGGTAATTTTTTTGTGATTAAGTATGAGGCAATTAAAAGCATATATACACAACCATTTAACATCGTCCGTTTTCTTAAATCTTCTTTAAGTCAACTTAAATACATAAATTCAGTGGTAATGTTATGTATAGATATTTATTTATTTTTAAATTAAAAATAAAAAAACCGCGTAGAACCGCATATATCCCGCATATGCCCCCGCATACCGCTTATTCAGTATTCGGTGACCAGTCCGAACGCATACGCATACCGCTTTCCTGAACCTTGATTCTCATAAAAATATCTAACAAATCCATGTCCAAAAATGAGAATACGCATTTTCTAAAAAATATAGAAATAGGATCTCAAGTATCTCATTACATTGTATCTTAAAGAAAATAGGAAATAACTCTAAAGTAAACAAATTACTCTAAGTAAAACACACATTGGTTGGTGTGAATGCGACGATAAAATGTTCGATCTCCTCAAAAGTCGCTACTGTTGTGGCTGCGGTTCAATTACACCTGTTGGGTTCACATGAGGGCAACATTATGTACAATTTCCTAGTAATGAGATAAATAGTAATCACTAGTGCAAAGGTAAGTAAGGCACATGTGCTCAACTCTGTTTGATGGCATGCATATATTGTAAAAACTGAATTACATCTAGTTATTCTTATTTACATTGGAACATCGAAATTTAATAATCATTTGAGGACTATCACATTTATCTTGATATTACCACCCGCTTATTAGAGTTTACAACGATATACAATCGCAATTATTGATATCCGGTCCTGAATCATTTTTCATTTTAATTTAACACGCATAAGTATGCAACTCGCATATCTCCATTACGTGGGAACTTGGTAGTTATCTGGAGTAAACTTTCAAGGACCTCTGTTCAACTACAACATGAAAATATCATAACCATGATCTCTCCAACTTCAACCCATATCTCGGAACACCTCTCACAATACTTAAACTCGAAGTAGAATCTGATGTGGCTACACCTAATTCTACACCGAATCTTAGGTAATACGTGTATAAGTGTGAAACCAATAACCATCCCCGCCACCCGCCTACTCCGTCGAACGACTTCGGATGCAACCGGGCTACTAGGTGCAACATGGTACGCAACTCCTCCGTTGGGATCACGTCATTCAAGGCATCAACCCAGGCTTAGGGGTGCATGCCCAATCCCTTGAGGCACCTAACTCCACCTACCTAGTTTCTACAAAATCTCACGCATGTGACACTGACAATAAATACTATGATCATAAATAATACGAACGATGTGTTGGGAAGTTTGAAATATCAGATAAAAAAGTTTGTTGTCAGAAGGAAAGCACTCGGAGTGCCTACCGTAATTGAACCTTTATTCGATATTATTGATTACTAAGGGACATACCATTGTGATTGTTTTACTTTAATATCATAATGAAAAGAGGGGTACTTATTATTGTCGGACTTTGTATAAAATAACTTCTTCTTTGTTAATAACTAATCATTAGAGATCTTATCGTTGATGAAGATAATGAACTTTTGGTTTCCATATCCTTTAAACATCTTAATTTTGTCAACTCTAGATTATCTTTTTTGAGCCAATTAATATAGTTAGCGAAGAGAACCACACCAAACTTGTTATTTGCAAAATAAATCAAATTAAATATGAGCAATTATCCCTTCGTATTCCATTACATGTGATTATGAACATAACATATGGTTTATTCATTCTTTAAAAAACGTATGGTTGATTCAAAGAAATCCCATGTAATCAATTTTCTCTCACTAGAGGTACATTAACACGATCTAAAGAAATTATCACTAATATGTAAATGTCAATAATTGATTAACTATTAAATTGAAAGCTAATGCTAGAATACGACATGAAGAAATACTACTCCACTCATATGATTTATATAAAAGAAAAAAACACAAAGAAAACATGCATCTACTTATATATATTCCTAATAATTGAATCAATCAAAATGCATCCCTTGTCTTTTTGAATTTCCAAAACAGGAACATGGAGTCATGAATTGGGTACGCTATTTCATGAGAAAAATAATAATACGATGATAATATAAACAACAGGGTTGTTTTGGTGAATAAATTTATTATACTTTTGTCTATTCACATTCTCAGAACGTGTACAAATTTAATAATGTTAGAGGGCAAATCGTGTATGCTTAATTCAATCCATAACACCAACTTTGATACTCCTCTTGTATTAAAAATGAACAGCAAGAACGTAATATTCTAGCCATTTATCACCATCCTTTGAATACGACATTTGTAATTTTATTTAATTCTTAATCGAAAACCAAAAGTAATAAAATTAAGAACAACGAGATCATCACTGCCATTTAAACACGATATTTGTACCTTAACCTATCTATATCTCAAGAATCGAACATATAACATGTACTAATAAGATATAGGTCACTCCCATGAACCTTACCCTATCAAATACAACAAAAATTTTATGGCTCTAAAGGCACTCATACATACATGATTGAAATTGCGTGTAACCAACAACAAAGAGATAAGGGGACATCATCACGTATGAGGATGTTCCCTCGACACCTCCTCACGCACGGAAACAACGCTTCCAATAGTACTATCGCAACCAAGGTCTGAAAAAATGAAAGGCGGAACGAGGTATTTTCCCTGGAGGCGAGGCGTAGCCTCGAGGTGGTTGAGACGTAAGGCTAAGTTTGTATAGGAAAATACTTACAAAAGGTATAATAAATATATTTATTGATGAAATTATCTAAATTGCCATACATATAATGTATAACATTTTAATATGTGATGAAATTATAAAGATAAGAACGTGAAAGAAAGGATATGTAAATTCCATAAACCAATCTACTAAATTTCTACCCAATTAAAAATTTAGTCATTGGCTATAATTGTCATTAAAGTATTAAAGATAACATATTTTTCGTTAAAAATATTGCGGTGCATAAAAAATATGATTAGATGTACTTGTTATAGGACTAATATATAGAACATGACAACGCTGTTATGTTGTGGATCTAAACTTGTTTTTTCTATTTGGTATATTACATCGTTCATTATGTCACCTCTATTAAAACTAGCTTTTCTTTAAGCTTTGTGGACTGTGTATTTAAAAGTGTAATATTTAGAATTTCTTGAAATAATTAGAAAAATTTAATGCTCAATATGAATATGAAGAAACGTAAAATTCTCAGCATTCATCTTTTAAATATATGTCCTAGACGACTATACATTTATAAGCATCTAAAACTATCAACAAGACATTTGAAATCCTTAGAAAATGCTTTAAAATCCTACGCTCCATAGAACGCCTCAGACCGCCTCGACGGCCTCATTGCCTCTGACTGCCTCGACCTTCTGAGGCGCACACCACATCAATGCCGTTCGAGGCGTTTTCCTCGAGGCTAAAAAGCCACCACACACCACCTCGACCGTCGCGAGGCTATCCTTTTCAAACCATGGTCGCAACGAGAAAGCGCCCATGACAATATCCTCGAACTCCCCTACATATAACGATCTCGGATCGTTTATTGGAGATCCTTCCATGATTATGGCTTGGCTCTCCAGCAAGAAATCCAGCCAAATGGGAGGCTTACCGATGATGAGAAAGAGAGGGTGGGCATCTAGGGTTTGGGAGAGCTGTCTATCTATCTCATATTTACAAGAAAATAGTGATATTTGGCTTCAGTTCGGATCTGGTATGAATCTCTATATGACTTTTGACACATCATCTTAAAATTTCGATATCTTATCTAGGAAGCTCGAAATTTAATGTTTTTTGGCTCGTTAGAAAGGTCTCGATGAGCCCTATAATATGGTGTGATCATTTAAATTTTTTGGGTGTCAGAAATGTTTCAGAATTTATGGTAAAAATTTGTATTTCACATTATAAAAATCTTAAAGGAAGCTTCGTCCTCGACACGTAGGATCTAACATGTAAGTTTAATAAAGACACGAACCGAGGCATAAAAATCTTAAATAGAACGAAACCTATATTAATCTTAAAGAGAATTGAATTGGGGTTTCGTGATCATACCTTCAAAAAGGTAAGGATACCATCTTTGCTTCAATATGTACCTGTCACATATCTGCCTTAGTCAAAGGGGTGTCACATATAAACCTTCAAAAAATCTGTCGCATATCTGCCTCAGGCTCCCATGTGGCCTCCTCAATATTCTGACTTTGCTACAATACCTTGGTCAAAGGGATGCCTTCCATCGTAGTTTCGTAACCGCACAATCTAAAATCTGTACACGTGTCTCAGGGAAATATAGGTTCGGCTCTATTGTTAGGTCCTCATAGTTGATCATATGTCGAGGATCTCAGATATACTTCCGTTGGTTAGACACGTGAAAAACAGTATGCACACTGGCCAAATTCTGGGGAAGGGCTACTTGGTGTGCCGCCTTCCCAACACATGCCAAAATCTCATAAGAGCTAATGAATCACGGTGCCAGCTTTTCTCCAACACTGAATCTCTGAATACCCTTCATTGGAGATACTTTTAGAAACATGAAATCTTTGACCTCAAACTCGAGATCACGATCCCTCTAATAAATGTAACCCTTTTGACAACTCTGTGAGGTTATCAATTTCTTTCTAACCGTTTCTACGGCTCTTGTGGTATCCTCAGTGATCTAAATGGATCAAATATCTCTACTACCCCGTCCTGCCAACATATTGGAGTGGTGTATCTTCACTTGTACAGTACTTTAAAAAGAGCCATGCTAATACTGGAATCATGATTGTTGTTACAAGTGTACCTTACCAAGGAAAGGTCATCCTTCCAAGATACTTGCCACTCAGTGACACACACATGCTCGGAGTCGGTTCTCAAGCGTCTAAATTGTACTCTCCGACTGTCCTTTCATCTGTAGGTGTTAGGATGAACTAAGATATCATTCATTCCTTATAGCCTTCATGAACCCTCCCCCCACCCCCCAATAGTATGAGGTAAAACAAAGGACTCTATCAGATACAACCTCCTTGGGAATTCCATGCAGGCAAATGATATGTTGAATATACAACTTAGCCAGATCCTCCAACGCGTGAGTCATGTTGACCGATGTACGGACTTGGTCATTGATCCAATACACAAATAACATCATATCCGTGCTGGGTGCAGGGTAATGGCATCACAAAATCCTAGAAGATGCTCTACCATTTTCGAATAGGGACATGAAGTGACTGTAACAAGCTAGGAAGACGCTTGTGCTCTGTCTTTACTACTTGACAAGGAAATAACTAACATTTTCTGCAACATATCTCTTTATCTCCTCCCACCAAAAGTAATGGCAAATGTCTTTCAGAATTATGTGCCTCATCTATGATATCTCTCCTCAACTCATCATCATTAGGGGCATAGACACGGTCTCCCTTCCACATGGTGGACTCACTGACTCTAAATCCATCAAACATCGATGGATCAAATTTTGTAATTTCTGATCTGTATGTTACCATGCAGAATTCTGTCCCATAATCCATTGTACTTGGCGGATAAAGTTACGGTGTCTGAGGTATTGTTAAATGGGTAGCCATGCTACGGTGCCCTCGGTATGCACTCTCCTGCTCATAGCATTTGCTGCTACATTCCCCCTACGCGTACAATCGTAATCCTCTAACACCTTCATCCGTTTTCTTTGACTCATATTCAAATTGTGCTGGTCAAAATATGTTTGACTCTTGTGATCTATAAAAATCTCCAACGTGGCCCTATACAAATATTGACACCATATGTTAATTGCAAAGACTACATCTGCCAACTCCTAGTCATGCGTAGGATAGTTCCATTCATGATTCTTTAGTTTTTATGATGCATATACCACAACATAACCACGTCACATCAACATTGCTCCTAAACCTTCTTTCGATGCATCAATGTACACGGTGAAGTCTAAGGTACCTGAACGAAGGGTGAGAATTGGAGCATTAGTTAGTCGCTCATTAACGTGCGAAAACTCAACTAAGAAAACTCAGCTGGCACTTGTTACTCCAGACGAAGGGAACATCCTTCTATGTCAATCGGATGAGTGGTTGGGCTAGCTGTGAAAATCCCTTGACAAAACAACTATAATTCCCGACGAGACCTAACAAAACTATGTATCTCATCACTGTATTAATCTACTTCCAAGAAGGAAGGCCATATCCGTCTCAAAAAGAGGAAGGCCATATCTATATCGTATCAGCCCGTCCAGAAAAGGATTTATTGGGATATATCGTTGATATATCGACGATATCAATGGAAATGTCGGAAATGGCGCAAAAATGGCATATTTTGCCGTTTTTTTCAGAAACCAAGATCATCCAAGATATTAAAACAACAAACAACCTACAAATACACACTTATATCACACATATTAGTTAATGTATACCCTTTATATCACGCATACCAACCATTTCGAACATATTGATGTTAATGTTGATTCTTGACTTATAGATATTGGAAATGCTTTTCATTCAAGTTTTTATAACTTGAAATAACTCACAAATACACCCTTAGATAACACATATAGTTCATCTGTAATCCTTATATCGCACATGTAGGTCATATCGAACATATCGCTAATACGGTTAATTGTTGACATACAGATATTGGAAATGGAGTTTGTCCAAGTCTTAAAACACTAAATACCTTACATATATACTCTTAAATATGGAAGGCCATATCGATGTCGTTTCAATATGGTGTCGATACGATATTTCGATACTATATCGACGATATATCGCCGAAATATCACCCATATCGACATACTTTTGTGGAGGAAATGCTTGAAAAGGAGGATATATCGCCATATCAATACCGATATCGGTCTCATCTCGATATCGATATATCGACGATATATCGTCGATATATCACGATATTTCCTTCCATGCTCTTAGATCATGCATATCAATCATGCGACCCTTATATCACATATATCGGTTATATCGAATATATCGTTGTTACTATTGATTGCTAACTTATGGATATTGGAATTGTAGTCCATCCAAGTTCTTATAACACTAAATAACTTAAAATATACACTTATATCCCACATATCGATAATCTATGACCCATATATTGCACATATATGTCATATCGAGCGTATCACTGTTATTATTGATTGTTGACTTATAGATATTGGAATTGGAGTCTTCCAAGACTTGTATTGCATCACATATTATGTATAAACAAAATGTTTGAACTATTTTTGCAACGAAACAAATAAAAAGCATAATAACATTTTTTAAAAGAGACATATTTCATAATAATATTTTTTGAAAGGGAAAGAAGATGAATTAAAATTGAATGGACACCCCAAGGTGAAGAACCATTGTATGCACCCTCCTGTCGCACCATACCCTGCCTGAAATAAAATATATAAAACATGATATGTTTTAATACAAGGAGTAGCAAAATAAGTAGTGAAAGCAAGCATACAAGGGTATTATTCATCAATATATAGATATCGACAAAATTTCGATGATATCGGTCGATAGCTGAAATGTTTTGTATTGAATCCAATCGATTTTGATCGATATGGGTCGATACGGCGATATATCACCGATATATAGGTCATATATCACCTATATCCCTGTAAAAGGATATGCAACATGATATCGATACCCCTGACCTCTCGATATCGACATATCTACGATATATCGCCGATGTATCGCGATATATCCTTCCTTGCTTCCAAGATATCACGGCCTATATTTTGGTGAGATCAACTATTACACTTACTCAAAAAAAAAAGGAATGCCAACTATTGTATGCCAAAACTCACACTTGTTATATTTTGTGTATTTGCATTCTCTAGTGCGTAGAGCACATTGCGAAGACTCTGCTCATTTTCTTGTTTATTGTGTGAATAGTTCAAGATATCATCAATAAACACTACCATATCGATCCAAGTACGGATCAGAGATTCTATTCATCATATCCTTGAAAGTATTAGGTGCATTCAATAAGGCTTGATAGTATGATGATGAACTTGTAGTATCCATATTTAGTGCGAAATACAAACTTTGACATGTCTATGACCTTGATCTTCAACCGATAATATCCAAATCACCAGTCGATCTTGAAAAATAATCTTGCTCCTTGTAATTGGTTGAAAAGATCTTCTCTTCATGAAAATTGGTAGAAATTCATAATAATTTTTTTCAGATGCCTATAATTAATACATAATTGCATTGATCTGCCCTTGTTCAAGAAGGAAACTGATGTTCCATATGGTGACATGCGAGGATGGATTAATCCCTTCTCAAATAACTATTGCAATTGCAATTTGAGGTCCTTGAGTTCTACAAGTTCTATTTGAGTATGGCAGAATAGAGATCGGTTGTGCATTAGAATACCATAATGATCTCAAGCTCATTCTCTCTCACCAGTGGGAGTTTGGACATCCAAATGGAAATACTTTAAGAAAGTGCACACCTCTAACATTTACAATAATTCGATCTTGAATATGTAACTCAACAACATAGGAGATAAAATCTATGCAACCTTGAGTAAGAAGATGGTGTGCCCTCGATACATGAATGTATAATACCTTACCGTCCCTTGTGAGTCCATTAAACTGGAAAGAAGATATTCCGAGTAGGAATAAAACCACTGATTTTCAAAATAATATCATATGATCTTCATCCCAGTTGTCAAGGTAGAACTAGTTGAACTCATTAACAAATACATCCCATATGGTGTGCTCCTCTAGATGCTCTATGGTGGCATACCCCTAATGCTCGGCATATCTGACCAACAAAAAATCTCTACAAATGTGAGCCAAGATTCTCATGTGCGTATGACATCCTCAGTTCCTCAAATCTTGTCTTGTGTATCTGTAAGCACCAAAGTGCTTCTCACTTTAGTCCTTTATTATGCCGCTTAGGTCGTCTGATATTTCTGCAAAGCTTATAAATCCTATAATTCTTTTGGGTCCAAAGATAAGGTTGAACAATGTTCTCCTCCTCACAAGAGGAATGATATGAGGAAATGTCCCGCTAGAGGAGTGTCTGCTTCAATGTCTTTTTATACTGACGTATCCTCTGTAGGACTTGGATCGGTATAACCAACTATTGTGACACGCCGGAGTCAACATGTTATGGCATGATTTTTTTATGGGAATCATCAAAAGGGGGGCACGGTTGAGGGTGTGAGGAGGAGGAGCAGGTCTTATAGATGGCATAGAGGATATTTCATACATACTTAGTGAGACAACATACATGTTAAACAAAACTTAGTACATTCTCCTCGAACTCATGTCAGAGTCTTAAGACTTCAACAATCAACGCTATTTAATATCTCAAATCCCATTGATAATCTAATGTACAAAAGATGGAATGGAGTATCGAGCTCCGATACCATCTGTGACACTTCACCCCTCCGGTACCTACAGTCCAAATACGCTCATGATCTCCGATACTCAGCAAATCGACTAATGCACGTTAGATTAACAATTTAAATATAAATATATATATATATATATATATATATATATAACAACAAGAGAATAATGTAAAATGACATGTAAATTGCAGCATTCATTCATTCTCATTAATAATATCTAACAAGTCCATGTCCACGGTTGAGATACACATTGTCTACAAAAAAATACAGAAATAAGTTTTCAAGTATCTCATTACGTTGTCTCTCAACGAAAAAATGGAAATAATGCTAAAGCAAATAAGTTACTCTAAGTAAAACGCACCTTGGATGGTGCAATTGTGATGACAAAAAGTTTGATCTCCTTAAAGTCGCTAATGTTGTAGCTGCAGTTTAGCTATACCTGTTGGGTTTACACTAGGGTAATTTTATGAACAATTTCTCAGTAACAAGATAAACATATAATGCAAGTGTAAGCAAGGCATACATGCTCAACTCTATCTGATGACATGCATATATTGTAAAAATTGAATTGCATCAAGTTATTCTAATTTACATTAGATCACATAAATTTAATAGTCATATGATGACTACCTTATTAATCTTTATATTTCCACCATAGTTCACAGCGTTATACATTTGTAATTATAAATATCCGATCATGAATCATTTCTCGTATTAATTTAGCAAACGTAAGTATGCAACTGGAAGGCCTCAACTATGCGGGAACTTAATTGTCATCTTGAGTAAACCTTCAACGACCTTTGTTTAACTAGAACATAAAAAGATCATAACCTTGATTTTTCCAACTTCAACTAGAACATTTCTCACAATACTAATACTCGAAATAGAATATGATGCGGCCACACTTAATTATACTTCGAGTCTTAGTTAGTATCATGTAAAAGTATGAAACCAACAACGCCAACCACGTCACTTACCTATTTCGTTGAGCGACTCCGGATGCAATCAGACTGCTAGGTGCAACGTGTCACCCAACTTGTCCGTTGGAGTGATGGCCTTCAAGGTATCAACCTGGGGTCCAAGGGTGCATGCCCAATCTCTTGCGACACCTATCTCCACCTACCCAATTTCTACAAAATCTCATGCATGGGAACGATGTGTTGCGAATTTCAAAATATTTGATAAAAAAGTTCGTTGTCAGAAGGAAAGCACTTGAAGTGCCCACCGTAATTAAACATCTTTTCGATATTGTTTGTTACTATGAGGCGCACTATTGTGATTGTTTTACTTTAACCTCATAATAAATAGGGAGATGCTTAGACTTTATATGAAATAACTTCTTTGTTAGTAACTAATAATTAGAGATCTTATTTTTGATGAAGATATAACCTTTTGGTCGCCATATCTGTTAAACAACGTAACTTTGTCATCCCTATGTTTTCTATTTTAGCTGATTAATATAGTTAGCAAAGAGGACCACACCGAACTTGTTATTTGCAAAATAAACCAAATCAAATGTGAGAAATTGTATGGTATTAAACCGTTTTGATTCCATTAATTATGATTATGGACACAGCAAATGGTTGATTCGTAGAAAAACCATGTAATCTATATTCTCTCACTAACATGTACATTAACGTGATTTATAGAAAATTATCACCCATATGTAAACGTCAATTATTGATTAGCTATTAAATTAAAAGCTAATGTCAGAATGTGACATGAAGAAATACTAATTTACTATACACATATGAATTATTTAAAATAAACACAAAGAAAGCACACGTCTACTTATATCTATGCCTACGAATCAATCAAAATGCATCTCTTGTCATTTTGAATTTCCAAAAAAGATGAATCAGGTGGGGGTATTTCATGAGAAAAGTAATAATAGGATTATAACGTAAACAACATAGTTACTTTGGTGAATAAATTCCTTATACTTTCATCTGTTCACATTCTCAGAACATGGTTGCTTTGGTGAATAACTTCATACTGTTCACATTCTCAGAACATGTACAAATTTTATAATGTCAGATGGCAAATCGTGTATGCTTAATCCAATCCATAACACCAACTTTCGATACTCTTGTATTGAAAATGAACAAGTACATAATATTGTAGCCATTTATCACCTTCCATTGAATACATCATATGTATAGTTATTCTGTTCTTAATCAAAAACCAAGAGTAATAGCATTAACAACATGTGATCATCATCACCATTTAAATAAGATCTTTGTATCTTAACCTATCCATTTCTCAAGAATCGAAAATAACAAATACTAATAAGATATATATCACTCATCAAATACAACAAAATTTCTAAGCCTCTAAAGGCGTTCATGCATATAGGATTGAGAATTGCGTGAATCCAACAAGGAGGTTAGGATACATCGTTACCTTCGACGATGTTCCTTTGAGGCCTCCTTACGCGTGGAAACATCATTTTTGATAATCCGATCGCAGCAAAAATGCATCCACGATAGTGACCTCGAACTCCCCTAAGTGTTGGCAGTCTCAGATCATTGATTGGAGCACCTTCTTCGACGATGACGGTGGCTAGTCGGTGAAAAGTTCGACCAAATGGGTGGCCTTCCGGTGAGAGGAGAGAGGGTGGGCAGATAGGGCTTGAGAGAGATATCCATCTATCTCTTATTTATACAAAAATGGTGGTGTTCGAATCTGTATACAACTTTTGGTCCATCATCTTAAAATGTCGACATCTGAGCTAGGAAGCTCAGAATTTGATGTTCTTGAGCTTGTGGAAAGGTCTCGATGAGCCCTACGAAATGGTGTTTTCATTTAATTTTTTGGGTGTCAAAGATTCCATTTTTTATGATAAAAATTTGGATTTTCATAATTAAGGAGTTTCATGGAACTCCACACAATTTGGTTCTTTAGTTTATTTTCTTTGTCAGTGCATCCTTGTACACTGAAGATTCATTGAATGTATTATCAATGCCTCTAACTGTCTTCTTGTTATTTAAATCCCACAGTATGTATATGTATCACTCTCTACCATATCCAACAAAAATGCTCCTCCTTGCATTTTGATCACGCTTTCCTTTGTCTTTTTGCTCAATATGAATATCACGTGCATCCAAAACCATGTAAATAAGATAGTGTTACCTCTTTTCATGTCCATGATTCTTGTAAAGGTTCTCCATCTAACCCAACAGATGGACCCGATTGATTACATATGCAAATTTATTCGCTGCATCATGCATGTATTCTCATGTTTATTGCACATTCTAGATTAGTCCTATTTGTGCATCCAATAATACCATTTTGCCAAGGTTTTCTTTGGATCATTTTTAATCTCCTCATCTCGGTCTTGGTGTAGTCTGATTCAAACTCCTCATTGTAGTATTCTTGCCCATTATCTGACTTGAGACATTTCAATTTTAAACATGTCTTATTCTTAACTAAAACCTTCCATACATCATATTTATATTTGATAGATTTTTGGTTGCATCCTCACTAAAAGTAATGAAATAATGTGATCTATTAAGGGCCGGTTCATGAGATGGTCTCCATACATCTGTATGAACTTGTTGCAGACTTAATGAAATAGAGTTTCTTCTGCTTTCCTAAGATACAATGATCACAGAAGTCTAGATCAACTTTCTCTTCTTCAGCATGATCGCCATTCCCTTTTCACTTATGTGGTCAAGTCATTTATGTTGTTTGCACACTTAAAAGATACCACATTTATCCTATCATAAGAGCTTGATACAACATATATGGTTCCTTCCTATCTCGGGCCATAATCGATGACCCTTTAGATATTTTCTATGAATATGCATTATTGTCACCACTCCACTTTCTAATAACTGTTCAGCATACATGAGGTACTTTTTAGAGTGAATACATGTCTAATATTCTTCAATCTCAAGATGCCACATTTGAGTTGAGAGATATCAATGTCACCTTTTCTTGTTATACTGCAACATTTATCAACTCATATGTACAACTTTCCAAAATCACCTTTCACATAATTTTGGAGGATGTTCTTTTATGGGGTGTTATAAAATGATCCATCCGAGTCCACAATACATGAGTCACATCGATCATCTAAGAAACATATGAAGGCATTGTTATCCTCATCATTAATACGATTACAATATTCTATCTTTGTTATTTTCTCCTTTCTGCTTTCTCAGGACCTTTGTCTTGTAATGTCTTGGGAGAAGAGGCACATATGGAAATTGATCTTTGAACCACAACTCTGATATCAGTTATTGGTGAGTGGATCATATCTGACATAACATAAATAAATTCACGATCAGAGAAGGAAGCATTCAAAATCGCACAATACAAGGTTCTATAATGATTCGACAATATGCCTATGTCTGCTTACTTAATTATATCTGGAGTGATTTTTGAGTATAATATTTGGTGGACCTAATATCCCTTTTATACTGCAACAAAAATTATTGAAGGTAATTCCCATCATTAGCATTTAGTCAGTCAGGATCATCATCCGTCATCTTAGTAATCCAATCCGACAGAGATCGAACATATGAGGAATCCAACACATCGGATTTTAGGCAATCAGGAGGCAAGGGGATGATCGACCTCATCAATAATCCCCTTGATTAGTTCTCATCCAATCAATCTTTATAGGATAAATCTCATTAGTCCCAACTTTGAAGAATAACCTCTTTTAGGGGTCGACCTTGATATACCTCAAAACCATCATAATCAGGTCCTATTGGGCTTGTGCATGTCTTGCTCATGAATTGACTTATTGTTCCTAGTGCAAAGGGAGATGCCATGCCTAAAAATAATGTTATATATGAGCTTTCTTACCAATTGATGATAGTCTCTTCTCATCTACAAGATTTTCCTCATATAGAAGTCTTGGGATCCTTAAGAATTTGGGTTAGTATAGAGTGCAACATGCCAATCTCTTAAAAATGATCAACATTTTTTCTTTGCTATAGACGTCATTTGCGACTATGGGCTACCTCTAGCATAAGGAAATATCTTCACAAATCTATATTCTTCATCATAAATGACATGCAAACATCTGATTCACCTGTTACCATCTTCATGTGCCAAGACTATGTCATCCCCATAGACCAATGTTGTTGTAATTGCTTAAAACATTATTATAATGGTTAAGCTTGTTCTCGTTGTAAATAATGAGTGATCTTTGGATGATCTAGCAACAACCTCGCTCTCTAACACTTAACAAAGCTTTTGGAATCATGGTATGAGACTTTGCTTACACATTCTTCACATCTAGTTGATGTAAAGAACATTGACAAAAGGATTTGATGGTTCACATCTGAGTCACATGGGAGAAGGGATTAAAGAATCTACCTTATAGGTTTTGGTAAAATCTTTGATGTAGTCATGTCTTGTCTCGAAATTGTTCCATTTGGATTATACTTCATTGTTGTGAAAAAATGAACGACTTTTTATTTAGAGGCCATATGACTCCGTTATATAAAGGAGAAGTCCTAGATGGCAAATAATGAAAGGAAAAGTTAAATAAAAGGAAATACATCTGACATAACTACTAATTCCTATAATTCTCCCCTTCAAGTTGGATCATAGATGTCTATCATGCTTAGCTTGGAATAACATTATGGAAAGGTCTCATGGCTAGAGCCTTAGCAAATATGTCTGCAATTTGTTTCGCTAAGATGACATGAGATGTAGAGATGAAGCCCTCATGTATCATGTCTCAATTGTAGCGATAATCCATCTCAATGTATTTTGTTCTCTCATGGAAAGCTAGGTTGTCGGCAATAAATATTGCATCTTGGACGCCACATAGCAACTCCATGGGAAGGGGTATGCCAATGGCTAGGTCAATCAAAACCAAGGTTGCAGAAAGCGGTAGTCGGTAGTCAGTCGACGGGGTCACTGACTAAGGATTAAGCAGCAGTCGGAGGACTAATCAGATTTTGTTGGCCATTAGTTGGTTTTGAATTTTTTAATTATTTTAATATATAAATCAATTTTTTATACAGATATTCTTATATATTTACATTGATTTGTGCATTTTCTATATTATCATAATGAAAGAAAAGAAGTAATTGTCTTTGAATATAACATTAAGCATATTAGAACAAGTTTACTTTTAAAAAAATCGAAAAACTAGAAAATTAAAAAATCTCTATGTAAAAGTCGGCCATGTAGTCGGCCTGATTAGTTGGGATGACCGACTGATGGCCGATTAGGCCTAGTCGAGTCAGCTACCCCACCGACTCGACTAGTCGAGCCGACTAATCGACCTAGTCGACCGACTTTTAAACCAACGGTCAGAACATATATGACCAATATCATTTCAATACTACATTGCAACATGTCTATATTCAAATTCGTCACTTGATTTAGCTACCATTATTTCTTTCTTTCTTTTTCATAAGAACAGTAAGCTTCCAATGAACTCTACAAATCGAAATATTGATTTCCCGTCTTTATGACATCATGTATAATCAACATTGGCACAAACTTCGATCTCAAGGCATGTTATGCACATGACGTGGTGGTTGTTCCATAAACTAGCTGACTTTGTTCACGACAAAGGAGATGAATGACGAGCTTCAGTAAAACATGTGCTGCAAGAGGTTATGTAGCACATGTATGCCTCTTCCAAAGTACAATAGGTTGGTCCAGATCATTTGGAGAATTAACCTCCTTTATAACAATCTCATGATCAGTTATACTCTCATCCTCTATAGTTGACTAGTACTAAATTCCAAAACTTTTGTTAGAGCGAACATATTTGACATTATCATGAAAGAGAATCTTTATATAAATAATAAATTGTTCATAATAGATCCTATCTCAGACTTATTTTTCATCAGAATGACCTAAGGAAGTCGGGAAAAATCATCCACAGTAGCAAAACAGAACATACACTCCTAATGATCATGGACATGGTTGAGACTGTAAATATCAAAATGCAATAACTGGAATAAGGAAGTAATGCTACATCTCTGTCGACTTGGAAAACTGGTACGAAGATGATTCCGAAGCTAGCAAGCCTCACTGAAAATCGGACCGAGACGATATCTGAGGGAGTGTTGTACACAACTTTTGCATCGGAAGATAACCAAAGCAAAGGTGACACATGTACAAGGAGACTGGTCCAACGGAGACAACAAATCAACCAACATATGGAGACTGCTCCAATCTTTAGCGATCTCCTTGCTCTCAACCACATCCAATCACCTTGCGCATAGTATATCCCAAAACACAAGAGAAGAACGGTAAAAATTTTTACGACAATTCAACAATCTTATTGATAGACAATTGATTCTTAGAAGGGTTTAGCAGATGCGAACTGTTCTCTATCCCACAATAATTCTATCATGCCATCAACTGAATCTCTCAGTGTCTTGTCACTACAAATAGGCCAGGGAGGAATGGTACTGTAGGATGTGAACTGTTC
Source organism: Ottelia alismoides (assembly GCA_037367405.1). Lineage (NCBI taxonomy): Eukaryota > Viridiplantae > Streptophyta > Magnoliopsida > Alismatales > Hydrocharitaceae > Ottelia > Ottelia alismoides. The sequence continues at coordinate 893,833 of JAZKJV010010490.1, read as the reverse complement.
TCAATCCCACATAGATAATGATATGCTACAGATTCCATGATCCATTCTTAATATTAGCATTGTGACAGATGGTAAGAGCATAATCAGTACTTCCGGTGCTCGCTGAAGCAACAATGTTGGATGAAGTCGGAGAAACACTAGTAGTGTTGGCGACATGCCCATGATCTCTCTTAGATGGGAGACACAATCATCACACTTTCGATCAACAAGAGTAGTAGTGGGCTCAAACTACTCAGAAACACGAGCAAATGTAGGACGATTATGCTTTCATAGCATGTATCCTCAGAGTGCCCTACACGATTGCAGTAGCGCAATCAGGGCGAGGACGACGACTTCCTCCATTGCAGACGTCACATTCTCTAAACTACATCAAAACCCTTTGTCATGAGATGTTGCCATGGCAGGGGATGTCCGAGTAGTAGAAGCATGAGAGATCGTGATCTTGCTTAAATGACTGTAAACCTCCTCTATTGCAAGGCCTTAAATATCTGATTTCAGTTTTGTTTCGGTAAGTTTGGAAAGTGAAATTCAGTGGAATTTTGGTGACATGATCAGAAATTGGGAAAATTATTGAAACCCTATTTTCCTGAAATTAAGATTTCTAATATTCTTTAGCTCAATAAATGAGATAGAAACACCCAAGTTTTTACTAATATTAAGATATTAACATGATATGTTACGCTAAATTTCCATCTAATCACTCCAACAGTAAAAAAAGTACAGATTTGGAACAGAAATTTGAAGCCATTAGTTTCAACTCTTGAATATGAATAGAACGGTGACACATGCAATAATAATAGAGAAAAATATAGGCCAACAAAGAGTACTAGCAAATTTATATCTTATGTAAGGATTTGAAGATCAAAATGATAGCTTGGAACTTGTATGTAATTAAATCTTTTAACTTAGAAAAATATTTAATTTTATAAATAAAATAAGACACACACATACACACACAAACACGAATTTTTCTTACATGTTTATTTGATATATGCATTGTATAGCTTGTGATCGTAAAATATATGTTATACAAGACAAACAAATCAATCAAGATCAAGAATCTACGTAACATTCACAAGCACAATCTACATCCAACCTAATAGTAGGCATATACTTACAATCACGAAATTTGGAAAGTTGCTAACAACCTAGCACTCGCACAATTACACGTACTCTTTGTAGTAAAGAGAAGGCGCAAGAAAGCAAAGCCTTATATTTCAAATTTCGATTTCATTTTGTCGTGTTCGAATTTGGAGAATTTCGTTGAAATCGTCGGAAATATGGGAAATGACTCTAAACATGGTTTTTTTTCTAAAAACTAAGATTTTTTGTATTCCTAAATCAATAAATAATATAGAAATGCACACTTATTTGCAAAACAGAATTGTAAATATAAGTTTTAAAGTAGTATTATCATCATAATCATCACACATATTGATATGCAGAGCAACGTGTTGTCTAGAGTTAGAGATATATGCTAAACTGGAAGCAAAAGCAATGATAATCACCTTGTAAATAAGAATGATGTAATACTTATAATAACTACTGATCAAAACATACATATCAAAATAAAGAAAGAATACAAAAATAAAGCTACTCAATTAAAACCTGAATTTAACTCTTAAATCTTATGTATAATTGATTTGGATTTTGATCTAAAATTTAGAAACTAACTAAAGAAACTTCTGAAGCACTCTATTAACTCAACACATTGACGAATAAATAAGTGAAAACTCATTAATGTATGCTAATTTCGATAAAAGCGAAGGGTAGATTCCCTTTTGTCGAAATGACATGCAATTTCGAGGAAATTTAATTGACATGTTAGAAAAAGAAATAAAGTAGCGTTTTGATTTCGATAACCTATGAAAATGGAAATTTTAGAGAAATTTGATGGAATTTCATTGAGGGATAGAGATGTTTGTAAGAAGATGGTTGCATGTTGTATTGTACTGGGGATTAAGAGTTGCAAGAAGAACACCTGCCATTTGTTCATGCATGCCATCAACTACTTCATACTAGCATTATGGGATATGTAGCTATTTTTTGGAGCTTCTCGAACATGTCTCTCAGTCAAGAATAGGATGTATGGATAGGGCTATCATCCTACTTCATAGTGAAGATGTCACTCTAGAGATAGAGGATTTCCATATCATTCTTTGCTAGGGAATATTTAATGACGAATGTTGCACATCGACTGGGTAGTGGGCGTATAATATCATTGGTGTTTCTTTTGTGAGCGTGGTAGAGAGCCAAACATGTGCCCATGGGTTATCTTGCTTCCATGAAGCATTTGCTTCAGTCTTGTTTATTGGCTCGAGTTGTGTCAGAACGTACTCTTTGTTGTTGCTCTCACAATTCATAGTTGACCTTCATATTGATGATGGGAGCATGACCTTTGAATGCCCCACTAGTTGTAGATGAATGCATATTAACCTTGTATTAAACCATAATAATGAAGGAGACCGGGAAGGACATGATTGGGTGGTAGAACAATCTAATTTTTGTCTAGACAACCATGTAGAAAACATGTTGTGTTTGCAGATTCGAGCACAAACGTTTCCAATATCCGAGTCTGCGCTCTAGGGTGGGCAGATAGGGCAAATACTTTAGATGGCAGGCAACTGTTTAAACCACCCTAAAACAACTGCATGGAGTTAGGGCATTGCGGGCACACAAAATCAATGCACAGAGTTGTTAGGGAATCATTGGGCATCCAAGCACGTAGACGTGATTCTCGAGATATGTTTCTTGATGGCTTTAGCGCATTGTTGGTGGTGTCGCGGTGGTGCTAGGGCACTGTTGCAGCACTGCTGGTAGTGACTCGACGATGGTATGACAGTGACACTATAGGTAGGTCATTCACTGGCGCGATAACTAGATGTAACCTGGAGATGGATGTGGTCGGTGTACGCAAAGAGCAAGGTAGATAGTGAGGTTGGCGAGTGGGGGTTTGGGTATATAGTAGATACCAAAGCTCTAGTCCTTGATTAATGCTCTGATACCATGCGGATAGAATTGAACGACTTAGTTTATTCATCGACCATAGGGCTCTTTTACATTGAGGAGAAATCGTGTAGTACAAATAAAAAAGGGAAGTTACATAATAAAAAGAAAATATATATGACATCTATTATTTCATATAACAATTATGAATACCTATTCACAATTAAATACCCGTACAACTTTCCAATGGATCGACCAAGGTCTGAGTACCTTTATATATTAAAGCATCCGTCTCCTTCATAGCCTGGTTCTATTGATGCCGAAGGAGGGATCGATCATGTAATATGGGTACTAGTGTGGAGCATTGGGCTACTAGGCTGGCACATATCCGAACTTGTCCTATCAAAGTCTGGGCTCGAATCCGATGCACATATAGATCGGACTCGGGCCTCATTTTCCAAATTTCGATTTCAGCTACCCGACCTGACCAGCTCCCCTTCCCCACCTGACGTTTGCATGCAATGACACCTCCCCGATCCCCACTTTCAAATAACATCCCATGACGCCACCTCCATTTCTTCAAAAGTTCCATCAATTTAAAGATTATTATTTCTTGGAATTTTTACACCCATAACCCTGAGTAATTTCGTAATTACATTCATAACCCTGTGTAATCACAAATTACGTTCAGGAACCTAAATAAGTGTACCGTCTTACACCCATAATCTTCTGTTACTTTAGTTTGTTAACTCAATCAGATAATTGAGTTAATCTAACCAATCTGCGATGAGACGGCTGAAACTAACCAAAAGAAAAAATCCGCCCTCCTTCCTCCTCTAGCAGCTTCTCTTCCAACGCCATCCCATCTTCCATCTCTCCTTCCTCGACGGGGGTTGAGCTTCCACGAGCTGGGGGGGGGGGGGGAGGGGGTGGCTTCTCTGCTTGGGCTGGAGGAGGTTTTCTTTGAAGGGAAGCTGGTTGGCTTCCGTGGGGGGGGGAGGCGGGCTCGACGGGGGTGAGGATTCTCTACATGGGCTGCTAGAGGTCTTCGACGGGGGGAGGGTAGTCAGGGGGTCGGGGCCGCCCTAGGCTGCCTAGGAGGAGGTGGGCAGGGGTCGGGCTTGGTGTTCAACGAGGGGGCTTCTCTTCTATCTGGGCTGGAGGAGGTCTTCGACGAGGGGTGGGGGGTTCTCTGCTTAGGCTGGAGGTCTTCGGTGGTGGGTCGGGGAATGTCTTGGCCGGCCTGGGCTAGAGGAGGTGGGTGGGGGGGGGAGGTTGGGGCAGGCTTGGTCTGTAGGAGGGGGGTGGGCTCGACGTGGGTAGGGTTGGCGGGAGGTCGGGCCGACCTGGGCTGGAGGAGCTGGGCGGCTTGGTGTTCAGGGAGGGGGGGCTTCGACGAGGGTGGGGGGGGGGGGTCGGGGCCGGCCTAGTCTGGAGGAGGTGGGCGGGTGTCGTGCTTGGTGTTCGGCGTGGGGGGCTTCGGCGGGGGGAGGGGCGTCGGGACTGGCTTGGTCTGGAGGAGGTGGGCAGGTGTCTGGCTAGAGGAGGTAGGGGAGGAGGAGGTTGGCCGGTGGAGAGTTGAGCTTCTACGGGGACAGTGGTCGCTTCAACGGGGGGCTGCCTTGGCTGGATGAGGTCGGCGACGTCGGGGAGGAGGTGGTGGTCGATGGGGAGGGGGAGAAGATGGTTGTCTATGAGGAGGGGGAGGAGGAGGGAGAAGTGTACTCATTTGTAAATAATTGAACTTAAAGAGTAGAAAATGTAAAATGCTTGACGGGTACCATCATAGTTAACAGAGTATTTGGCGGAAGTTAACTTGGGGATTATGAGTGTAAGAATTAAGACTATTGTTGGTTCTGGATGTAATTCATGATTACGCAGGGTTATGGTTGTAATTGTAGAATTACTCAGAGTTATAAGTGTAAAAATCCCTTATTTCTTTTATCTCTTCAACATCTTAATCTTTGCTTACACACTATCTTGCAAGTTCGATATCATAATTAAAATATTGGACTAGTGGATATTTCCCGGAACTAAATTGTGGCACTTTTCTGCAGCACAACCGGTGGCTTTGTGGTGCCACTGATGAAAACTGATAGAAACGTACCAAAGAAATGTACAAATGCGGAAGAATTTAAACTGATCTATGGCATCAGGAGCTAATTATTTCAATAAGGCTTGATAGTATGATGATGAACTTGTAGTATCCATATTTAGTGTGAAATACAAACTTTGACATGTCTATGACCTTGATGTTCAACCGATAATATCCAAATCACCAGTCGATCTTGAAAAATAATCTTGCTCCTTGTAATTGGTTGAAAAGATCTTCTCTTCATGAAAATTGGTAGCAATTCATAATAATTTTTTTCAGATGCCTATAATTAATACATAATTGCATTGATCTGCCCTTGTTCCAGAAGGAAACTGATGTTCCATATGGTGACATGCGAGGATGGATTAATCCCTTCTCAAATAACTATTGCAATTGCAATTTGAGGTCCTTGAGTTCTACAAGTTCTATTTGAGTATGGCAGAATAGAGATCGGTTGTGCATTAGAATACCATAATGGTCTCAAGCTCATTCTCTCTCACCAGTGGGAGTTTGGACATCCAAATGGAAATACTTTAAGAAAGTGCACACCTCTAACATTTACAATAATTCGATCTTGAATATGTAAGTCAACAGCATAGGAGATAAAATCTATGCAACCTTGAGTAAGAAGATGGTGTGCCCTCGATACATGAATGTATAATACCTTACCGTCCCTTGTGAGTCCATTAAACTGGAAAGAAGATATTCCGAGTAGGAATAAAACCACTGATTTTCAAAATAATATCATCTGATCTTCATCCCAGTTGTCAAGGTAGAACTAGTTGAACTCATTAACAAATACATCCCATATGGTGTGCTCCTCTAGATGCTCTATGGTGGCATACCACTAATGCTCGGCATATCTGACCAACAAAAAATCTCTACAAATGTGAGCCAAGATTCTCATGTGCGTATGACATCCTCAGTTCCTCAAATCTTGTCTTGTGCCTCTGTAAGCACCAAAGTGCTTCTCACTTTAGTCCTTTATTATGCCGCTTAGGTCGTCTGATATTTCTGCAAAGCTTATAAATCCTATAATTCTTTTGGGTCCAAAGATAAGGTTGAACAATGTTCTCCTCCTCACAAGAGGAATGATATGAGGAAATGTCCCGCTAGAGGAGTGTCTTCTTCAATGTCTTTTTATACTGACGTATCCTCTGTAGGACTTGGATCGGTATAACCAACTATTGTGACACGCCGGAGTCAACATGTTATGGCATGATTTTTTTATGGGAATCATCAAAAGGGGGGCACGGTTGAGGGTGTGAGGAGGAGGAGCAGGTCTTATAGATGGCATAGAGGATATTTCATACATACTTAGTGAGACAACATACATGTTAAACAAAACTTAGATCATTCTCCTCGAACTCATGTCAGAGTCTTAAGACTTCAACATTCAACACTATTTAATATCTCAAATCCCATTGATAATCTAATGTACAAAAGATGGAATGGAGTATCAAGCTCCGATACCATCTGTGACACTTCACCCCTCCGGCTACTGAAATAGATGGGACAAAAGCGTCATACCTACAGTCCAAATACGCTCATGATCTTCGATACTCAGCAAATCGACTAATGCACGTTAGATTAACAATTTAAATATATATATATATAACAACAAGAGAATAATGTAAAATGACATGTAAATTGCAACATTCATTCATTCTCATTAATAATATCTAACAAGTCCATGTCCACGGTTGAGATACACATTGTCTACAAAAAAATACAGAAATAAGTTCTCAAGTATCTCATTACGTTGTCTCTCAACGGAAAAAAGGAAATAATGCTAAAGCAAATAAGTTACTCTAAAACGCACCTTGGATGGTGCAATTGTGATGACAAAAAGTTTGATCTCCTTAAAGTTGCTAATGTTGTAGCTGTAGTTTAGCTATACCTGTTGGGTTCACACTAGGGTAATTTTATGAACAATTTCTCAGTAACAAGATAAACATATAATGCAAGTGTAAGCAAGGCATACATGCTCAACTCTATCTGATGACATGCATATATTGTAAAAATTGAATTGCATCAAGTTATTCTAATTTACATTGGATCACATAAATTTAATAATCATATGATGACTACCTTATTAATCTTTATATTTCCACCATAGTTCACAGCGTTATACATTTGTAATTATAAATATCCGATCATGAATCATTTCTCGTATTAATTTAGCAAACGTAAGTATGCAACTGGAAGGCCTCTACTATGCGGGAACTTAATTGTCATCTTGAGTAAACCTTCAACGACCTTTGTTTAACTAGAACATAAAAAGATCATAACCTTGATTTTTCCAACTTCAACTAGAACATTTCTCACAATACTAATACTCGAAATAGAATATGATGCGGCCACACTTAATTCTACTTCGAGTCTTAGTTAATATCATGTAAAAGTATGAAACCAACAACGCCAACCACGTCACCTGCCTATTTCGTTGAGCGACTCCGGATGCAATCAGACTGCTAGGTGCAACGTATCACCCAACTTGTCCGTTGGAGTGATGGCCTTCAAGGTATCAACCTGGGGTCCAAGGGTGCATGCCCAATCTCTTGCGACACCTAACTCCACCTACCCAATTTCTACAAAATCTCATGCATGGGAACGATGTGTTGCGAATTTCAAAATATTTGATAAAAAAGTTCGTTGTCAGAAGGAAAGCACTTGAAGTGCCCACCGTAATTAAACTTCTTTTCGATATTGTTTGTTACTATGAGGCACACTATTGTGATTGTTTTACTTTAACCTCATAATAAATAGGGAGATGCTTAGACTTTATATGAAATAACTTCTTTGTTAGTAACTAATAATTAGAGATCTTATCGTTGATGAATGTATAACCTTTTGGTCGCCATATCTGTTAAACAACTTAACTTTGTCATCCCTATGTTTTCTATTTTAGCTGATTAATATAGTTAGCAAAGAGGACCACACCGAACTTGTTATTTGCAAAATAAACCAAATCAAATGTGAGAAATTGTATGGTATTAAACCGTTTGGATTTCATTAATTATGATTATGGACACAGCAAATGGTTGATTCGTAGAAAACCCATGTAATCAATATTCTCTCACTAACATGTACATTAACGTGATTTATAGAAAATTATCACTCATATGTAAACGTCAATTATTGATTAGCTATTAAATTGAAAGCGAATGTCAGAATGTGACATGAAGAAATACTAATTTACTATACGCATATGAATTATTTAAAAGAAACACAAAGAAAGCACACGTCTACTTATATCTATGCCTACGAATCAATCAAAATGCATCTCTTGTCATTTTGAATTTCCAAAAAAAAGATGAATCAGGTGGGGGTATTTCATGAGAAAAGTAATAATAGGATTATAACGTAAACAACATAGTTACTTTGGTGAATAAATTCCATATACTTTCATCTGTTCACATTCTCAGAACATGGTTGCTTTGGTGAATAAATTCATACTGTTCACATTCTCAGAACATGTACAAATTTTATAATGTCAGATGGCAAATCGTGTATGCTTAATCCAATCCATAACACCAACTTTCGATACTCTTGTATTGAAAATGAACAAGTACGTAATATTGTAGCCATTTATCACCTTCCATTGAATACATCGTATGTATAGTGTTAACGCATATAATAACAATAGTATCTGTACTCTTTTCTAGTTTGTTTTTCTTCATAGTATGCTTTATGTAATTTACCCATAGGCTACTCTCCTATATAAGAGAGCCTAGGGTTCATGGAATAAACAAGTAATTCATTTTTCCCAACATGGTATCAGAGCGACGGTCCTAGACCGGAGTTCTCGAAACCCTAACCCTAACCCACCCCACCCGCCGGCCTCTCTCCTCTTCTCTCTCTACTCTCTCTACTCGGTGCCGCCCACCCCCGATCTCCTGCGCAGGTCTTCCTGTCCAATCGCGGCGGTGCTCCGGCCCTAGCGCATCGCCAGCCCTGCGCGCCTTCGCCCTCGCGGCGGTGCTTCACGCGCGAGACCTGCGCGTAGCGCATCGCTAACCCTAGCGTGTAACCCTACGGAGGTCTGCGCGTAGCCCTGCGGAGGTCTGCTAGCCAGTTCTGCGCGTAAGCGCATCGCTTGCGCATGCCCACGCTTGCGCCTCTTCGCGCCCAAGCTTGAAGGTGTGATCGTGCATACTCGCGCGCCCCTGCGCAACTTCTTCTTGCAGTACTTGCGTACGTGCCCTAGTTGCACACACACGTAGCGTGCTCTTGCCTGCGCGTAACCGTGCGCCCGTGCGCGTGATCATCTGTGCGCCAGTCTACTGTTTGCGTGCATATTCGTGATTGTTTGCGCGTGTAAAGACCGTAGCACGCACATATTCATATGGATAGTTGCTTGAAGTCTACACATGCAACTAATCCCGTCTATGTCATTGTAGACGAAGATCATCTCCTGTCAATCGCTCCAATCTTCCATCTCCAGTATGTCAGAAAGCAAGGCTGATATCCCGTCTATTGGCGCCTTTCGTGGTCCAGCGCCCATTGTCAAGATGGATGGTACTAACTATGAACTGTGGGCAATGCAGTTCATGAGTATGATGAAGTCTACAGGTAAGAAGCACATTCTTACCGAACCTGAGCCTGCAGAGAAGACTGGAGTCCATGCCTCATGGGAGGCCGATGATGCATATGCCAAGGTTTGGCTGTCTGGTACATTGGCTATTGAAATTGCCAATGACATCCTACATCAACCCACAGCCAAGGACATGTGGGATATTCTGGCGGCAACATATTCTCAGGCGAAGAACGAAACAAAGATTCTGCAACTTCAACATGATATATTCACAATAAAGCAGAATGGCCGTCCTTTACATTCTCTCTACACATCACTGAGAGGGATGTTCGAGAAGCTCTATAGCTTCATGCCTCTTACTGCCACGCCAGAACAACAGAAGACATACATGAATGCGACGATGGTAGGCGTGTTCCTCGCTGCACTTGATCCAGAGTATGAGGCAGCACGGTCTCAGATTTTGGCAGACTCGACTATTCCTCCCATGGAGGAAGCCTTTCATAGATTGAGTAGGATCACAGTTCCTTCAGCAGCTGTGAGTCAGAATTCCTCAGCCATGGCGGCAAACAGAGGTCGCGGATTTCATCACCAGGGCCGTGGACGTGGACCTCGTGGAAGGAGTGGCCGCACTAGGCCAACATGCACATATTGTCACCGAGTCGGACACAATGAAGATACATGCTATTCAAAGCATGGATTTCCTGCATCCGCACGAGCTGCTGAGCAGATAGAGCCCCCATCTGCTGCTACCTTGGACCAACGATTTGATGATCTAGTAGCCCGTCTGAGGGGCATTATTCCACCATCTGGTTCAGCACCGACTACAGAGAGTCATCCTGATTCTGCTGCTTCTGCCTCTGCGTCTACCAGTGCTTCAGGTAGTATACTTGCACTTCACAGTAGTAGTTCTGATACATTGCCATGGATTATGGACTCAGGCGCTACACATCACCTATGTGGCGACCAGAGTCTACTTACAGGATACACTCAGATCCCTTCAGGACGGATAGTAGTCATTGCAAATGGCACACATTCCCCCATCACTGGTCAGGGGGAGATTAGACTGACATCGTCTATGCAGCTCAAGAATGTGCTACATGCACCTGATTTTTCAATGAATCTATTGTCCATTAGTCAGATTACGAAGGATCTCCATTGTCGGGCAATTTTTGATCCATCTTCTTTGATTTTTCAGGACATCCATACGGGCAACGTGATTGGTCGTGGCTATGAGCAAGGAGGCCTCTACCGCCTGAATCAGACCCCATTTGCTGGAACCACATCCTCTCCTTCTGGCCAAGTATCTCCTTTACTGTGGCATCTGCGTTTTGGTCATTTACCGCTTCAGAAGTTGCGTCATGTATTGCCTTATAGTCTTCCTCACACATCTATTCAGTGTGAGGCATGTCAGTTGGAAAAGCATCACAGGTCGTCCTTTCCCAGTCGTCCTGGTCGGAGTAGTACCTCCAAGTTTGAGTTATTTCATGTTGATGTCTGGGGTCCAAGTCGTGTACCTGATCATCAGAGACACATATTTTATATTGTGTTTGTGGATGATTTTTCTAGAGTGTCATGGGTGTTTCTGATGAAAAATAAATCTGAAGCCGGAAATATAATTATCCATTTTCTGAATGAAATACAAAATGTTTTTTCTACATCTGTGAAAATTGTGAGAAGTGACAATGCTTTAGAACTGTGCACTAATTTTCTTGCCAATTACTACTCATCAAAAGGAATTATTCACCAAAGCTCTTGTGCTCATACATCTCAACAGAATGGGATTGCTGAAAGAAAACACCGTCACCTTCTTGATGTCACTAGATCTCTACTTATACAGAGTCATGTTCCATATTCCTACTGGGGTGATGCAGTTCTTACTGCATGTTACCTAATTAATCGTATGCCTTCGTCTGTCTTGAATGAACAGATTCCGTTCTCACTTATTTATCCTGACAAGTATATGTTCACTCTCACTCCTCGTGTGTTTGGGTCAGTTGCATTTGTCCATCAGTTGTCGCCGGGTACTGACAAGCTCTCTCCTAGGGCTGTCAAGTGTGTCTTTGTTGGGTACTCCAGAACTCAAAAGGGGTACAAGTGCTTTGATCCTTTGCGTCGGCGGTATATGATCAGTGCAGATGTTACATTTTTTGAATCTGTTATGTATTTTTCAGCATCTGGAGACAAACAGCTTCCACCTATACCACCTGATGCCATATACATGACACCACTACCACCTCAGATGCCATCATCAACACCACCACCACCACAACAGCCTATCTCACCGTTCCCGTTCCATTATACCCGCAGGCTTCCTCCACCTGCTCATGGTCATGACTCGTCCACTAGCTCGCCTATTGTATGTAATGAGAATATTAATGTTTATGGATCTGACGACATTTCTGAGCAGGATGTGTTGCAGGAGCCAGATGAGCCTACAACTGATTTGGATATTCCCATTGCTTTACGGAAGTCGACGAGGAGTTGTGCCAAATATCCATTATCAGCCTCTGTATCTTTTGAGCGGCTATCTGGAGATTTCAGGTCGTTTGCTATGGCACTTTCAGCCATAGATATTCCACGGAATCATCATGAGGCTCTGCAGGATAGTAGATGGCGGCTTGCAATGGAAGAAGAAATGGCCGCACTTCAGTCCAGAGGAACTTGGACTTTGGTTTCTATACCTCCAGATGTGAACCCAGTGAGCTGCAAGTGGGTGTTCACAGTGAAGCAAAATGCAGATGGCTCTATTGACAGGTACAAGGCGCGTCTGGTGGCACGTGGCTTCACACAAACATATGGGGTGGATTATCTTGACACATTCTCACCTGTGGCACGTCATTCCACCCTAAGGATCTTGTTGTCAGTTGCAGTTGCTCGAGACTGGCCGCTCCATCAATTGGACGTGAAGAATGCATTTCTATATGGAGATTTGCAGGAAGAGGTGTATATGCAACAGCCACCTGGTTTTGCTGTTGAGGGGGAGTGCTCCAAGGTATGCAGGTTGCATAAGGCTATCTATGGCCTTAAGCAGAGCCCCAGAGCATGGTTTCAGAAGCTCTCGGATCTCTTCGAGAAACAAGGATATAAACGCTCCAATGCTGATCATTCCTTGTTTGTACAGAAAACAGCGAGAGGTATCATTGTCATTATGGTTTATGTTGATGACATCTTGATTACAGGAGATGATGAGCAGGGCATAAGGCAGGCGAAAGAAATGCTGGGTAGTGAGTTTGTCACTAAGGATCTTGGGGTCCTTAGATACTTTCTGGGGCTTGAATTTGCCAGAAATTCATATGGGCTAGTCATGTCACAAAGGAAATATGTTACAGATCTGTTGAGTGAAACAGGTATGCTTGAGTGTCGACCTGCTACGACACCAATGGACCCCAGCATGAAGCTTTATGAAGATAACACAGAGGAGGTGGACAGGAGAAGATATAGAGAACTGGTAGGCAAACTGTTGTATGTCACGATCACTAGACCAGATATATTATTTGCAGTGAGTCGTGTGAGCCAGTTCATGGAGCAACCACGCCAGGTGCATATGGATGCAATACATATGATACTTAGATATCTCAAATCTTCTCCAGGTGCAGGTCTGCTATTCAAGAAAGGAAAGGGGATTTCTATCTCAGCATGTGCAGATGCAGACTATGCAGGATGTCCCAAGGATAGGAAATCCACCTCAGGATATGCTGTCTATGTTGGAGATGCCCTAGTCTCATGGAGAAGTAAAAAACAAACGGTGGTAGCTAGATCTAGTGCTGAATCCGAATATAGGGCTATGGCCCAGGCTACTACAGAGATGATGTGGGTGAAAGCTGTGCTTACAGATCTACGTTTAGATGTACCACTTCCTATGAACTTGGAATGTGATAATCAGGCTGCCCTGTTTATTGCAAACAACCCAGCATTCCATGAGCGGACCAAGCATATTGAGGTGGATTGTCACTTCATACGTGATATGATTCAAAAAGGGTTCCTTGCTACATCTCATGTTACCTCAGAGAATCAGACGACAGACATATTCACCAAGGCATTACTAAGAGGTCCATTTCAGAAGTGTGCTTCCAAGCTGAGCATGATTGATATCAATGCTCCAGCTTGAGGGGGAGTGTTAGCACATATAATAACAATAGTATCTGTACTCTTTTCTAGTTTGTTTTTCTTCATAGTATGCTTTATGTAATTTACCCATAGGCTACTCTCCTATATAAGAGAGCCTAGGGTTCATGGAATAAACAAGTAATTCATTTTTCCCAACATATAGTTATTCTGTTCTTAATCAAAAACCAAGAGTAATAGCATTAACAACATGTGATCATCATCACCATTTAAATAAGATCTTTGTATCTTAACCTATCCATTTCTCAAGAATCGAAAATAACAAATACTAATAAGATATATATCACTCATCAAATACAACAAAATTTCTAAGCCTCTAAAGGCGTTCATGCATATAGGATTGGGAATTGCGTGAAACCAACAAGGAGGTTAGGATACATCGTTGCCTTCGACGATGTTCCTTTGAGGCCTTCTTACGCGTGGAAACATCATTTTTGATAATCCGATCGCAGCTAAAATGCATCCACGATAGTGACCTCGAACTCCCCTAAGTGTTGGCGGTCTCAGATCATTGATTGGAGCACCTTCTTCGACGATGACGGTGGCTAGTCGGTGAAAAGTTCGACCAAATGGGTGGCCTTCCGGTGAGAGGAGAGAGAGAGGGTGGGCAGATAGGGCTTGAGAGAGATGTCCATCTATCTCTTATTTATACAAAAATGGAGGTGTTCGAATCTGTATACAACTTTTGGTCCATCATCTTAAAATGTCGACATCTGAGCTAGGAAGCTCGGAATTTGATGTTCTTGAGCTTGTGGAAAGGTCTCGATGAGCCCTACGAAATGGTGTTTTCATTTAATTTTTTGGGTGTCAAAGATTCCATTTTTTATGATAGAAATTTGGATTTTCATAATTAAGGAGTTTCATGGAACTCCACACAATTTGGTTCTTTAGTTTATTTTCTTTGTCAGTGCATCCTTGTACACTGAAGATTCATTGAATGTATTATCAATGCCTCTAACTGTCTTCTTGTTATTTAAATCCCACAGTATGTATATGTATCTCTCTCTACCATATCCAACAAAAATGCTCCTCCTTGCATTTTGATCACGCTTTCCTTTGTCTTTTTGCTCAATATGAATATCACGTGCATCCAAAACCATGTAAATAAGATAGTGTTACCTCTTTTCATGTCCATGATTCTTGTAAAGGTTCTCCATCTAACCCAACAGATGGACCCGATTGATTACATATGCAAATTTATTCGCTGCATCATGCATGTATTCTCATGTTTATTACACATTCTAGATTAGTCCTATTTGTGCATCCAATAATACCATTTTGCCAAGGTTTTCTTTGGATCATTTTTAATCTCCTCATCTCGGTCTTGGTGTAGTCTGATTCAAACTCCTCATCGTAGTATTCTTGCCCATTATCTGACTTGAGACATTTCAATTTTAAACATGTCTTATTCTTAACTAAAACCTTCCATACATCATATTTATATTTGATAGATTTTTGGTTGCATCCTCACTAAAAGTAATGAAATAATGTGATCTATTAAGGGCCGGTTCATGAGATGGTCTCCATACATCTGTATGAACTTGTTGCAGACTTAATGAAATAGAGTTTCTTCTGCTTTCCTAAGATACAATGATCACAGAAGTCTAGATCAACTTTCTCTCCTTCAGCATGATCGCCATTCCCTTTTCACTTATGTGGTCAAGTCATTTATGTTGTTTGCACACTTAAAAGATACCACATTTATCCTATCATATGAGCTTGATACAACATATATGGTTCCTTCCTATCTCGAGCCATAATCTATGACCCTTTAGATATTTTCTATGAATATGCATTATTGTCACCACTCCACTTTCTAATAATTGTTCAGCATACATGAAGTACTTTTTAGAATGATTACATGTCTAATATTCTTCAATCTCAAGATGCCACATTTGAGTTGAGAGATATCAATGTCACCTTTTCTTGTTATACTGCAACATTTATCAACTCATATGTACAACTTTCCAAAATCAACTTTCACATAATTTTGGAGGATGTTCTTTTATGGGGTGTTATAAAATGATTCATCCGAGTCCACAATACATGAGTCACATTGATCATCTAAGAAACATATGAAGGCATTGTTATCCTCATCATTAATACGATTACAATATTCTATCTTTGTTATTTTCTCCTTTCTGCTTTCTCAGGACCTTTCCCTTGTCTTGTAATGTCTTGGGAGAAAAGGCACATATGGAAATTGATCTTTGAACCACAACTCTGATATCAGTTATTGGTGAGTGGATCGTATATGACATAACACAAATAAATTCACGATCAGAGAAGGAAGCATTCAAAATCGCACAATACAAGGTTCTATAATGATTCGACAATATGCCTATGTCTGCTTACTTAATTATATCTGGAGTGATTTTTGAGTATAATATTTGGTGGACCTAATATCCCTTTTATACTGCAACAAAAATTATTGAAGGTAATTCCCATCATTAGCATTTAGTCAGTCAGGATCATCATCCATCATCTTAGTAATCCAATCCGACAGAGATCGAACATATGAGGAATCCAACACATCGGATTTTAGGCAATCAAGAGGCAAGGGGATGATCGACCTCATCAATAATCCCCTCGATTAGTTCTCATCCAATCAATCTTTATAGGATAAATCTCATTAGTCCCAACTTTGAAGAATAACCTCTTTTAGGGGTCGACCTTGATATACCTCAAAACCATCATAATCAGGTCCTATTGGGCTTGTGCATGTCTTGCTCATGAATTGACTTATTGTTCCTAGTGCAAAGGGAGATGCCATGCCTAAAAATAATGTTATATATGAGCTTTCTTACCAATTGATGATAGTCTCTTCTCATCTACAAGATTTTCCTCATATAGAAGTCTTGGGATCCTTAAGAATTTGGGTTAGTATAGAGTGCAACATGCCAATCTCTTAAAAATGATCAACATTTTTTCTTTGCTATAGACGTCATTTGCAACTATGGGCTACCTCTAGCATAAGGAAATATCTTCACAAATCTATATTCTTCATCATAAATGACATGCAAACATCTGATTCACCTGTTACCATCTTCATGTGCCAAGACTATGTCATCCTCATAGATCAATGTTGTTGTAATTGCTTAAAACATTATTATAATGGTTAAGCTTGTTCTCGTTGTAAATAATGAGTGATCTTTGGATGATCTAGCAACAACCTCGCTCTCTAACACTTAACAAAGCTTCTGGAATCATGTTATGAGACTTTGCTTACACATTCTTCACATCTAGTTAATGTAAAGAACATTGACAAAAGGATTTGATGGTTCACATCTGAGTCACATGGGAGAAGGGATTAAAGAATCTACCTTATAGGTTTTGGTAAAATCTTTGATGTAGTCATGTCTTGTCTCGAAATTGTTCCATTTGGATTATACTTCATTGTTGTGAAAAAATGAACGACTTTTTATTTAGAGGCCATATGACTCCGTTATGTAAAGGAGAAGTCCTAGATGGCAAATAATGAAAGGAAAAGTTAGATAAAAGGAAATACATCTGACATAACTACTAATTCCTATAATTCTCCCCTTCAAGTTGGATCATAGATGTCTATCATGCTTAGCTTGGAATAACATTATGGAAAGGTCTCATGGCTAGAGCCTTAGCAAATATGTCTGCAGTTTGTTTCGCTAAGATGACATGAGATGTAGAGATGAAGCCCTCATGTATCATGCCTCAATTGTAGCGATAATCCATCTCAATGTATTTTGTTCTCTCATGGAAAGCTAGGTTGTCGGCAATAAATATTGCATCTTGGACGCCACATAGCAACTCCATGGGAAGGGGTATGCCAATGGCTAGGTCAATCAAAACCAAGGTTGCAGAAAGCGGTAGTCGGTACTCAGTCGACGGGGTCACTGACTAAGGATTAAGCGGCAGTCGGAGGACTAATCAGATTTTGTTGGCCATTAGTTGGTTTTGAATTTTTTAATTATTTTAATATATAAATCATTTTTTTATACACATATTCTTATATATTTACATTGATTTGTGCATTTTCTATATTATCATAATGAAAGAAAAGAAGTAATTGTCTTTGAATATAACATTAAGCATATTAGAACAAGTTTACTTTTAAAAAAATCGAAAAACTAGAAAATTAAAAAATCTCTATGTAAAAGTCGGCCATGTAGTCGGCCTGATTAGTCGGGATGACCGACTGATGGCCGATTAGGCCTAGTCGAGTCAGCTACCCCACCGACTCGACTAGTCGAGCCGACTAATCGACCTAGTCGACCGACTTTTAAACCAACGGTCAGAACATATATGACCAATATCATTTCAATACTACATTGCAACATGTCTATATTCAAATTCGTCACTTGATTTAGCTACCATTATTTCTTTCTTTCTTTTTCATAAGAACAATAAGCTTCCAATGAACTCTACAAATCGAAATATTGATTTCCCGTCTTTATGACATCATGTATAATCAACATTGGCACAAACTTCGATCTCAAGGCATGTTATGCACATGACGTGGTGGTTGTTCCATAAACTAGCTGACTTTGTTCACGACAAAGGAGATGAATGACGAGCTTCAGTAAAACATGTGCTGCAAGAGGTTATGTAGCACATGTATGCCTCTTCCAAAGTACAATAGGTTGGTCCAGATCATTTGGAGAATTAACCTCCTTTATAACCATCTCATGATCAGTTATACTCTCATCCTCTATAGTTGACTAGTACTAAATTCCAAAACTTTTGTTAGAGCAAACATATTTGACATTATCATGAAAGAGAATCTTTATATAAATAATAAATTGTTCATAATAGATCCTATCTCAGACTTATTTTTCATCAGAATGACCTAAGGAAGTCGGGAAAAATCATCCACAGTAGCAAAACAGAACATACACTCCTAATGATCATGGACATAATTAAGACTGCAAATATCAAAATGCAATAACTGGAATAAGGAAGTAATGCTACATCTCTGTCGACTGGGAAAACTGGTATGAAGATGATTCCGAAGCTAGCAAGCCTCACTGAAAATCGGACCGAGACGATATCTAAGGGAGTGTTGTACACAACTTTTGCATCGGAAGATGACCAAAGCAAAGGTGACACATGTACAAGGAGACTGGTCCAACGGAGACGACAAATCAACCAACATATGGAGACTACTCCAATCTTTAGCGATCTCCTTGCTCTCAACCACATCCAATCACCTTGCCCATAGTATATCCCAAAACACAAGAGAAGAACGGTAAAAATTTTTAGGACAATTCAATAATCTTATTGATAGACAATTGATTCTTAGACGGGTTTAGCAGATGTGAATTGTTCTCTATCCCACAATAATTCTATCATGCCATCAACTGAATCTCTCAGTGTCTTGTCACTACAAATAGGCCAGGGAGGAATGGTACTGTAGGATGTGAACTGTTCTCAATCCCACATAGATAATGATATGCTACGGATTCGATGATCCATTCTTAATATTAGCATTGTGACAGATGGTAAGAGCATAATCAGTACTTCCGGTGCTCGCTGAAGCAACAATGTTGGATGAAGTCGGAGAAACACTAGTAGTGTTGGTGATTTGCCCATGATCTCTCTTAGATGGGAGACACAATCATCACACTTTCGATCAACAAGAGTAGTAGGTGGCATACCACTAATGCTCGGCATATCTGACCAACAAAAAATCTCTACAAATGTGAGCCAAGATTCTCATGTGCGTATGACATCCTCAGTTCCTCAAATCTTGTCTTGTGTATCTGTAAGCACCAAAGTGCTTCTCACTTTAGTCCTTTGTTATGCCGCTTAGGTCGTCTGATATTTCTGCAAAGCTTATAAATCCTATAATTCTTTTGGGTCCAAAGATAAGGTTGAACAATGTTCTCCTCCTCACAAGAGGAATGATATGAGGAAATGTCCCGCTAGAGTGTCTGCTTCAATGTCTTTTTATACTGACGTATCCTCTGTAGGACTTGGATCGGTATAACCAACTATTGTGACACGCCGGAGTCAACATGTTATGGCATGATTTTTTTTATGGGAATCATCAAAAGGGGGGCACGGTTGAGGGTGTGAGGAGGAGGAGCAGGTCTTATAGATGGCATAGAGGATATTTCATACATACTTAGTGAGACAACATACATGTTAAACAAAACTTAGATCATTCTCCTCGAACTCATGTCAGAGTCTTAAGACTTCAACAGTCAACACTATTTAATATCTCAAATCCCATTGATAATCTAATGTACAAAAGATGGAATGGAGTATCGAGCTCCGATACCATCTGTGACACTTCACCCCTCCGGCTACTGAAATAGATGGGACAAGAGCGTCATACCTACAGTCCAAATACGCTCATGATCTCCGATACTCAGCAAATCGACTAATGCACGTTAGATTAACAATTTAAATATATATATATATATATATATAACAACAAGAGAATAATGTAAAATGACATGTAAATTGCAACATTCATTCATTCTCATTAATAATATCTAAAAAGTCCATGTCCACGGTTGAGATACACATTGTCTACAAAAAAATACAGAAATAAGTTCTCAAGTATCTCATTACGTTGTCTCTCAACGGAAAAAAGGAAATAATGCTAAAGCAAATAAGTTACTCTAAGTAAAATGCACCTTGGATGGTGCAATTGTGATGACAAAAAGTTTTATCTCCTTAAAGTCGCTAATGTTGTAGCTGCAGTTTAGCTATACCTGTTGGGTTCACACTAGGGTAATTTTATGAACAATTTCTCAGTAACAAGATAAACATATAATGCAAGTGTAAGCAAGGCATACATGCTCAACTCTATCTGATGACATGCATATATTGTAAAAATTGAATTGCATCAAGTTATTCTAATTTACATTGGATCACATAAATTTAATAATCATATGATGACTACCTTATTAATCTTTATATTTCCACCATAGTTCACAGCGTTATACATTTGTAATTATAAATATCCGATCATGAATCATTTCTCGTATTAATTTAGCAAACGTAAGTATGCAACTGGAAGGCCTCTACTATGCGGGAACTTAATTGTCATCTTGAGTAAACCTTCAACGACCTTTGTTTAACTAGAACATAAAAAGATCATAACCTTGATTTTTCCAACTTCAACTAGAACATTTCTCACAATGCTAATACTCGAAATAGAATATGATGCGGCCACACTTAATTCTACTTCGAGTCTTAGTTAATATCATGTAAAAGTATGAAACCAACAACGCCAACCACGTCACCTGCCTATTTCGTTGAGCGACTCCGGATGCAATCAGACTGCTAGGTGCAACGTATCACCCAACTTGTCCGTTGGAGTGATGGCCTTCAAGGTATCAACCTGGGGTCCAAGGGTGCATGCCCAATCTCTTGCGACACCTAACTCCACCTACCCAATTTCTACAAAATCTCATGCATGGGAACGATGTGTTGCGAATTTCAAAATATTTGATAAAAAAGTTCGTTGTCAGAAGGAAAGCACTTGAAGTGCCCACCGTAATTAAACTTCTTTTCGATATTGTTTGTTACTATGAGGCGCACTATTGTGATTGTTTTACTTTAAGCTCATAATAAATAGGGAGATGCTTAGACTTTATATGAAATAACTTCTTTGTTAGTAACTGTTGGGAAACGTGAATGAGTTATTTATTCCATAGCCCTAGGCTCTCTTATATAGGAGAGTAGCCTATGGGTAAATTACATAAAGAGGATAACAAGAGAAATAAAATAGCAAAGAGGTACAATAACTCAACGTGCGTCAACACTCCCCCTCAAGATGGAGCATAGATGTCAATCATGCTCAGCTTGGAAGCACACTTCTGAAATGGGCCACGTAATAATGCCTTGGTAAAAATGTCTGCCGTCTGGTTCTCTGAAGTAACGTGGGATGTGGTAATAAATCCTTTCTGGATCATATCACGTATGAAGTGACAATCCACTTCAATATGCTTGGTCCGCTCATGGAATGCAGGATTATTAGCAATGAACAAAGCAGCCTGATTATCACACTCCAAGTTCATAGGAAGTGGTATATCTAAGCATAGATCTGTCAGCACTGCTTTCACCCACATCATCTCTGTAGTAGCCTGGGCCATAGCCCTATATTCGGATTCAGCACTGGATCTAGCTACCACAGTTTGCTTCTTGCTCCTCCATGAGACTAGGGCATCTCCGACATAGACAGCGTACCCTGAGGTGGACTTTCTATCCTTAGGACATCCTGCATAGTCTGCATCTGCGCATGCATAGACAGAAATCCCCTTTCCTTTCTTAAACAGCATACCTTTACCTGGAGAAGATTTGAGGTATCTAAGTATCATGTGTATTGCATCCATATGCACCTGGCGTGGCTGCTCCATGAACTGGCTCACACGGCTCACTGCAAATAATATATCTGGCCTAGTGATGGTGACATATAGCAGTTTGCCTACCAGTTCTCTGTATCTTCTCCTGTCAACCTCCTCTGTGTCATCATCATACATCTTCATGCTAGGGTCCATAGGTGTCGTAGCAGGTCGACACCCTAGCATACCTGTCTCACTTAGTAGATCTGTGACATACTTCCTCTGTGACATGACTAGTCCATACGAATTTCTAGCAAACTCCAGCCCCAGAAAATATCTAAGGACTCCCAGGTCCTTGATGACAAACTCGGTCCCTAGCCTTTCCTTTGCCTGCTTAATGCCCTGTTCATCATCACCTGTAATCAGGATATCGTCAACATAAACCATGATTACAACAGTACCTCTTGCCGTTTTCTGTACAAACAAGGAATGATCAGCATTTGAGCGTTTGTATCCTTGTTTCTCAAAGAGGTCTGACAGCTTCTGGAACCACGCTCTGGGGCTCTGCTTAAGGCCATAGATGGCCTTATGTAATCGGCAAACCTTGGAACACTCCCCCTCAACAGCAAAACCTGGTGGCTATTGCATGTAGACCTCCTCCTGCAAATCGCCATACAGAAAAGCATTCTTCACATCCAGTTGATATAGGGGCCAGTCTTTAGTGACTGCAACAGATAAGAGGATCCGTAGAGTGGAATGACGAGCCACCGGGGAGAACGTGTCAAGGTAGTCTACCCCATATGTCTGTGTGAATCCCCTTGCAACTAGGCGTGCCTTGTACCTGTCAATGGAGCCATCTGCATTATGTTTCACTGTAAACACCCACTTGCAACTCACCGGGTTGACATCTGGAGGTATAGTAACCAAGCTCCATGTTCCTCTGGACTGAAGTGCCGCCATCTCTTCCTCCATTGCTAGCCTCCATCGAGAATCCTGCAAGGCCTCATGGTGATTCCTTGGAATATCTGTAGCTGAAAGTGCCAACGCAAACGTCTTGAAAGGTCCAGATAGCCTCTCAAACGACACCACTGCTGAAACTGGATACTGGACACAGCTTCTCTTTGACTTGCGTAGAGCAATTGGAACATTTAGGTCCTCTGTGGTATCAGCATGCTCCTGTGATATATCCTGCTGAGTAATGTCGTCAGATTCATCAACATTAATATTTTCATTACATACCATAGGCGAGCTAGTTGACTGGTCAGGACCATGAGCTTGATTCGGCCTTCGGGTGTAATGGAATGGTAATGGAGGTACTATTGATGGCGCTGGTGGTGGTGGTGATGGTGGTGGTTGAGATGTTGGTGGTGCCATGAACACAGTATCAGGGGATATAGATTGTGGCTGCATGTTCCCAGATTCTGAGAAGTACATGATGGATTCAAAGAATGTAACATCTGCGCTGATCACATATCGCCGATGCAGAGGGTCAAAACACTTGTACCCCTTTTGAGTTCTGGAGTACCCCACAAAGACACACTTGACAGCCCTAGGAGAGAGCTTGTCAGAACCGGGCGACAACTGATGGACAAATGCGACTGACCCAAACACACGAGGGGTAAGAGTGAACAGATCCTTGTCAGGATAACTAAGTGAGAAGGGGATCTGTTCATTCAAGACTGACGAGGGCATACGGTTTATAAGATAACATGCAGTGAGGACTGCATCACCCCAGTAGGAATACGGAACATGACTCTGAATGAGAAGAGACCTTGTGACATCAAGAAGGTGACGGTGTTTTCTTTCTGCAACTCCATTCTGTTGGGACGTATGGGCACAGGATGTTTGGTGAACAATTCCCTTAGAAGAGTAGTAGTTGGCTAGATAATTGGTGCACAATTCTAAGGCATTGTCACTTCTCAAAAATTTGACAGTTGTGGAAAAGACATTCTGAATCTCATTTAGAAATTGAACAATAATATTTCCAGCTTCAGACTTATTTTTCATTAAAAATACCCATGATGCTCTAGAGAAATCATCCACAAAAACAATATAATACCTGTGTCCCTGAAGATCGGGAACACGACTTGGGCCCCAGACATCAACATGAAACAGCTCAAATTTGGAGTTACTACTCCGACCTTGACCACTGGGAAACGATGACCTGTGATGTTTTCCCAACTGACACGCCTCACACTGGATAGGTGTGTGAGAAAGACTATAAGGTAAGACACGACACAACTTCTGAAGCGGGAGGTGACCAAGACGCAGATGCCACAGGAGAGGAGATACTTGTCCAGCGGGGGAAGAGGTGATTCCAGCAAAAGGGGTCTGGTTCAGACGATAGAGGCCTCCTTGCTCATAGCCATGACCAATCACGTTGCCCGTACGGATGTCCTGAAAAATCAAAGAAGATGAATCAAAAAAGCTCGACATTGGAGATCCTTCGTAATCTGGCTGATTGACAATAGATTCATAGAAAACTGCGGTGCATGTAAAACATTCTTGAGCTGCATAGATGATGTCAATCTAATCTCCCCCTGACCCATGATGGGGGAATGAGTGCCATTGGCAATCACTACTGTTCGTCCTGGAGGAATCTGAGTATATCCTGAAAGTAGACTCTGGTCGCCACATAGATGATGTGTAGCGCCTGAGTCCATGATCCATGGCAATGTATCCGATCTACTACTATGTAGTGCAAGTGTACTACCTGAAGTACTCGTAGAGGCAGATGCAGAGGCAGAAGCAGAAGCAGCAACATCCGTATGACTCTCTGTCGTCGGTGCTAGGCCAGATGGAGGGATAATGCCCCTGAGGCGGGCAACCAGATCATCAAAACGCTGATCCAGTGAAGCAGGAGAAGGAGGCTCTATCTGCTCAGCGGCTCGTGCAGATGCAGGAAATCCATGCTTTGAATAGCATGTGTCTTCAGTATGGCCGACTCTGTGACAATATGAGCATGTTGGCCTAGTGCGGCCACCCCTTCCACGGGGAGTACGTCCACGGCCCTGGTAATGAGAGCCACGGCCCCTGTTGGCTGCCATGGCTGAGGGATTCTGGCTAGTGGCTGCAAAAGGTACAGTGATCCTACTCAACCTATGAAAGGCCTCCTCCACGGGAGGAATAGTTGAGTCCGCCAGAATCTGTGAACGAGCAGCCTCATACTCTGGGTCGAGTGCTGCGAGAAACACACCCACCATCGTTGCGTTCCTATATGTCTTTTGCTGCTCTGGCGTGGCGGTAAGAGGCATGAAGCTATGAAGCTTCTCAAACATTCCTCTCAAAGATGTGTAGAGAGAATGTAACGGGCGACCATTCTGCTTTATTGTGAATATATCATGTTGTAGTTGCAGAATTTTTGTCTCATTCTTCGCCTGAGAATATGTTGATGCCAGAATATCCCACATGTCTTTTGCTGTGGGTTGATGTAGAATATCATTGGCAATTTCAATGGCCAATGTGCCAGACAGCCACACCTTGGCATATGCGTCATCTGCCTCCCATGAGGCATGAACTCCAGTCTTCTCTGCAGGCTCGGGCTCTGTGAGGATATGCTTCTTGCCCGTGGACTTCATCATACTCATGAACTGCATTGCCCACAGTTCATAGTTCGTACCGTCCATCTTGACAATGGGCGCTGGACCACGAAATGCGCCCATGGACGGGATATCTGCCTTGCTTTCTGACATACTGGATACGGAAGACTGGAGCGAACTGCAATGGATAATATTTGTCTACAATGACATAGACGGGATTAGTTGCATGTGTAGACCTCAAGAAACTATCCCCATGGAACTATGCGCGCTACGATCCGCACGCGCACAGGTTTTGATTGTAGAAACCCTCGCGCACGATTGAGAAGGTGCCCTAGCCGATGAGGACCCTCGCGCGCTACAGGATGGCGCTACAGAAAGGTGCGCACAGGATGGCGCTACAGTACCCTCGCGCGATGAGGATGTCGCGTGTGTGCAGAAGCCTCACGCGCGATGAAGATGCCTCACGCAAAGCCTCACGCGCGATGATGGCGATGAAGAAGCCTCACGCGCGATGAAGGCGATCGCCAGGAGGGTTACCAGGAGGCTGCGGCGTGCTTCGCCAGAAGGGCGATGAAGATGTTGCGCGATCTGCGCAGAAGAGAGATGAGCGCGCGATCGCCAGGAGCGAGGATCACCAGGAGGCTGCGGCGTGCTTCTCGAACAGAAGGTCACGCGCGCATGAAGCAGGAAGGCGGCGACCTCGCAGAAATCGAGAGAGAGAAAGGGCGGCGGGTGGGGTAGGGTTAGGGTTCAGAACTCCGGCCTAGGACCGTCGCTCTGATACCATGTTGGGAAACGTGAATGAGTTATTTATTCCATAGCCCTAGGCTCTCTTATATAGGAGAGTAGCCTATGGGTAAATTACATAAAGAGGATAACAAGAGAAATAAAATAGCAAAGAGGTACAATAACTCAACGTGCGTCAACAGTAACTAATAATTAGAGATCTTATCGTTGATGAAGATATAACCTTTTGGTCGCCATATCTGTTAAACAACTTAACTTTGTCATCCCTATGTTTTCTATTTTAGCTGATTAATATAGCAAAGAGGACCACACCGAACTTGTTATTTGCAAAATAAACCAAATCAAATGTGAGAAATTGTATGGTATTAAACCGTTTGGATTCCATTAATTATGATTATGGACACAGCAAATGGTTGATTCGTAGAAAACCCATGTAATCAATATTCTCTCACTAACATGTACATTAACGTGATTTATAGAACATTATCACTCATATGTAAACGTCAATTATTGATTAGCTATTAAATTGAAAGCTAATGTCAGAATGTGATATGAAGAAATACTAATTTACTATACGCATATGAATTATTTAAAAGAAACACAAAGAAAGCACACGTCTACTTATATCTATGCCAACGAATCAATCAAAATGCATCTCTTGTCATTTTGAATTTCCAAAAAAGATGAATCAGGTGGGGGTATTTCATGAGAAAAGTAATAATAGGATTATAACGTAAACAACATAGTTACTTTGGTGAATAAATTCCATATACTTTCATCTGTTCACATTCTCAGAACATGGTTGCTTTGGTGAATAAATTCATACTGTTCACATTCTCAGAACATATACAAATTTTATAATGTCAGATGGCAAATCGTGTATGCTTAATCCAATCCATAACACCAACTTTCGATACTCTTGTATTGAAAATGAACAAGTACGTAATATTGTAGCCATTTATCACCTTCCATTGAATACATCATATGTATAGTTATTCTGTTCTTAATCAAAAACCAAGAGTAATAGCATTAACAACATGTGATCATCATCACCATTTAAATAAGATCTTTGTATCTTAACCTATCCATTTCTCAAGAATCGAAAATAACAAATACTAATAAGATATATATCACTCATCAAATACAACAAAATTTCTAAGCCTCTAAAGGCGTTCATGCATATAGGATTGAGAATTGCGTGAAACCAACAAGGAGGTTAGGATACATCGTTACCTTCGACGATGTTCCTTTGAGGCCTCCTTACGCGTGGAAACATCATTTTTGATAATCCGATCGCAGCTAAAATGCATCCACGATAGTGACCTCGAACTCCCCTAAGTGTTGGCGGTCTCAGATCATTGATTGGAGCACCTTCTTCGACGATGACGGTTTCTAGTCGGTGAAAAGTTCGACCAAATGGGTGGCCTTCCGGTGAGAGGAGAGAGAGGGGGTGGGCAGATAGGGCTTGAGAGAGATGTCCGTCTATCTCTTATTTATAGAAAAATGGTGGTGTTCGAATCTGTATACAACTTTTGGTCCATCATCTTAAAATGTCGACATCTGAGCTAGGAAGCTCGGAATTTGATGTTCTTGAGCTTGTGGAAAGGTCTCGATGAGCCCTACGAAATGGTGTTTTCATTTAATTTTTTGGGTGTCAAAGATTCCATTTTTTATGATAAAAATTTGGATTTTCATAATTAAGGAGTTTCATGGAACTCCACACAATTTGGTTCTTTAGTTTATTTTCTTTGTCAGTGCATCCTTGTACACTGAAGATTCATTGAATGTATTATCAATGCCTCTAACTGTCTTCTTGTTATTTAAATCCCACAGTATGTATATGTATCTCTCTCTACCATATCCAACAAAAATGCTCCTCCTTGCATTTTGATCACGCTTTCCTTTGTCTTTTTGCTCAATATGAATATCACGCGCATCCAAAACCATGTAAATAAGATAGTGTTACCTCTTTTCATGTCCATGATTCTTGTAAAGGTTCTCCATCTAACCCAACAGATGGACCCGATTGATTACATATGCAAATTTATTCGCTGCATCATGCATGTATTCTCATGTTTATTGCACATTCTAGATTAGTCCTATTTCTGCATCCAATAATACCATTTTGCCAAGGTTTTCTTTGGATCATTTTTAATCTCCTCATCTCGGTCTTGGTGTAGTCTGATTCAAACTCCTCATTGTAGTATTCTTGCCCATTATCTGACTTGAGACATTTCAATTTTAAACATGTCTTATTCTTAACTAAAACCTTCCATACATCATATTTATATTTGATAGATTTTTGGTTGCATCCTCACTAAAAGTAATGAAATAATGTGATCTATTAAGGGCCGGTTCATGAGATGGTCTCCATACATCTGTATGAACTTGTTGCAGACTTAATGAAATAGAGTTTCTTCTGCTTTCCTAAGATACAATGATCACAGAAGTCTAGATCAACTTTCTCTTCTTCAGCATGATCGCCATTCCCTTTTCACTTATGTGGTCAAGTCGTTTATGTTGTTTGCACACTTAAAAGATACCACATTTATCCTATCATATGAGCTTGATACAACATATATGGTTCCTTCCTATCTCGAGCCGTAATCGATGACCCTTTAGATATTTTCTATGAATATGCATTATTGTCACCACTCCACTTTCTAATAACTGTTCAGCATACATGAGGTACTTTTTAGAGTGAATGCATGTCTAATATTCTTCAATCTCAAGATGCCACATTTGAGTTGAGAGATGTCAATGTCACCTTTTCTTGTTATACTGCAACATTTATCAACTCATATGTACAACTTTCCAAAATCACCTTTCACATAATTTTGGAGGATGTTCTTTTATGGGGTGTTATAAAATGATTCATCCGAGTCCACAATACATGAGTCACATCGATCATCTAAGAAACATATGAAGGCATTGTTATCCTCATCATTAATACGATTACAATATTTTATCTTTGTTATTTTCTCCTTTCTGCTTTCTCAGGACCTTTCCCTTGTCTTGTAATGTCTTGGGAGAAGAGGCACATATGGAAATTGATCTTTGAACCACAACTCTGATATCAGTTATTGGTGAGTGGATCATATATGACATAACACAAATAAATTCACGATCAGAGAAGGAAGCATTCAAAATCGCACAATACAAGGTTCTATAATGATTCGACAATATGCCTATGTCTGCTTACTTAATTATATTTGGAGTGATTTTTGAGTATAATATTTGGTGGACCTAATATCCCTTTTATACTGCAACAAAAATTATTGAAGGTAATTCCCATCATTAGCATTTAGTCAGTCAGGATCATCATCCATCATCTTAGTAATCCAATCCGACAGAGATCGAACATATGAGGAATCCAACACATCGGATTTTAGGCAATCAGGAGGCAAGGGGATGATCGACCTCATCAATAATCCCCTCGATTAGTTCTCATCCAATCAATCTTTATAGGATAAATCTCATTAGTCCCAACTTTGAAGTATAACCTCTTTTAGGGGTCGACCTTGATATACCTCAAAACCATCATAATCAGGTCCTATTGGGCTTGTGCATGTCTTGCTCATGAATTGACTTATTGTTCCTAGTGCAAAGGGAGATGCCATGCCTAAAAATAATGTTATATATGAGCTTTCTTACCAATTCATTATAGTCTCTTCTCATCTACAAGATTTTCCTCATATAGAAGTCTTGGGATCCTTAAGAATTTGGGTTAGTATAGAGTGCAACATGCCAATCTCTTAAAAATGATCAACATTTTTTCTTTGCTATAGACGTCATTTGCGACTATGGGCTACCTCTAGCATAAGGAAATATCTTCACAAATCTATATTCTTCATCATAAATGACATGCAAACATCTGATTCACCTGTTACCATCTTCATGTGCCAAGACTATGTCATCCCCATAGACCAATGTTGTTGTAATTGCTTAAAACATTATTATAATGGTTAAGCTTGTTCTCGTTGTAAATAATGAGTGATCTTTGGATGATCTAGCAACAACCTCGCTCTCTAACACTTAACAAAGCTTCTGGAATCATGGTATGAGACTTCGCTTACACATTCTTCACATCTAGTTGATGTAAAGAACATTGACAAAAGGATTTGATGGTTCACATCTGAGTCACATGGGAGAAGGGATTAAAGAATCTACCTTATAGGTTTTGGTAAAATCTTTGATGTAGTCATGTCTTGTCTCGAAATTGTTCCATTTGGATATACTTCATTGTTGTGAAAAAATGAACGACTTTTTATTTAGAGGCCATATGACTCTGTTATATAAAGGAGAAGTCCTAGATGGCAAATAATGAAAGGAAAAGTTAAATAAAAGGAAATACATCTGACATAACTACTAATTCCTATAATTCTCCCCTTCAAGTTGGATCATAGATGTCTATCATACTTAGCTTGGAATAACATTATGGAAAGGTCTCATCGCTAGAGCCTTAGCAAATATGTCTGCAGTTTGTTTCGCTAAGATGACATGAGATGTAGAGATGAAGCCCTCATGTATCATGTCTCAATTGTAGCGATAATCCATCTCAATGTATTTTGTTCTCTCATGGAAAGCTAGGTTGTCGGCAATAAATATTGCATCTTGGACGCCACATAGCAACTCCATGGGAAGGGGTATGCCAATGGCTAGGTCAATCAAAACCAAGGTTGCAGAAAGCGGTAGTCGGTACTCGGTCGACGGGGTCACTAAGGATTAAGCGGCAGTCGGAGGACTAATCAGATTTTGTTGGCCATTAGTTGGTTTTGAATTTTTTAATCATTTTAATATATAAATCAATTTTTTATACACATGTTCTTATATATTTACATTGATTTGTGCATTTTCTATATTATCATAATGAAAGAGAAGAAGTAATTGTCTTTGAATATAACATTAAGCATATTAGAACAAGTTTACTTTTAAAAAAATTGGAAAACTAGACAATTAAAAAATCTCTATGTAAAAGTCGGCCATGTAGTCGGCCTGATTAGTCGGGATGACCGACTGATGGCCGATTAGGCCTAGTCGAGTCAGCTACCCCACCGACTCGACTAGTCGAGCCGACTAATCGACCTAATCGACCGACTTTTAAACCAACGGTCAGAACATATATGACCAATATCATTTCAATACTACATTGCAACATGTCTATATTCAAATTCGTCACTTGATTTAGCTACCATTATTTCTTTCTTTCTTTTTCATAAGAACAGTAAGCTTCCAATGAACTCTACAAATCGAAATATTGATTTCCCGTCTTTATGACATCATGTATAATCAACATTGGCACAAACTTCGATCTCAAGGCATGTTATGCACATGACGTGGTGGTTGTTCCATAAACTAGCTGACTTTGTTCACGACAAAGGAGATGAATGACGAGCTTCAGTAAAACATGTCCTGCAAGAGGTTATGTAGCACATGTATGCCTCTTCCAAAGTATAATAGGTTGGTCCAGATCATTTGGAGAATTAACCTCCTTTATAACAATCTCATGATCAGTTATACTCTCATCCTCTATAGTTGACTAGTACTAAATTCCAAAACTTTTGTTAGAGCAAACATATTTGACATTATCATGAAAGAGAATCTTTATATAAATAATAAATTGTTCATAATAGATCCTATCTCTGACTTATTTTTCATCAGAATGACCTAAGGAAGTCGGGAAAAATCATCCACAGTAGCAAAACAGAACATATACTCCTAATGATCATGGACATGATTGAGACTGCAAATATCAAAATGCAATAACTGGAATAAGGAAGTAATGCTACATCTCTGTCGACTGGGAAAACTGGTACAAAGATGATTCCGAAGCTAGCAAGCCTCACTGAAAATCGGACCGAGACGATATCTGAGGGAGTGTTGTACACAACTTTTGCATCAGAAGATGACCAAAGCAAAGGTGACACATGTACAAGGAGACTGGTCCAACGGAGACGACAAATCAACCAACATATGGAGACTGCTCCAATCTTTAGCGATCTCCTTGCTCTCAACCACATCCAATCACCTTGCCCACAGTATATCCCAAAACACAAGAGAAGAACGGTAAAAAATTTTAGGACAATTCAATAATCTTATTGATAGACAATTGATTCTTAGACGGGTTTAGCAGATGTGAATTGTTCTCTATCCCACAATAATTCTATCATGCCATCAACTGAATCTCTCAGTGTCTTGTCACTACAAATAGGCCAGGGAGGAATGGTACTGTAGGATGTGAACTGTTCTCAATCCCACATAGATAATGATATGCTACGGATTCCATGATCCATTCTTAATATTAGCATTGTGACAGATGGTAAGAGCATAATCAGTACTTTCGGTGTTCGCTGAAGCAACAATGTTGGATGAAGTCGGAGAAACACTAGTAGTGTTGGCGACATGCCCATGATCTCTCTTAGATGGGAGACACAATCATCACACTTTCGATCAACAAGAGTAGTAGTGGGCTCAAACTACTCAGAAACACGAGCAAATGTAGGACGATTATGCTTTCATAGCATGTATCCTCAGAGTGCCCTACACGATTGCAGTAGCGCAATCAGGGCGAGGATGACGACTTCCTCCATTGCAGACGTCACATTCCCTAAACTACATCAAAACCCTTTGTCATGAGATGTTGCCATGGCAGGGGATGTCCGAGTAGTAGAAGCATGAGAGATCGTGATCTTGCTTAAATGATTGTAAGCCTCCTCTATTGCAAGGCCTTAAATATCTGATTTCAGTTTTGTTTCGGTAAGTTTGGAAAGTGAAATTCACTGGAATTTCGGTGACTTGATCAGAAATTGGGAAAATTATTGAAACCCTATTTTTCCTGAAATTAAGATTTCTAATATTCTTTAGCTCAATAAATGAGATAGAAACACCCAAGTTTTTACTAATATTAAGATATTAACATGATATGTTACGCTAAATTTCCATCTAATCACTCCAACAGTAAAAAAAGTACAGATATGGAACAGAAATTTGAAGCCATTAGTTTCACCTCTTGAATATGAATAGAACGGTGACACATGCAATAATAATAGAGAAAAATATAGGCCAACAAAGAGTACTAGCAAATTTATATCTTATGTAAGGATTTGAAGATCAAAATGATAGCTTGAAACTTGTATGTAATTAAATCTTTTAACTTAGAAAAATATTTAATTTTATAAATAAAATAAGACACACACATACACACAAACACGAATTTTTCTTACATGTTTATTTGATATATGCATTGTATAGCTTGTGATCGTAAAATATATGTTATACAAGACAAACAAATCAATCAAGATCAAGAATCTACGTAACATTCACAAGCACAATCTACATCCAACCTAATAGTAGGCATATACTTACAGTCACAAAATTTGGAAAGTTGCTAACAACCTAGCACTCGCACAATTACACGTACTCTTTGTAGTAAAGAGAAGGCGCAAGAAAGCAAAGCCTTATATTTCAAATTTCGATTTCATTTTGCCGTGTTCGAATTCGGAGAATTTCGTTGAAATCGTCGGAAATGTGGGAAATGACTCTAAACATGGTTTTTTTTTCTAAAAACTAAGATTTTTTGTATTCCTAAATCAATAAATAATATAGAAATGCACACTTATTTGCAAAACATAATTGTTAATATAAGTTTTAAAGTAGTATTATCATCATAATCATCACACATATTGATATGCAGAGCAACGTGTTGTCTAAAGTTAGAGCTATATGCTAAACTGGAAGCAAAAGCAATGATAATCACCTTGTAAATAAGAATGATGTAATACTTATAATAACTACTGATCAAAACATACATATCAAAATAAAGAAAGAATACAAAAATAAAGCTACTCAATTAAAACTTGAATTTAACCCTTAAATCTTATGTATAATTGATTTGGATTTTGATCTAAAATTTAGAAACTAACTAAAGAAACTTCTGAAGCACTCTATCAACTCAACACATTGACGAATAAATAAGTGAAAACTCATTAATGTATGCTAATTTCGATAAAAGCGAAGGGTAGATTCCCTTTTGTCGAAATGACATGCAATTTCGAGGAAATTTAATTGACATGTTAGAAAAAGAAATAAAGTAGCGTTTTGATTTCGATAACCTATGAAAATGGAAATTTTAGAGAAATTTGATGGAATTTCATTGAGGGATAGAGATGTTTGTAAGAAGATGGTTGCATGTTGTATTGTACTGGGGATTAAGAGTTGCAAGAAGAACACCTGCCATTTGTTCATGCATGCCATCAACTACTTCATACTAGCATTATGGGATATGTAGCTATTTTTTGGAGCTTCTCGAACATGTCTCTCAGTTAAGAATAGGATGTATGGATAGGGCTATCATCCTACTTCATAGTGAAGATGTCACTCTAGAGATAGAGGATTTCCATATCATTCTTTGCTAGGGAATATTTAATGACGAATGTTGCACATCGACTGGGTAGTGGGCGTATAATATCATTGGTGTTTCTTTTGTGAGCGTGGTAGAGAGCCAAACATGTGCCCATGGGTTATCTTGCTTCCATGAAGCATTTGCTTCAGTCTTGTTTACTGGCTCGAGTTGTGTCAGAACGTACTCTTTGTTGTTGCTCTCACAATTCATAGTTGACCTTCATATTGATGATGGGAGCATGACCTCTGAATGCCCCACTAGTTGTAGATGAATGCATATTAACCTTGTATTAAACCATGATAATGAAGGAGACCGGGAAGGACATGATTGGGTGGTAGAACAATCTAATTTTTGTCTAGACAACCATGTAGAAAACATGTTGTGTTTGCAGATTCGAGCACAAACGTTTCCAATATCCGAGTCTGCGCTCTAGGGTGGGCAGATAGGGCAAATACTTTAGATGGCAGGCAACTGTTTAAACCACCCTAAAACAACTGCATGGAGTTAGGGCATTGCGGGCACACAAAATCAATGCACAGAGTTGTTAGGGAATCATTGGGCATCCAAGCACGTAGACGTGATTCTCGAGATATGTTGCTTGATGGCTTTAGCGCATTGTTGGTGGTGTCGCGGTGGTGCTAGGGCACTGTTGCAGCACTGCTGGTAGTAACTCGACGATGGTATGACAGTGACACTATAGGTAGGTCCTTCACTGGCGCGATAACTAGATGTAACCTGGAGATGGCTGTGGTTGGTGTACGCAAAGAGCAAGGTAGATAGAGAGGTTGGCGAGTGAGGGTTTGGGTATATAGTAGATACCAAAGCTCTAGTCCTTGATTAATGCTCTGATACCATGCGGAAAGAAGTGAACGACTTAGTTTATTCATCGACCATAGGGCTCTTTTACATTGAGGAGAAATCGTGTAGTACAAATAAAAAAGGGAAGTTACATAATAAAAAGAAATTATATATTGTAAATATAAGTTTTAAAGTAGTATTATCATCATAATCATCACACATATTGATATGCAGAGCAACGTGTTGTCTAGAGTTAGAGCTATATGCTAAACTGGAAGCAAAAGCAATGATAATCACCTTGTAAATAAGAATGATGTAATACTTATAATAACTACTGATCAAAACATACATATCAAAATAAAGAAAGAATACAAAAATAAAGCTACTCAATTAAAACTTGAATTTAACTCTTAAATCTTATGTATAATTGATTTGGATTTTGATCTAAAATTTAGAAACTAACTAAAGAAACTTCTGAAGCACTCTATCAACTCAACACATTGACGAATAAATAAGTGAAAACTCATTAATGTATGCTAATTTCGATAAAAGTGAAGGGTAGATACCCTTTTGTCGAAATGACATGCAATTTCGAGGAAATTTAATTGACATGTTAGAAAAAGAAATAAAGTAGCGTTTTGATTTCGATAACCTATGAAAATGGAAATTTTAGAGAAATTTGATGGAATTTCATTGAGGGATAGAGATGTTTGTAAGAAGATGGTTGCATGTTGTATTGTACTGGGGATTAAGAGTTGCAAGAAGAACACCTGCCATTTGTTCATGCATGCCATCTACTACTTCATACTAGCATTATGGGATATGTAGCTATTTTTTGGAGCTTCTCGAACATGTCTCTCAGTCAAGAATAGGATGTATGGATAGGGCTATCATCCTACTTCATAGTGAAGATGTCACTCTAGAGATAGAGGATTTCCATATCATTCTTTGCTAGGGAATATTTAATGACGAATGTTGCACATCGACTGGGTGGTGGGCGCATAATATCATTGGTGTTTCTTTTGTGAGCGTGGTAGAGAGCCAAACATGTGCCCATGGGTTATCTTGCTTCCATGAAGCATTTGCTTCAGTCTTGTTTACTGGCTCGAGTTGTGTCAGAACGTACTCTTTGTTGTTGCTCTCACAATTCATAGTTGACCTTCATATTGATGATGGGAGCATGACCTTTGAATGCCCCACTAGTTGTAGATGAATGCATATTAACCTTGTATTAAACCATGATAATGAAGGAGACCGGGAAGGACATGATTGGGTGGTAGAACAATCTAATTTTTGTCTAGACAACCATGTAGAAAACATGTTGTGTTTGCAGATTCGAGCACAAACGTTTCCAATATCCGTGTCTGCGCTCTAGGGTGGGCAGATAGGGCAAATACTTTAGATGGCAGGCAACAGTTTAAACCACCCTAAAACAACTGCATGGAGTTAGGGCATTGCGGGCACACAAAATCAATGCACAGAGTTGTTAGGGAATCATTGGGCATCCAAGCACATAGACGTGATTCTCGAGATATGTTGCTTGATGGCTTTAGCGCATTGTTGGTGGTGTCGCGGTGGTGCTAGGGCACTGTTGCAGCACTGCTGGTAGTGACTCGACGATGGTATGACAGTGACACTATAGGTAGGTCCTTCACTGGCGCGATAACTAGATGTAACCTGGAGATGGCTGTGGTCGGTGTACGCAAAGAGCAAGGTAGATAGAGAGGTTGGCGAGTGGGGGTTTGGGTATATAGTAGATACCAAAGCGCTAGTCCTTGATTAATGCTCTGATACCATGCGGAAAGAAGTGAACGACTTAGTTTATTCATCGACCATAGGGCTCTTTTACATTGAGGAGAAATCGTGTAGTACAAATAAAAAAGGGAAGTTACATAATAAAAAGAAAATATATATTGTAAATATAAGTTTTAAAGTAGTATTATCATCATAATCATCACACATATTGATATGCAGAGCAACGTGTTGTCTAGAGTTAGAGCTATATGCTAAACTGGAAGCAAAAGCAATGATAATCACCTTGTAAATAAGAATGATGTAATACTTATAATAACTACTGATCAAAACATACATATCAAAATAAAGAAAGAATACAAAAATAAAGCTACTCAATTAAAACTTGAATTTAACTCTTAAATCTTATGTATAATTGATTTGGATTTTGATCTAAAATTTAGAAACTAACTAAAGAAACTTCTGAAGCACTCTATCAACTCAACACATTGACGAATAAATAAGTGAAAACTCATTAATGTATGCTAATTTCGATAAAAGCGAAGGGTAGATTCCCTTTTGTCGAAATGACATGCAATTTCGAGGAAATTTAATTGACATGTTAGAAAAAGAAATAAAGTAGCGTTTTGATTTCGATAACCTATGAAAATGGAAATTTTAGAGAAATTTGATGGAATTTCATTGAGGGATAGAGATGTTTGTAAGAAGATGGTTGCATGTTGTATTGTACTGGGGATTAAGAGTTGCAAGAAGAACACCTGCCATTTGTTCATGCATGCCATCAACTACTTCATACTAGCATTATGGGATATGTAGCTATTTTTTGGAGCTTCTCGAACATGTCTCTCAGTCAAGAATAGGATGTATGGATAGGGCTATCATCCTACTTCATAGTGAAGATGTCACTCTAGAGATAGAGGATTTCTATATCATTCTTTGCTAGGGAATATTTAATGACGAATGTTGCACATCGACTGGGTAGTGGGCGTATAATATCATTGGTGTTTCTTTTGTGAGCGTGGTAGAGAGCCAAACATGTGCCCATGGGTTATCTTGCTTCCATGAAGCATTTGCTTCAGTCTTGTTTACTGGCTCGAGTTGTGTCAGAACGTACTCTTTGTTGTTGCTCTCACAATTCATAGTTGACCTTCATATTGATGATGGGAGCATGACCTTTGAATGCCCCACTAGTTGTAGATGAATGCATATTAACCTTGTATTAAACCATGATAATGAAGGAGACCGGGAAGGACATGATTGGGTGGTAGAACAATCTAATTTTTGTCTAGACAACCATGTAGAAAACATGTTGTGTTTGCAGATTCGAGCACAAACGTTTCCAATATCCGAGTCTGCGCTCTAGGGTGGGCAGATAGGGCAAATACTTTAGATGGCAGGCAACTGTTTAAACCACCCTAAAACAACTGCATGGAGTTAGGGCATTGCGGGCACACAAAATCAATGCACAGAGTTGTTAGGGAATCATTGGGCATCCAAGCACGTAGACGTGATTCTCGAGATATGTTGCTTGATGGCTTTAGCGCATTGTTGGTGGTGTCGCGGTGGTGCTAGGGCACTGTTGCAGCACTGCTGGTAGTGACTCGACGATGGTATGACAGTGACACTATAGGTAGGTCCTTCACTGGCGCGATAACTAGATGTAACCTGGAGATGGCTGTGGTCGGTGTACGCAAAGAGCAAGGTAGATAGAGAGGTTGGCGAGTGGGGGTTTGGGTATATAGTAGATACCAAAGCTCTAGTCCTTGATTAATGCTCTGATACCATGCGGAAAGAAGTGAACGACTTAGTTTATTCATCGACCATAGGGCTCTTTTACATTGAGGAGAAATCGTGTAGTACAAATAAAAAAGGGAAGTTACATAATAAAAAGAAAATATATATGACATCTATTATTTCATATAACAATTATGAATACCTATTCACAATTAAATACCCGTACAACTTTCCAATGGATCGACCAAGGTCTGAGTACCTTTATATATTAAAGCATCCGTCTCCTTCATAGCCTGGTTCTATTGATGCCGAAGGAGGGATCGATCATGTAATATGGGTACTAGTGTGGAGCATTGGGCTACTAGGCTGGCACATATCCGACCTTGTCCTATCAAAGTCTGGGCTCGAATCCGATGCATATATAGATCGGACTCGGGCCTTATTTTCCAAATTTCGATTTCAGCTAATCTCTGTTGAGGACCCGGGTTGACCCGACCTGACCTGCTCCCCTTCCCCACCTGGCGTTTGCATGCAATGACACCTCCCCGATCCCCACTTTCAAATAACATCCCATGACGCCACCTCCATTTCTTCAAAAGTTCCATCAATTTAAAGATTATTATTTCTTGGAATTTTTACACCCATAACCCTGAGTAATTTCGTAATTACATTCATAACCCTGTGTAATCACAAATTACGTTCAGGAACCTAAATAAGTGTACCGTCTTACACCCATAATCTTCTGTTACTTTAGTTTGTTAACTCAACCAGATGATTGAGTTAATCTAACCAATCTGCGATGAGACGGCTGAAACTTACCAAAAGAAAAAATCCACCCTCCTTCCTCCTCTAGCAGCTTCTCTTCCAACGCCATCCCCTCTTCCATCTCTCCTTCCTCGACAGGGGCTGAGCTTCCACGAGCTGGGGGGGGGGGGGGGAGGGGGTGGCTTCTCTGCTTGGGCTGGAGGAGGTTTTCGGTGAAGGGAAGCTTGGTTGGCTTCCGGGGGGGAGGCGGGCTCGACGGGGGTGAGGATTCTCTACATGGGCTGGTAGAGGTCTTCGACGGGGGGAGGGTAGTCAGGGGGTCGGGGCCGCCCTAGGCTGCCTAGGAGGAGGTGGGCAGGGGTCGGGCTTGGTGTTCAACGAGGGGGCTTCTCTTCTGTCTGGGCTGGAGGAGGTCTTCGACGAGGGGTGGGGGGTTCTCTGCTTAGGCTGGAGGTCTTCGGTGGTGGGCCGGGGAATGTCTTGGCCGGCCTGGGCTAGAGGAGGTGGGGGGGGGGGGGGAGGTTGGGCAGGCTTGGTCTGTAGGAGGGGGGTGGGCTCGACGTGGGGAGGGTTGGCGGGAGGTCGGGCCGACCTGGGCTGGAGGAGCTGGGCGGCTTGGTGTTCAGGGGGGGTTTCGACGAGGGTGGGGGGGGGGGGGGGGGGTCGGGGCCGACATAGTCTGAAGGAGGTGGGCGGGGGTCGTGCTTGGTGTTCGGCGTGGGGGGCTTCGGCGTGGGGAGGGCGTCGGGACTGGATTGGTCTGGAGGAGGTGGGCAGGTGTCTGGCTAGAGGAGGTCGGGGAGGAGGAGGTTGGCCGGTGGAGAGTTGAGCTTCCACGGGGAGGGTGGTCGCTTCAACGGGGGGCTGCCTTGGCTGGATGAGGTCGGCGACGTCGGGGAGGAGGTGGTGGTCGATGGGGAGGGGGAGAAGGTGGTTGTCTATGAGGAGGGGGAGGAGGAGGGAGAAGTGTACTCATTTGTAAATAATTGAACTTAAAGAGTAGAAAATGTAAAATGCTTGACGGGTACCATCATAGTTAACAGAGTATTTGGCGGAAGTTAACTTGGGGATTATGAGTGTAAGAATTAAGACTATTGTTGGTTCTGGATGTAATTCACGATTACGCAGGGTTATGGTTGTAATTGCAGAATTACTCAGAGTTATAAGTGTAAAAATCCCTTATTTCTTTTGTCTCTTCAACATCTTAATCTTTTCTTACACACTATCTTGCAAGTTCGATATCATAATTAAAATAATGGACTAGTGGATATTTCCCGGAACTAAATTGTGGCACTTTTCTGCAGCACAACCGGTGGCTTTGTGGTGCCACTGATGAAAACTGATAGAAACGTACCAAAGAAATGTACAAATGCGGAAGAATTTAAACTGATCTATGGCATCAGGAGCTAATTATTTCCAAATTCAATCCACACCAATTTCAATTGCAACGGCAGACAGAAACAATTCAAACTGTTTGCACAAGAATTAATGCCATCAATCACCATTCACGGGGTGGTGGAATATTGAACTACATACACAAATAACTTGATCCACCAACATCAAAGTCCAGTTGCAGTCCAAAAGCATTTGATATTAGGATTTGGGTCCAAAATTTACCATCGTGCTACGTTCAATGTCAGAGCGGGTCGAGCTTGGCCCGAGAAAAAATGGCACATCTAAACCGACCTCTCTCGGGTTGGCCGGTGTCAGGCCCAATGCTTCAACCTTAATCGTACTAACTACTTAGGAGATAAACCCTTTGAAAATAATATGCAGCTTTCACTTAAATGGGTCAAGGACAAAGCCGTGGAAAAGGGATGCAAGGTACAACTGCGAAGCTTCTTCCGAATAACTATTAGAATAACAAGTTATTTAGTCCCATCTGTTTTCACATGTAAGCTTGCCAGAATTGGCCAACTAAGTCGAGTACTCAGGTCGGCGGGGTGGCCGAGTACGGGTTCATTGGTCGATAATTGGGCGACTGACTGGTGAGATGACTTTTTACTGTTACTTTGGATCTCTAGATGACACATCAACGCCACAAATGTAAAAGGTCTTCTGGAAGTGAACTTGCTTGAGAACCAACCAACCATGCTGATCTTCACCCTTCTGGGAGTTGAGCAAGCAGCGGTCTCGATGCATCTTCCTTAACTGCCAACTCTAGTTGACCCATGCGTGAAGAAATGAAATGCCCATCGGTTTCTCAATCCCTTCACTCTCACTTCATCCTTGACTAAACTATTTGACAGTACCTGCAGTAATGAGTGTCAGTCTAGCTCACAGAACTTTGACTCCCCACCTTGGGTCAGATATTAGAATAGTTAAAGGGAGGCTGATGGCTAAGGCATTTGAAAAACGAGAGAGGTGGCAACTGAAGTGGATATAGTACCGTAATCGGCATCTAAATATGGGCAATGGTGGTGCCAAAAATTGGATTGTCAATACGTCATGTTGAAACCAAGGCCGTCGACAACAAGGAGATGAGGACTGTAATAAAAACCATATATCTATTAGGATGAGATCTTTACATCATTTTTGGGTTAATTGTATTTTTCTTCATTTTCTGTTTTGGATGAAAAAAATCCAGTTTTTCTTTTAGTTCTGTTTCTATCAAAATTAAAACATTGTGAAACTGAGGAAGGATGAAAGATGAAGAATGGAAATTGTGCCACTAACAATTATATTTGGCTTAACCCAACTTCCTAGTACTGCCACTGTTATGGTGGGGTAGACTCCTTGTGCCACTGCAACTGCTACCTCAGGGATGGGCTATGATGTTCAACACATGGAGTTTCTATTCAGTGCGTGTATAGGTTTGCCATTTCCTAAGTACCTCACGTCAGGCTTTAGTTTGAGTTCATATTTGCAACTACTTCAGTGGGCGTATACAAACAAAACATTTAATTTCTTGTATTGACTCGACATGGACTTTTGCCACCTACTCTAGGATCCAATTATCCTTTTACCCTGAATCTCTCATGAGATGTATTCATTAAAAATGAAGTCACTGGCATTGAACCCTACCTTATTGTCATCTCTATTGTAGAGAGCATGCCATGAACCTAGATCAATCTCCTGTATTAATTTTTGATTTAAAAGATGGGATATGATCAAGTTTCCATACGTGAAATATGCATCTATGACCTTACAGAGACTACCGTGTAGAGATGTCTTCACCTCGAATAAATACTCATTTGTTGTAAATTCCGTTCAACAATCATCAGATAAACTTTTCGTGGATTAGGCTTATTGGATATCTTTCTTGGAGTATATTTTGAGGACTCAATGAAGGAAGATGGCATTATCATTGACTTGAACAGAAATTTATTGTTGGTCTGTGGTGAGACATCTTGCGTGGATAGTGTTTGTAAGAGGGTAACGTTTTTGTTGACTTTCAATCTAAATCTCTCGTGGAGATGATTCATAGGTGGAGATATTAAGCATTTGAACTACCTTTTTATGACCCGTTTTTATTGCTGTCATTTCTCTATGAAACAATAGTTGATTGCTGTTCTCGGATAATTACTTTCTTTTAAGGAAAAGCACATTCCTGTCTCGAAAGGAAAAAATAAGCATGATAATATTTCTGACGAAATGCTATTTGTCATTGCTATAAATGAGGGGAACAAGGATCTGATTTTGAAAGTGATTTTCAGATAAAAAAAAATATCTGAAAGTGAGCTCTTTATAGCAATATGACTTCGAAGGTTCTCATCCTTTGAAGGAGTAGGCTGCACTGCGGTGGTGGCATGGTAGATTATACACAAATGCGAATAAAGCTCGTAGCATACCTGTTGCCGTGCTCATGCCCTTTAATTTACATGTGTTGGGAAACGTGAATGAGATGATCCATTCCATAGCCCTAGGCTCTCTTATATAGGAGAGTAGCCTATGGGTAAATTACATAAAGAGAATAACAAAAATAAAATAACAAAGAGATACAAAATAGCCTATGCGTCAACACTCCCCCTCAAGATGGAGCATAGATATCAATCATGCTCAGCTTGGACGCACACTTCTGGAATGGGCCTTTAAATAATGCCTTGGTGAAAATATCAGCAGTCTGATTCTCTGATGTGACGTGAGATGTAGCAATGAACCCCTTCTGAATCATGTCACGTA
Source organism: Ottelia alismoides (assembly GCA_037367405.1). Lineage (NCBI taxonomy): Eukaryota > Viridiplantae > Streptophyta > Magnoliopsida > Alismatales > Hydrocharitaceae > Ottelia > Ottelia alismoides. Next base: position 849,999 of record JAZKJV010010490.1, on the reverse strand, counting down.
TGTAGTGACAGTCGACCTCAATATGCTTGGTCCTCTCATGAAAAGCTGGGTTATTTGCAATGAACAAGGCGGCCTGATTGTCACATTCCAACCTCATAGGAAGAGGTATATCAATACATAGGTCTGCAAGTAAGGATTTTACCCACATCATTTCTGTGCTCGCCTGGGCCATAGCCCTATATTCTGATTCAGCACTGGATCTAGCTACTACTGTCTGCTTCTTGCTCTTCCACGAAACTAGAGCATCTCCAACATAGACTGCAAACCCTGATGTTGACTTCCTGTCCTTGGGGCATCCTGCATAGTCTGCATCCGCACATCCTGTAACAGAAATCTCCTTTCCTTTCTTAAATATCAAGCCTGCACCTGGAGATGATTTTAGATATCTCAGAATCATGTGTATGGCATCCATATGGACCTGGCGTGGTTGCTCCATGAACTGGCTCACACGACTCACTGCAAACTGTATATCAGGTCTAGTGATAGTGACATACAGTAATTTGCCTACCAGTTCTCTGTACCTTCTCTGATCCACCTCTTCTGTGTCATCATCATACAGCTTCATGCTAGGGTCCATTGGTGTCGTAGCAGGTCGACACCCTAGCATACCTGTCTCACTCAGTAGATCTGTGACATACTTCCTCTGTGTCATGACTAATCCATATGGATTTCTAGCAAATTCCAGCCCCAGGAAATATCTAAGGACTCCCAAGTCCTTGGTGACAGACTCGGTCCCCAGCCTTTCCTTTGCTTGCTTAATGCCTTGGTCATCATCACCTGTAATCAAGATATCATCAACATAAACCATGATTACAATGATACCTCTCGCCGTCTTCTGCACGAACAAGGAATGATCAGCATTGGAGCGTTTATATCCTTGTTTCTCAAAGAGGTCTGAAAGCTTCTGAAACCATGCTCTGGGGCTCTGCTTAAGACCATAGATGGCCTTATGCAATCTGCAAACCTTGGAACACTCCCCCTCAACAGCAAAACCAGGTGGCTGTTGCATATAGACTTCCTCCTGCAAGTCTCCATACAAAAATGCATTCTTTACGTCCAGTTGATAGAGTGGCCAGTCTTTAGCGACCGCAACAGATAGCAGGATCCGTAAAGTGGAATGACGTGCCACAGGGGAGAAGGTGTCTAGGTAATCTACCCCATATGTCTGCGTGAAGCCCCGAGCAACAAGGCGTGCCTTGTACCTATCAATGGAACCATCTGCATTGTGCTTAACCGTAAACACTCATTTGCAACTCACCGGGCTAACATCTGGAGGTATAGGAACCAAACTCCAGGTTCCTCTAGACTGAAGTGCCTCCATCTCCTCTTCCATTGCTAGTCGCCATCTAGCATCCTGCATAGCATCATGATGGTTCCGTGGAATGGCTGTAGCTGAAAGTGCCAATGCAAACGTCCTGAATGGTCCAGATAGCCTCTCAAACGACACCACCGCTGATACTGGATATTGGACACAGCTTCTCTTCGGCTTGCGTAGAGCGATTGGAACATCGAGGTCCTCTGTGGTATCACCATGCTCCTGTAATGCACCCTGCTGAGAAATGTCGTCAGATCCATCAACATTAATATTCTCATTACATACCATAGGCGAGCTAGTTGACTGGTCAGGACCATGAGCTTGATTCGGCCTCCGGGTGTAATGGAATGGTAACGGAGGTATTATTGATGGCGGTGGCAGTGGTGGTGGTGGTTCAGATGTTGGTGGCGGTTGTGATGTTGGTGGTGCCATGAATACACTGTCAGGGGATATAGGTGGCGGCTGCGTCTTCCCAGAATCTGAGAAATACATGATGGATTCAAAGAATGTAACATCTGCACTGATCATATACCGCCGACGCACAGGGTCAAAACACTTGTACCCCTTTTGAGTTTTGGAGTACCCCACAAAGACACACTTGACAGCTCTAGGAGAGAGCTTGTCAGAACCGGGCGACAACTGATGGACAAACGCGACTGACCCAAACACACGAGGGGTAAGAGTGAACAGATCCTTGTCAGGATAAATCAGTGAGAAAGGAACCTGTTCATTCAAGACAGACGAGGGCATACGATTTATAAGATAACATGCAGTAAGGACTGCATCACCCCAGTATGAATACGGAACATGACTCTGAATGAGAAGTGACCTTGTGACATCAAGTAGGTGACGGTGTTTTCTTTCTGCAACCCCATTTTGTTGAGACGTATGGGCACAGGATGTTTGGTGAACAATTCCTTTAGAGGAGTAGTAGCTGGCTAGATTATTGGTGCATAACTCTAAGGCATTGTCACTTCTCAAAATTTTGACAGTTGTGGAAAAAACATTCTGAATCTCATTTAGAAATTGAATAATAATATTTCCAGCTTCAGACTTATTTTTCATTAGAAAAACCCATGATGCTCTTGAGAAATCATCCACAAAAACAATATAAAACCTGTGCCCCTGATGATCGGGAACACGACTTGGACCCCAGACATCAACATGAAACAACTCAAATTTGGAGTTACTACTCCGACCTTGACTACTGGGAAACGATGACCTGTGATGTTTTCCCAACTGACACGCCTCACACTGGATAGGTGTGTGAGAAAAACTATAAGGTAAGACAAGACGCAACTTCTGAAGCGGTAGATGACCAAAACGCAGATGCAACAGGAGAGAAGATACTTGTCCAGCGGGAGAAGATGTGATTCCGGCAAATGGGGTCTGGTTCAGACGATAGAGGCCTCCTTGCTCATAGCCATGACCAATCACGTTGCCCGTACGGATGTCCTGAAAAATCAAAGAAGATGGATCAAAAATAGCTCGACATTGGAGATCCTTCGTAATCTGACTGATTGACAAAAGATTCATAGAAAAGTGCGGTGCATGTAAAACATTCTTGAGCTGCATAGAGGATGTCAATCTAATCTCCCCCTGACCCGTGATGGGTGAATGTGTGCCATTGGCAATCACTACTGTCCGTCCTGGAGGGATCTGAGTATATCCTGAAAGTAGACTCTGGTCGCCACATAGATGATGTGTAGCGCCTGAGTCCATGATCCATGGCAGTGTATCCGATCTACTACTATGAAAAGCAAGTGTACTACCTGAAGTACTCGTAGAGGCAGACGCAGAAGCAGAAGCAGCAACATCAGTATGACTCTCTGTCATCGGTGCTGGGCCAGATGGTGGGATAATGCCCCTGAGGCGGGCAACCAGATCATCAAAACGCTGATCCAGTGAAGCAGCAGAAGGAGGCTCTATCTGCTCAGCGACTCGTGCAGATGCAGGAAATCCATGCTTTGAGTAGCATGTGTCCTCAGTATGTCCGATGCGGTGACAATATGAGCATGTAGGCCTAGTGCGACCGCCCCTTCCACGGGGAGTACGTCCACGGCCCTGGTAATGAGAACCACGGCCCCTGTTGGCCGCCATGGCTGAGGGATTCTGACTAGCAGCTGCTGAAGGTACAGTTATCCTACTCAATCTGTGAAAAGCCTCCTCCATGGGAGGAATAGTCGAGTCCGCCAAGATCTGTGAACGTGCGGCCTCATACTCTGGATCAAGTGCAGCGAGAAACACACCCATCATCGTTGCATTCCTGTATGTCTTCTGCTGCTCTGGTGTGGCGGTAAGAGGCATGAAGCTATAAAGCTTCTCAAACATTCCTCTCAAAGATGTATAGAGAGAATGTAACGGACGACCATTCTGCTTTATCGTGAATATATCATGTTGTAGTTGCAGGATCTTCGTCTCATTCTTTGCCTGAGAATAGGTCGCTGCGAGGATATCCCACATATCTTTGGCTGTGGGTTGATGTAGAATGTCATTGGCGATTTCAATAGCCAATGTGCCAGATAGCCACACCTTGGCATATGCGTCGTCTGCCTCCCATGAGGCATGAACTCCAGTCTTCTCTGCAGGCTCGGACTCTGTGAGAATATGCTTCTTGCCTGTGGACTTCATCATGCTCATGAACTGCATTGCCCACAATTCATAGTTCGTACCATCCATCTTGACGATGGGCGCTGGACCACGAAATGCGCCCATGGACGGGATATCTGCCTTGTTTTCTGACATACTGGATACAGAAGACTGGAGCGAATGACAATAGATAATATTTGTCTGCAATGACATAGACGGGATTAGTTGCATGTGTAGACCTCAAGCAACTATCCCCATTAATCTACGCGCGCTACGATCCGCACACGCACAGGATTAACACGCAATATGTATCCCTTACGCGCTTGGAGATGCGCGCAACTGCTTCCTGTTGCGTGCCCTAGTTCACGCTGGAGATGGTGCAGTTAATGCGCACCAGTTATGCCCAGCAGCAGCAGATGGCACGGGAGGCGCAGCAACAGATGCTGCAGATGATGCAGCAGCGCACAGCACGAGAGGCGCTATGCCGCACAGGAGATGGTGCAGATGAAGATGCGCAGATGCACAACACGCAGAGATGCCGCACAGCACGTGAGGCACTGTGAGCAGGAGGCGCGGGATGCGCTACTGCTTCGTGTGCGCCAGATGTGCGGGAGGCGTAAGGTGCGCGAGGGGCTTAGGCACCGGATGCGCAAGGTGCGCAAGATGCGCGGGAGGCGCCCTAGACCGCCACAGATCGGAGAAGAAGAGCCTCCGATTGACTGGGGACGAACTTGGCGGCGTCGAGAGAGAGAGGGAAGAAGAAAGGCCGGCGGGTGGGGTTAGGGTTAGGGTTAGGTTTCGAGAACTCCGGTCTAGGACCGTCGCTCTGATACCATGTTGGGAAACGTGAATGAGATGATCCATTCCATAGCCCTAGGCTCTTTTATATAGGAGAGTAGCCTATGGGTAAATTACATAAAGAGAATAACAAAAATAAAATAACAAAGAGATACAAAATAGCCTATGCGTCAACAACACGCCTACATGGGATTTTGCCTTTGAGTCAGCTAACACATGAACTGATAAGAAGGAAACATAAAATTTTAAAATTTTGATTGAACTCATTGGTTGTGTGAGGATCAAGAAAAGCAAGCACATTAGTAAGGTTACTATTTGTTTTGATCAAGTATGAATAGAAGTCTTGCCTAGAGGTTAAAATTGGTAAATCGTTCACGTGTTGTCATTCATGTTTAGTACTGTCTTTTTTTATAATACCCCCTTCACTGAAAACATGATTTCACACGCCAAACTAGTATTCCGTCTTTTTGGCCCAGTCATCGTTGTAGTCACTGATTGTTCTTAAACTAGTTGCGTCATGGTTAATGTGTGTAGAACACATACATGCTTTTGACCCTAATTTGAGAGGCCTGTTTAAGGTTCTCACCGTTGAAAATGGCATGGATCAACACTAGATCTCAACTTAGTAGAAAATGTTGGTGTTTGTGACAAAGAGGTTGGTCCCCAGGATAGTGTTGCTGGAAGGCTATGTAGACTATTGATTACCTTTAAATGCAGTCGACCGTCTTTACATGTTGGGCAGTGACTCTTCTCAATAGAGAAGTAATCTGATCTTGATCCAATGTTGGACAGTGATCTAAATGTCATTTATATGCAATGAAAAAAATTAGATTCACGGCCTTGACTTGATCACGCATATGTGGGAAGTTTACAAGATCTGGATTTGGGATAGGATCTCGAACGTACAATCGCCCTGTCCTTATCTCCAAGTATCCATGGAGAAAGCGCATTATCCTTGAAAGAGTTCAATGATAATTTCATTGTTGATATATGTATCCGAGTATTGAGAAAAGTGATAATTAATTGTGATTTAATTATCATGAATAATATGAATTTGATTCATATTATAAGGAGAGTTATCTAAGGTAACAAATATGATTTAATTATCAAAGATGTGAATATTGTGAATGTGATTCATATTATTTGACCACATGAGAATTGATATCAAAGATGATAAATGTGATTTAATTATCATGGATATGACTAATGTGGATAACACTATTCTTGTGATTCATATATGTTATATATGTGATTTATGATACATCAGAGAGCTATTTGTAAATAACTTTTACAAGTTAAATGTTGATGTGAATTGAATTCACATTGGACAATTAATTGAAAATGTAATTTACATTTTATTTTAGGTTGTGAATGTGATTCACAAATTTTCAATGGCATGATTGTAATGTTCACAAAATAAATTGGATTTATTTCCGTGAAATAATTTGCAACAAAAGTTGTTGCAAAATATAGAGAAAATCATGTAGCAAGTAGCCTCCATGGAATGAGGAAAGAGGCGCAACCTTCCATATGGGAAGGGGGGATGGCCACCCTAATCTTATTAGGAGTGGCGGCCGTCCATCCTCCTTATGGAAGGAGGCTTGCCTCCTTCCTATTTCTCTATAGATGATTTATTTAATTATGTTAATTTATATTGATGATTTATTTAATATATTGATTTAATTAAATTAATTGTTGTTTTTTCAACAAAATCATGGCCATTGAAAGAAACACAAATCAATCTCAACCATTGGATTTGTGTTGTCCATGGATTGAGATCCGTAGACTCCCAAAATATTATATAAGAAGAGGCACCCCTTGCTCTTCAATTGACAATAAGAGACACAACATATGCTCTCTCTCTCTCATTCTCTACACATCCTCTCTCTCCTCTCTCAACATATGGCCATCCATATGTTGAGTTAAAGAAGAACGTCGTCGTCGCCATGTCATCATGTTGTCGCTTCGACTACTCGTGAATTTCCGTCTCCTTCAGTGTGCCTCGTACGCGATGAAGACGTCGGATATTGTGTAATAAGATCAGAAGATTCGCTGTTTGGATCATCAACATGTATTGCGAGGAGCACACGTTTCATCAATGCGCTCGCAAGCGTCTCCTCCATCGGATCGGACTTGAGACAGGAGATCTCTTCGTTTAGAGACTCAATCGTAACCACGCTTCAAGATGTAAACCTAATACTTGTTTGTGGTTTAGATGAAACGATCTGATAAGTGTTCTTTGATCATGTGGTTTCATTGTTTAAAATTTTTTAAATTCCGCTATCCGAAGCAACTAGTACAGCTAGTCTCTCCCGATCGCATACGATGTGATTCTCACGCTTCCGTAATGCGCTTAAAGATCTTCACATATCCATCAGGTTAATAAAAAGCTAAGCTTTTCTACTATATATTTCTATTTGCTTTTGTAGACGGAAATTATTAGAGGGAATTCACTTGATTGGATATAACGTGACAGCAAAAGTCACGGTAGAGAGAGCATCAAGTTTGGTATGAGTTATGTGATCCATCACTATGGGATATGATGTAGTGTGACCAGTGTCACATGTTAGATTGGTATGTTATTCTAAGACAATCTTATACACGTCAGTGAACATATTGTATATGTCCAAATAGCTGGTCAATGGGATGGTTCATATGGAAGATTCAGAAGGCACATCAACATGTTTAAACATCTCATCTGCAGCAACGAGTGTTGATGAATGTTTCTACACAATTCCATATGCCTAGGCGGTGGTGGCAATGCTGTTGGGCAGTGGTGGTGAGGTCCCTAGACGGGGTGACATTCATCGGTTGGACAAGGCTATGGCGAAGTGGTCTTGGGTTTATCTAGTGGGTACAAAACCGATGGTTTTAGTACTCCGCTCATTATATAGTGTTTGAAGAAAAATAGAGTTCGTCTTATTGTGAGAGGCCCACCTCTCTTTTTATTCGGAGATGGGTGAATAAATATTACAATGGGACCAGAACACATAAGAAAGAAGTCTTAATTCTGTATTATATCAACATTGTTGTATTTAAATTCTCACTTGGATGACAAGGTAATTGGACTTGTAAACTTCGTTTTAACTCTGCAACTCTAATATCTTTTACTCGTGTACTCCATGGGACCACCCTTGTAAACTTCGCTATATTGATGTGGGGTAGCATCCCTTGCCAACTTCTCACCACAATGATAGGGGTGTCCCAAAGATTTTTGAGTGTATTCAACAATCCATATTAAAAGAGATTTGAGAACTATACTGTGGGTTGGTCACCTAACACAACGTTCCTCTTTTTCTGAATTTGGAAGCGACCATAGAAAGAAAAAGCTTTGCCACTACAATAGAAAGACAAGCCAGGACTATAACTATAAGTAAATAAAAATGAGGGAAGACAGTTCTCTTTCACGTGCTATTATTTTAGGAGTGTTACCACTATTGATACACGCATATGCAAATATTTCAGATTTTCAGTAATTGTTATTGTGCTACAGTTGTATTATTAATAGTTATTTGCTCCTTATCTCTCTCTGTGATACCTATTTATAATTTTGATTTGCATTTGTTTTGGAGTTTTTTCTTTAGTGGTTTCGTGTCAGTGTTATTCAATATCTCCATTATCAGGCAAGAACATTTATTGGTCTTTGCAGAACGTCTAGCTTTAATACGACAACAAAGAGCTGATGCTGCCAAGAAGCGAGAAGAGGAAAAAGCAGGTAAGTTGATTTATTTGATCTCTGGTGCCTCCTGATATGTTAATAAATGTTCCAAAATGTGTCCTTTGTAGCCTGGTTGCCCACGTTGAGGTTTTTGCATGCCTTGAGTATAGACTAGGCCTCTCTGGGTCTAGTAATGAAGTTCCTGGGATCGTTGTCAAAGTAATTTGTTTTGTGTCGATAACAACATTTACATTGATACTTTTCAGCCAAGGAGCAGAAGAAGGTTGAGGCTCGCAAATGAGCATTGCCAGTTGACCTGCTTACGGTGAAGGAAAAAAAACATAATTCTGTTGGGTACATAGCCATCCAAGATGACTAGTTCTGTCCCGTGTGTGGGCTTCTTTTTGACAATCTATTACATATATTATTAACTGTGGAGAGGCACCTGCCCGTGTTATTCTTATCTTGTCATTATTAAATATTTAAAAGATGTTCTAAGATCCTTTGCAAATGGTCCGGTTAGTTGACTAATATTAATTCGTTTGGAAATCTAAAAGCTTGTAGTTTTGGTTTCATTCCTTTTAAGCCCACATGTTCTGCATTTCGTAATAGCTTTCGCATATCGTGGTTGTTGGAGATTCTGCTGTGACCCCGCTCTGCGTGCTTGTATATTATGCAGAAGGGATTGGAGTATGAATTTTGCTCTATTAATATAAAACATTCTCTGGAAGACTGGAATACACCTGTGAAGTTTTTCTTTAAACCTATATGGCGGAAAGCATCCAATATGATAAAACATATTTAGTCCAAGAATGGACACCATCAACCCCTCAATTCCCGTCCCGAACCACCATTGAAGCTCCTTAAGGTTCAGCTTCGGCTTTACATACTTTGCAAGAATTGCTTCATTTGAGACATCCGCTGAACTGTTGCGGGTCCCTACGATTCATCATGATTTGCTGACTAGGTTGAAAATGGCCAGATATAGATACGTATGTAGATTATTATATCCTTGACCCTGTTTTATTCGGAAACAGATACTAATATAATTTTCATACAAATGCTTAGGAGTACCATATCGTCAAGGCATGAACGCAGAAACACTTGCACCCATGCATGGTCACATTTATGTGTGAATATTAGGTGTGAATCCGTTTGTGGATGCAAGCACTCTAGCACAGATACCCACCAATCCACGCAAATGAACCCACACGCACATAATCCTATGCATGCATACATGTACGTTCACACACCTGCACATGCATACTTGCATGCATTCACAAACATACAGGCCTATGTAGACAACTTGCAGGTATAAACCAACTTGCTGGTGCACGCACCCACATGTTTTCACAATCACACAAATGCACGTGCACACACACCTAAATAGAGAGCATTCATATGCAAAATATGTACATATCTAAAAAAAATAATATAGAATACATATAAACACATGTGCACACTGATGAATCTATCATTCATCACTCTAAAAGTTGAAAATAGAAGCTTGTTCCCAAGTAAATAGATGCATATTTCCCTTTATAATGCATAAATAGCATTCATACATGCATTCATAAAATATGCATTTTAGCATTCACATGTTGCATTAAATAAGAAGTCAAGATCACTTGTAACATATCCACTCATAAAATAAGCTCTCCCTTGTACTATGTACACTTTAGTTAATAATATAAGGAAGAAAATCAGGAATCCCGTTTGTAAAAACACCCAATAAAGCCTTAAAGCCCTTGGATCACAAAATACCCATAATGCCCTCATACAACCTCCAAAATAGGTCTACTCACTTTTAGAATAATATACATTAAAAGATCTTTAAAATGAGACTAATTTCATCCAATTTGGAGCTCGTATGAAAAAGTTGGGTTTTTGGGCCTCTTTGTATACTACATATATGTATATTTGTATCTTTGTAATTTTGTATCATATTTGACCTCATCTCCGTCTTTGGTCAACATGAAACTTGTAGATCTCATCGAGATCTACAACTTTCATGCTTTGAGTTTTTCCAAATTCGGCCTCCTTCTCTTTCTACACATATTTTTTCCTCTCAGCCAATCACAGTCGGCCACGTGGCGCCATCTGGTTGCGCCACACGGCCCGCTCCCCTTGCCCTAGCCGCCGCGCCTCTCAGCCGTTGGATATACTCCTTGATCCAACGACCACTTGATTTCCACGTGCGCCTCAATTCTACACCGTCTGATCATGTCCCCCTTCTCATCTGATCCGCTCATCAGCGCCTTTACCACGGCGCACGCGGTGCCCTTGGATCATGCACGCCGCCCCCTCCATCGCAATCGCTCATCCCGCCTTCCATCTCAGCCCTTCGATCTAAGCACTAATCGCATCTCAGCCGCCCGCGCGCGCTTCGCCCCATTGCGCCACGTGGTGCCATCACATCCCTCTGATCAAGCCACCCCAGATGTAAACCACACCGCTCGCGCACAATTCGCCACCGACGCGCCACGCGACGCAATCGCATCCTCAGATCACCTCGCCTTGATCTAATCCTAGACGTTCCTTCGCGCTTTGATCTGGGCCATTGGATCACAAGATCCAACGGCCAGGGCCTCGTCTCCTACCTCTGGCACCCCTCTCTCCCACGATCTCCGCCTTGCAGGAGCGATTGCCCCTTTCTATTTTCGGCCGCATGTCAGCCCCCCTCGTCGGTCGCCAACAGTCCCACGACCTTCCCCACTCGTCCCTCATCCTCGCCAACTCCCTCACTCGCCACCACTCCCACCATAGACGCTCCATGACGCCCATGAACCTTGCCTCTTCAGCAGCACTTGCGCCACCTCCATCCTATAAATACACCCTCACCAGCCACCGTCACGGCCATCCGCCACCCCCGAGAGGTACCTAGAGCTCGGAACTTCTGTTTGGTGACAGCAATCGATCGATTCCTCGAGCGAAGACCGGTCTTCTTCTCCGGCGAGATCCGCGGCGCCACCGCCGTGTCGCAGCCATCCTCCGAGTAGTTGCTTGAGCTCAGGGCCTTACCGCCCCTTCGAGCGACGACCTGGAACTCGAGAACGAGCTCCAAATCCCAGGTAACATCCTCCATTCTCTCTGATCTTCGTTTGATTTTTCTTCGACTTTTCTCTGAATTTATTCACGCCCCACCTTCATCTTCTCGCTCCGCTCTCACCTCGCCGAGCTCCGCGACGGAGCTCTCATCCTCGCGGTACACTTCATACCCTCCGACAACACACTTCAAATCTCACCGACTCCAGCTCTGCCACCTGGGCGGCCCCCTGCAGGTAGTCCCAGTTCATTCACCGGAAGCTCATCGGAGTTCTTTTTTGAGCTTCGCCGCCACGCAGCTCTGACACCCCTCTCCAGCTCCTGTTACTTGGAGCTTCGCCGCACCGCCGCGCATCGTCCTGGATATCTCCAAGCCCCCGGAGAGCTTCACCGGTGCTAGGAGGATCGGGCGGAGATGATCTCCCTTCGCCGGAGACCCGCCAACTCCTCCGCAGGTGGCAGAGGTCCGTTGAAGAAGAAGCTCCAGTGGCCGTTCGATCATCTTGATCGAACGGTTCTGAGCCATCTACGTCGCCACTCAACCGGAGCATCGAAGAGCCGTCGGATGCCTCTTGATCCCACGGACTGGAGCGAGCCACGTGGTTACCTCTGGAGGAAGCCACCCACCGTTGGATCCATCTAGATCCAACGGTCCGCAGCCATCCACGTCAACATCAGCATTCAGCCAACAGCGACCGTCGATCTCCATTAGGATCGCATGGTCGTGATCGCGCCACGAAGTCCACATCTGGAGCAACACATCACAGTTGGATCGATCAGTGATCCAACGATTCTCATTCAGCCACGTCGCCTGCCACCGACAGCCATGGGATCGACCTTGATCCAACGGTCTTCATCGCGCCACGAAGACGGGTCCGAGCCTCTTCCCTGACCTCTAGGCTCGGACCACCCGAGGCTAGCTGAGCCTCCCTCCAGACCTCCAGGAGCTCCCGAGCCAAGACCCGAGCCTCTGACGCCGCCCGAGCCTAGGCCGCCCCACGTAAGGAGCACGTGCGACCTGTGTAATTTGCACAGAGGCCCTGGGAACTTTCCAATATTGCAAAAAGGTCCCTGTGAAGCGCACCCACGTGAGAAGCACGTGCCCAGTGGAGACATTGCATTCCACCCTCCAGCATTATAGGTAATTGCATTTGAATCCCTGTCAGCATGTTTATTTTTATGTAATTTTTATTTACTGTATTGCAAATACACCCCTGTCTTTGCACGCATCCCTAGGTGTCATTTTGCATCATTTTTGAATTCTAAATTTACATGTTGAGTAACTTGTCCTCTATATGTTGTGACACTTCTCATATTTTTGTGGTATCAGTAGATTTTTAAATTAATTAATTGGTTGATTTCTGTGTTATTTTACCCAGTTGGACCTTTTAATTGATAATTAATTCTCTGTAGCTCCAAAAATTCTCAAAAAATCACAGTAGCTCTAGGATAGTTTACTTAACCTTGCATAAAAATTTCATGCCATTTGCACACATATCGAGGCCTAAATAAATTAATTGGTGATTTCCTTAGTTTAACTGTAATAGGTTCATTTCACATTAAAATTGAGGTTTGACAATTTTTCTGGATTCCTCATCATTTAATCTATCTTAGATAATTTTTGTTCCTGAAAAAAATGTTATTTGATATTTATTAAAATTAAATTAGTGAAAATCACCCTGTAGTATTGTTTAATTCACAGTAAATTCACTTAGTGTCGAGAAATTCCAAAAAAAAATAAGATAGCTTAATTTCACCATATTTTATCATCTGGCCAATTTTCATAATTTTTGGACTTCATTTGATACCTTAATTGATTTAACTTTAAATTGGCTTGATTTTTGTATGTGTCCTGCATAGAAAATAGAAAAAGACCAAAAATATATTCCCCGAAAATCTCACACTTGGACTTTGCTAAAATTTGACCTAAGGAGATAGATGCCTCCCTGAGTTCGACCTTGGACTTCACCAAGTAAAAAAAATATTGCCACTCGAAATTGACTTATTAAATTAAAAGTGGTTTTTGATTAGCCCTCTCGTTATCCGACTGCAACGAACACTTATAACTAATTTGGATATTAATCTGACCGAATTAACTAAGGGTACGGGGGCAGCTATCAAAATGGCGCCGTTGCCGGGGAGGCACGGCTTAGGTTAATTTGCAGTTATTTCTGAGTGTTTGATTTTCTATCCCCGGGTAGTCTGACCCCTGGTTTTTCTTGTGAATATTTCTCTGTCTTTTTAATTTTGCATTGTTTTCGAGTCGTTCTCTCTCTGACCTCGAAATTATTTTTGTGCGAGGAACGCGAGGAGTCGAAGACGCTTCGAGGAATCGACATTTTAGCTCTTTGAGGGATTTGAGAGAACTTGTACTATTAATTATTTCCACATTTTTTTCTCGTCATTTCCAATGGTTCCCGTTTGGGTTCTCGCGTGTGTAAAAATAGTGGAACTGTGTCCCCGTGTGCTGTGTGGTTTGAATTGTAATTTAGGCTTGCACTAGCGGCTCCTCAAGCTATTCTAGGAATTGCTTGTGCTCGTAATTTTTAGGACCACACATACACTTAAAAGACGCACCTAGACCGCAGATCTAGTCAAATAAACCTGTTCTTCACTCGCTAATAGAATTGCCTATCTAGGAGCGGATTTTGTCGTCTGCATTTGCATGTAGTGTAAAATTTCAATATTGTTTTGCATCCTGCATACAAGAGAAGGGATCACTGTAAGTATTCTTAACTCAGCATATGCATCATTGTTTTTCGTGCATCGGCTTTTCTCGATTTCTCCCTCTGTTTTTCACACTTAAATTAAACGGAGATTGGAACTGGACGATAGGCGTGCTGTGTGGTTGGACTAACAAGTGAGAACTTAACTTAAAATCGGGACTGCTAACATTATTGACCAAAAAAATTCAATAAAATTGGAAAAATTGTCTGCGGGAGACTAATCCCCGACCTTGTTTTCAGGATGAGTGAGGGTACTTAAGTGTGTGTGAACACCTTAAGGCAGAGCCCAAATCCTCGCCTTCCATATCACGGGCCAACTAATCCTAGCAAATATCACGAGTTGGACATTTTTCAGATTCATTGACCAGTACCAAGTAGCCTCCGCCTATTCGCGGGTAGATAGGGGTGAACCAGTGGTACTTCGCGAAAAGGCCTAGCTTTGTCAGCCTCCGCCTGCTTGCAGGTAGATAGGGGCACGGTCTTTGAGTCCCCAACTCCGGATAGGAGCGAAGAAAGGGAAGACCGGTGGTATCTTAGGCGACAGGTTAAACAGGGAAGACGCATCCGGCTTTGAGCCGACTTCCCTATAGGCCGCGTAACTCCTTGCTATCTTGCTTGAAAAATCACACTTAAAATGAACAAGATAAATTGGACTCAGTTTCGAGTCCTCCACTGTGTTGAGTGTGAACCCATGGTCTTGGATCGAATTGTTTGCTTCAGGTAGGAGTCAAATCCTATCTTCACTTAGATCTCGCATTTCTTCTCGCCAAATCAAGATGAGTGACTAGGGGGATATCGACTCTTTATTCACCAATCTCTCTTTGAGCCCCCCACGAAACTCCTCTTCATCGGCCCAAGCGCACCTTGGACCACCTAGGACTCATGACCCTCTTGAGTTCTGGTTCCCTCACACCCAGGGTGGTTACTCTCAAACCAACCCTTTCCTCTCCTCTGAGCTTACCGAGGAAGGCCATCGCCTCGGTAAGAATCCCTTCCTTGATTTGTCCTCTGACACAAATCTTGTTTCATACCCAGGACTAGAGGACAATATGCCGCCTAAGCAGCCATCAGACGAGGAACAGTTGAGGCAAATTCTTAATCGTCTTGCCACAGCCGAACAACAAAATGCAGATCTCACAGCTTTAATGGGACAAATCGTTGCGGCAGGAGGCATCGACCGAGCAATGGTTGATGCCTACAACCCAGCGGAGAATGAGATATAGAATTGGTTGGCACCAGCGGTTCCCGCCGAAGCATTTGAGCTGAAGCCCCACTTCCTTATCCTGCTATCGAAGTTCAATGGAAATATCAATGAAGAACCGTACACTTTCCTCCGAGACTTCAAGCTGGTTTGCAACAATCTTAGCCATCCCAATGTTGGCCAAGATTACATTAGATTGAAGGCCACCCCATTTGCCTTAGGAGATAAGGCAGCACATTGGCTTAAGAACCTAGGGGTGATATGTACTACCTGGATGCAGTTCAAGGACCTCTTTCTGAAAAAGTTCTACCCTCTCAGTAGAACTAACCAAATGAGAACGAAGATCGCCAGCTTCTCCCAAGGACCCAGTGAACCTTTCCATGATGCCTGAGATAGGTTCAATGACTTAGTACAGAAATGCCCCTGCCACGGCATTTCTAAGGAGATCTTAGTCCAGACCTTGTTCTGTGGTCTAACCCCGGAGATGCAGGGGTTAATAAGTGCCGCCTATGGAGGAATCTATCTGAACAAAAATGAGAATGTTGTATGGAAGAGACTAGAGCAGATGGCGGAAACCGGCAAGTCACAGGCCACCAGGGGTTATCAGTTGTCTCCCTCAATCTTATCCAATGAGACAACTTAGAGGACTGTAGCAGATCTGACAGAGGACCTCATTCCCAGCATGGGGATGATTGCTGACAAGCTAACCATGGTCGAGCAGATCCACAAGAGAGTCGCGGACCTTGAGTCTCTTTCACGTCTACCGAGGCAAGTGGAGGAACTTTCTGAGAAGGTAGCTAAGATAAAGCTACATGCCCCTTCTGCACCACATGTACCTGTACATTGAGTCCATCTTGTACAAGAACAGGCACCGGGGCCTCAGAGTGGCTGGGATCAGACTTACACCCAGCAGGACGAGCATGCACCCCCACAAGTGGAGACCGGATACGAGGAGCCTCTGCAGGTGTACGAGATCAACGGACTTTGGTATAGCCGTGACCCCTTCGTCAGACAAGCGGAGATGGGGAATGGTCTGCCTCACCGACCATTTCCAGCTTACCAAGAAACCAGGTCCGGCCTGGCACCACACTTTGCTCAGTCCCGCACCGAACAAGGGTACCAGCCTCAGCAGCACCAGCAGCAGCGCGCATTCCAGCAGAGTCCGTCCCAACAGCATCAGCAGTATCGGCATGGCCAGCAGGGCCAGTATAGAACCTCGTCTGCAGGTCAGCATCACCAGCCAGCTCAGCCCACTGAATTGGAGTCCCTCACCTTGGCGATCCAGACCCTGTCTGATAGGGTCAAACAGATGCAGAACGACTATCTGGATATGAGAACTGATATCAATCGTGTTTCTCGTACCCGGGACCAACAAATGGTGCCAAAGACCCCAATTCCCGCCCAGTTTCAGGCCAACCCGAACAACTTAAATCAAGGCTAGAACCGACCTCGTGATCAGGTATACTATTCAGATAAGTCTTTATCTGAACATGAGATCCTTTCGTATGATAATGTAAATCATATGTCCCTCAGGAGCGGAAGGACCGTGATCGTACCTGATCGGGCACGAGCACCGAAGGAAGGAGCCGCCAAGTCTCCACCTGAGGAGAACTTGGAGGAAGAAGAGGAGAATCACCACCATCACCACCACCGGCAGAAGAAGAGGACTTCTGGATCCTCGAAGCAGCAAGCCTGCATCATTAGTGAGTCTGACGAAACTGATGAAGAGCCCGCACCTCCATCTGAGGAGGACCGTCCAGAAGAAGCGGAAGATGCATCACCAGTTTCGCCCCAGCATGTTTCTTTTAGTCCGAGTCAGAGTCCGAGTCTATTTCAGAGTCCGAGTCGTGTACATAACTCAGTTCCAGCTTTCAATGAAAAGATTTCAGTTTCAGAACATGAGTTAGAGTCACCAATCCCTTTCCCCCGAGCTCTTACGGGTGGAAAGAAGAAAATCAAAAAAAATCCAAAAAGATGACCCTGAGATGGCTGAATTCTGCAACAAATATATCAAGGTCACAGTCCACTTTGACAAGTACATGGAAATGACTCCTTCATTTCAGAAATACCTTAAGGTGAGATGCACACCTACTAGGGTTAGCAGGAAGACCAAAAGCCGTGTTGAGAAACACGTTCTGTCAGTGGCCACGACTTGTGCAATAAAGAACTCGTTTTCAAGGAAATGAAGAGACATGGGTGCACACTACGTAGTGAGTCATGTTGATGACATCGCGTTTGCACACACTCTCCTAGATAACGGCACCTCAATTAACTTAATGCCTACAACCCTCTATGAGTGGCTTAATCTCGGACCTCTTAGGAAATCTAGAGCCCTCCTGCAGTTCGCTGATAAATCAACCAAGAGGTCCCAAGGAGAATTGAGGAATGTTGTGATCAAAGTCGAGGGGCAAAAATACATGGTGGACTTCACTGTCCTAGATATGGAAACCCCTCGTAATTGGAGAGATTCCCAGATCATATTAGGCAGGCCCTTCCTCAGGACAGCAGGGGCCTTATTTGATTACAAGATCGGGAAGATCCAGTTCCAAACTCCAGGCGGAGATGAGGAACTTCAGATGAAGCAGAACAGATGGCAGAGACCAGATTCCGAATCCAGCACCGAGTACTCTTCGTCCGAAGCAGACTGCGACTATGTTGACACAGTTGGGTCATGGAGACAGAACCCAGCCAGCATCGATGAGTCCCTCCCTTCAGGAGATGATCCAGTGCATGAGTCAGTTTGCGAGGTCCTCAGAGACGAGTACAGCTCAGAACTTGCATCCCCCTACATCTTCGATGACTTAGAAGCCCAGCTGGGCTTGTCAGTCCTTCCCTCTTTAGGACAATCAAAAGATGAGGATGAAGATTCGGACGTGGCTTTCACCAATTTCATGGAGACCTTTGACGATCCAACTCCAGAGCCAAATAATTTGGTGGCAGCTATTATAGAGAAAGATCCAGCCACTTTCAACACTCAGCCAGATTCGATGCCAGATTTCCTAGATGATCACACCTTACCTGAGCTCAAACCCTTACCCACAACACTAAAATACGCCTTCCTTGCGGGTCAGGAGAAGAAATATCCGGTCGTCATCAGTTCGCGATTGACCGAGGAGCAGGAATCTCGCTTGCTAGAGATCCTGGAGAAAAACCGCAAGGCGATAGGCTGGATCATTTCCGATCTCCATGGGATAAATCCCGCTCTGTGTTCGCACCATATCTACTTGGAGAATGAAGGCAAACCCTCCCGTGAATTCCAATGTCGTTTGAATCCAAATTTGAGAGAGGTAGTGAAGAAGGAGATAGAGAAATGGTACAACGCGGGTTTTATTTATCCCATCTCCGACTCGAAATGGGTGGCCCCAATCTATGTTGTCCCGAAAAAGTCGGGAATTCAGACGACCACCAACGAGGACGAAGAGGAGATCGTGACGCGAGTGCCCACGTCGTGGCGCGTCTGTGTGGATTACAGACACTTGAATGCCGCGACGAAGAAGGATCATTTCCCCCTACCGGTCATTGATCAGATCCTAGAAAGACTAGCGGGGAAAGAATTATTCTACTTGGATGGGTTCTCGGGCTAGAATCAAGTAGCCATAGCTCCGGAGGACCAGGAGAAGACCACATTCACATGCCCCTTTGGTACTTATGCTTTCAGGCGCATGCCCTTTGGGTTATGCAATGCTCCGGGTACTTTTCAAAGGTGCATAATTGCTGTATTCGCCGAAATGGTCGGCGAATTCCTGGAAGTCTTCATGGATGACTTCTCGGTCCACGGTGATTCCTTCGATTCCTGTCTTTGGAATCTGGACCGAGTCCTCAAAAGATGTTGTGAGGTTAATCTGGTGCTCTCCTGGGAGAAAAGTCACTTCATGGTGATGGAGGGCATAGTGTTGGGGCACGTCATCTCCAAGAGAGGAATGGAGGTTGATCCTGCCAAGGTGGATGTGATCAGGCGACTCCAGCCACCAACCAACGTCAAGCAGTTGCGGTCATTCCTCGGACATGTTGGATTTTATCGGAGATTCATTATGTATTTTTCTAAGATTGCTCGACCGCTAACTGAGCTTTTAGGCAAAGACATGGAGTTTATTGTTGATCACAAATGTCTTGAGGCCTTTAAGCTATTGCAATGAATGATTATGGACGCACCTATCCTACAAGCCCCAGATTGGTCTCTATCTTTTGAGATCATGACGGACGCCTCAGATCATGTTGTTGGGGCTGTGTTAGGACAGAGAAGGGATGGCATTCCTTTCGCAATTCACTACATAAGCAAAGTGCTTGACACCGCTCAGCGTAACTATACAGTTACGGAAAAGGAAATGCTTGCGGTAGTGTTTGCCTTGGACAAGTTCAGATCTCATTTAATTGGATCCAAGGTAATTGATGAATCCCGAATTCATCACTCTAAATCTCATTTATTAAGCTCAAACCCCTTAAAATCAACAGCATTTCGGCATCTATTCTGCATAATTAGCATTCATGCATGTTTTCATAATAATGCCATTTTAGCACAAATTTCTGCACAAAAATAAGAAGCCAAAAATCTCAGCCAAAAATGACATGTAAATAACCTAACTTCCCAGATTTTTAACTCATTCATGCTAACTCCAAATAACCCAAAACCACTTCCACTATGTACATCTCACTAACAAGAATAAATGAAAAATAAAAAAAATAACTGACCCAAATAAGTGGACCAAAAACCTAAACCCGAGTTTCAGGATTTCTGGACTAAAAACCTCATATTTTCCTCATCCAGTGTCCGATTTAATCCTACTCACTTTTGAACTAATGTACATTCAACTACCTTCAAAACAAGACCAAGTTCAAGTGAATCAGAGCTCATATGTGAAAGTTGGGTTTTGGGCCTCTTTTGTATGTTGTATATTTTAGCGGTTTTTGACCTAATATTTTATGTACATATTTTATTAATTAACAAAAATAGAAAAAAAATATATTAATATATATCTATTTATCTCTGATTTATCATATTTTTCTCCGAATTTTTATCTAATCTAAAAATGACATAAAAATTACAAAATCCCAAAATCAAGGTATTCTATGTACATGGGATATCCCAAAAATATCACTTTGTGTAAATGACAGATTTTGGTTTTGATGTCTTAATGAAAGTTGTAGATCTCATTGAGACGAGCAATTGTTGTGAAGAAATTTTTTTAATCTGAGGTCGTTTACTATTTATTTCTTATTTTACAAAAGAATTATTTTTCGAATTTTCTGGTACTAACACGTGGCAGCACCTGGTGCCGCCACATGTCAGCCATTTTTGGCATTATTAATATATCGTTTTTATTAAAAAAATTTAAAAAATATAATAATATAAAAAAATAAAATAAAAATAAAAAAGAGCCACGCACGTGCAGCGCACGTGCCGCACTCGCACGCGCACTGCACGTGCGCTCCTCCTGCCCGCCTTTTCCCCCTCTCGCCCTCTGTCCCGCGCGCCACGTGTCCTATTCTCGGTCGTCCGATCGCACATGATCGGACGACCCGCCCGCGTCGTCTTCCTCCCGCCTCCTTCGTTAGCTCCGCCGCCCATCCAACATCGCCGCGAATCTCGCGCGACCCCCTTCGTCCCCGATACACCGCCAATCCCCTCACCAATCCGCCCCGCGAATCTCGCGCCATCTCCGATCGCCTCCGCATATCCCTCCAGCCGCCGCCGACCTTCAATCAACCCCCCTCCTTCCATATCCGGCGAGAAGCCCCTTCTCCTATTTAACCTCCGCCGCCCTCTCGTCGCACTTATCTGTTGATTGCACAGGAAGAAGGGGGACCGGTGGTGACAGCCCGGTCACCCCCTTTCTCGACGAGATCCGGCCGCCTATAGTGGCCGTCGCAGCAGCGCCCCTCCACCGCGACTCTGCTCTTGCTCCGGGCTTCCCCGTCGAGCCACCGTCACCGTCGTCGACATCGACATTCAACTGCACCAAGCCACTACGCCTTCGCTCGCCAACCACGACATTCATCATCTCCAACATCAGAGCTTCAACAACTTCACCGCATGCTCAGACCTCCTCCGCTCCTCGCCATCGTCGACGACTCCAGCACCACCCACTTCATCTTCATCGCCATCGCAAGCTTCACCGACGCCGTGGCCTCGTCTTCACCAAACCGTGCCACCGCTTCATTGGACTCCGCCCGTCCTCCTCCGCCTTGACCTTGCGCCAGGAGCTCAACGCCGGCCCACCTCCGCTCCTTCACCGCAGACTTCAGCCACTTCATCTTCTCCGCTTCACCGGTGCTCCGCGTCTCTTCCTCAAGCACCGCCTGTGGTCGGACCGCCACTCCGCCGCGCCCTCACCACCAGCCTCGGGCGGCGTGCCCGAGACCCTCCTCACGTGTTGTGCACGTGAGAGAGGGGTCTTCTTGCAAAGCCACCCCCGACTTCTTTATATATTGCAGCAGAGCTCAACTCCATAGGTCACGTGCTCTGCACGTGATAATCTGGCATATTTGCAAACAACCCTCTAGAGGTATCGTTATTAGCCATCTAGTCCCCGTCAGCCAGAGGTCACGTGCCTAGCACGTGATGCTCTGGAAATTTTGCAAAGAGACCCCCTTGGGTTTAGGTAATTACGCGTATACCCCCACTGCTCTTTTATTTATTTTATTTATATTGCATCTGTACCCCTGTGTTCCCCTATGATTTTAGACCTTCTCTTTACATTATTTTCTTAATCCAAAAATAGCATGATGTATGTTAATTAATTCTCTACACTTTGACATATTGTGGGCATTTTTGCGATTGATGGTTAATTAATAAATAATTATTTTGCGAAAATTTGCATATTTTGCCCATTTCTTGCTCTGAAATTTACTATTGATCAACCATTGCTCTAAAAATCCCCGAAAAATCATATATTGTAGAGTTCATGTGCTTGACATTCTGCCCAAAAAGAATTGCATTTGCGTACATAATTTGCCCTGTAAAAATCATTTTGCATATTTCAGTGTTTAATTTTTAATAGGTATTAGATCTCACATTTTCGAGGTTTAGGATTTTTCTGGGATCGATCACCTAGTGATAGATCTTGGATAATTTTGATCCTTGAAAATAATTAGGTTTTAGTATTTATTATAATTAAATATTGAAATTCATTCTGTTTGCATTTAAAAATCCATAAAAAAATCATATTACAACCAAAAATTCCAAAAAATTACAGTGCACTCATTTTACCGTATTTTACATTGTGGCCAAATTTCATATTTTTCGGACATCGTTTGATCGAAATTTACATTTTAGTCCCTAAAATAGGCCGAATTTGCATATTGCACCTTTTATTACATTGAAAATTCCAAAAAAAATCATCTCAAAAACCGAACACGAACTTGGATAGACATTAATTTAGGTTGTTCCTTTGCCTCCTTGTGATCGACCTTGGGACTTGCCCAAGTAAAATAAACATAAAACCACTTAATTAAAAATTGATCAAATTTTGTGTGGTTATTCTCTTGACCGTTTCCGATTACCGCCTACAACGCACGACTAATCATTCTTTAAGCCGAACGATAAAAACAACTTTTAAACCCGACAATTCTGGATTCGTCAGATGGCGCCGTTGCCGGGGAGGCAAACGGCTTAGAGTTTTGTCTTGTAAGTTTTCTTTCAGTTTTCCGCATTCGGGTAGTCTGACCCCCAAATTCCATTGTAAATTCCATTTTTTTCCTGCAATTTATTTTCAGCATTTATTTTTCATATATTTTTGAGTCACTCTCTTACACTATCTCTCTTATTTTTTCTTGCGAGGTACCCGGTCCGTGGAGCGGTTTCTCAAGAACCAACGCAACTTCACCGACTTCCGCAAAAGCCGCAATTAAAATTAAGATCGAGTCGAGTCGTGAGAGAGCGTAGAGTCTAGGATTTATTTTTCTGAACTTAATTTTTGCAATTAATTGTATATTTACAGCGGGGTCCATTTGGACTCTCGCGTGTGTAAACAAGACCTCTGACTTTATTCTGTGGTGTGTCGTGGCCTTTTTCACTCTCCGGTGAGGGTGGGGCCCGACTTGAGAGGCGATTAGGTTAGACCTGCACATCCGGCTCTCAGAGTATTTTTAATTTGTGATTGCGTTTGTATGATCTTAAGCCACACTGCACATTAATTGAGACGCACATAGATCGTTCAACTTAGCCAAAATTCAACTCAATTCTTCCCCGCTAATAGAATTTTCTGCTTAGGTGCGATTTTTCATCGGCTTGCATTTCATCTAGAATAAATTTTTAATTTCTGTCTAGCATCCCACATGGAGATTGCGAGAAGGCACTGTAAGTCTTCTAACTGAGCATACATCATCGTTTTTTGCGTGCATCAGCTTTTCCCGAACTCCTCCCTCTTATTTTATCATATAATTTTAAAGGAAATTGGGACTGGACGGTAGACGTGCATTTGTGCTCATCTAATTTCTCAGTGATCACCCCATTAAAATTGGGACTGCTAAACAAAGACGATCTTAAAAAAACCATAAAATCAAGAATTTCTCCGGGAAAGCAACCCCGACATTGTTTGATTTTATCTTGCAGTAAGGAGAGAGACGCACACTAGGATAGAGTCAAGCCAAGATTTTCATAAAGACTACTGATTTTAAAAACGATTAGCTACTTCTCAGTGAGGAATACAGGTAGCCGTTATACGGTCCGGACTTCCTTAGCAGAGTGGGTGATTTAAAGGACACTGCACAAGGCTCCGTCCTTAAGGAATACGGGTAGTCGTTTTACGGTCCGTACTTACACCTATACTGGCTGAAAGTGGATGTAACTAGTCGTACGAACTTGGGATAGTCTTTAAGGAAATATTGGCACCTAACCGCTCGCTTAATTATTTTCCAAGATTGTATTATCACTAACTAAAATTAAAAAGATAATAGCTGAACTCTTACGGCTTCATTGTGTGAGTTGGTGAACCTAGGGTTTGACTAGTGTTTGTATTGGTGTGCGTGAACCAATATCGAAGATCAATAGCCACACATTTGATAAATTTTCTATCCCATACAATCATCTCTCCATTCTTGATTCAAACCTCATCATGAAATTTTTGTCTAAAAACTCTTACAGATCCAACCCATCATTTTTTTCTACTCATTCAAAAATAACCGAACATTCATCTAAAAATCCATCAGAGCTATACTATAAAAATGAATTTATCTCGATTTGGCCCAAATCAACTACATCCTCTTCGTTCAATAATCCTCCAACATTTGTGGAAAACTTTCACCCGCGGATGAATTCGACCCTCTTATTGAATTCCTACTCGAATCATCCAACCGCACATGACCACCTTCCATCGTGGACTGAACCGTCTTATTCTTGGTTTCTAGTTGATGAACCATTTCAACATCAAAATACCTTTGAGTCTAATTACTGGCCAAGAAACCAAACGCAGATGGAAAGACCCGCACTGAATAATCATCAGCGTTGGATTGACCGCAACTATCAAATCCCTATTGACCAACCTGAATATCACTCATTTGATCTACTGATACATACAGAGGATCAAACTGATGACATTGACACATATATACCCTTATGACTCAATTATTCGTGGATACGATCGATCATGACCATGATAGTAGACTCTACTCAGATCAGGATTACATGCCCGAGTCAAGGCATGTTGAGTACGAGACCTACACATTCCCGCAAAATCCTTCCACTGAGCAGACTCCTTCCATAA
The DNA here is from genome assembly GCA_037367405.1 of Ottelia alismoides. Classification (NCBI taxonomy): domain Eukaryota; kingdom Viridiplantae; phylum Streptophyta; class Magnoliopsida; order Alismatales; family Hydrocharitaceae; genus Ottelia; species Ottelia alismoides. Next base: position 824,966 of record JAZKJV010010490.1, on the reverse strand, counting down.
TTTTCAAGGATAAATTTTCACAAATTAATGATCACATATCGGATATTCCAAGAAACTCTCCTCTCAGAACATACGGGAAGATGGAAGATGAATTTATAGAACATACACCGACTGCTCCCATGATTGATGGTGAACAAGATTTTGAGAATAAAATTCCAAGGATAGATGAGAAATTTGAATTAATGGAGGAAAAATTCAGAAATATTAATGACCGACTCAATTTATTTTATGAGAGCTCAGACATAAAAGCGAATGAAAAAATGATTGGATTTCAGGATGAAAATTTTGAGGATATTCAGAAATATAGGGATGATTTTGACAATAGCACATATGCATATTATTCCCCTAGAAATTACTATGCCTATGACTCATATTCTGAACATCAGAATCCCGACTCATCTGAGGAACACACCACAACACCACCACACAGAAAATTCCAAAAAAATTGGAATGTTTGAAAATCACAAAAAAATTGAAAATCTCGAAAATATATAAAAATTGAAACTGAAGAAGATCTACAGAATTTGGATCCTGCTGTACGGGAAGCACTAGGAAAGAAATTGATTTTTGAACTTCCCTTTCTTCAGGCCATTGAACACTTCCCCGATCTTAAAAGATTTGTAATGGACAAATTGACTATGAAAAAGTCGGACAGGATTAGAACAAAGACCGAAAGACATATCTTGTCAATGGCCTCCTCCTTGGTGTTAAGAAGAAAAACTAATAGCCGCATAGTGAAGCGGTTGCCCAGATTTGATTGTGAAATCAAAGACACAATTTTCACCCATGCCCGAATTGATGATGATTCACCATTAAATATCCTCCCGACCTCTGCATTCCACGAACTCAAGCTCGGACCAATTCGGAAGATACGAGAGATTGTTCAATTGGCGGACCGAGCAATAAAGCGGCCGAGAGGAATTATTTCTGTCATCATGATATTCCAAGGTGCTCCGCTCAAAATGGAATTCACGGTTATTGATATTGAGCATCAAGGAGAATTCACCCAGTCTCCAATCATTCTCGGAAAACCATTCTTAGCATTGGCTAAGGCATTTATTAACTGTGAGACTCGGCAAATCAACTTTACGGCATTGAAATCACTACGATCTGATATAGTCTTTGAGGAACCACGATTTTCTGAGACAACCCACAAAGTCCCCAACAACCGCAAATCTTAAACGGTAGAAGAGCCCTACCCCGTTACGACACCTGAGATAGCTGTTGTTGTTGAGACCATTGGTTTAGAGAATCTCCCCCCTGCTCCATTCCCAGACGCACTCTCCATAGAAAATCGAGCATATGAATCTTATGATCCGGAGATTTATGCATGGTCACACCCTGGGTCAACCTATGCTGACTACATAGATTACATCAACTTGACACAGGAATGCTCCAATGACAAATCAATTGAGAATGAACATGCAGAGACTCTCCCCAGTATTTCAATTCCCGCAGATCTCAAAATAGACAAATCTTTCTACAACGATCTTGAGACATATGCATGGTCGCACCCTGGAGCAACATACTCTGATTATCTTGACCAAATCCTCCCAAATCAAGAGTACACCAACATTCAGGAGATTAAGAACAAACATGCAGCCCAATCACCTACCAAGGAGAAGAACTCTAATGGCTACTCATCTGGATACTCAAGTGAACAAACAGCTTCACGAGGCAAGAGAAAGAAAGTCAGATTTGACCTTTCGGAAGAGGAATCGGTTGATGATCCCTCATCAGGTCTGAAAAAGGTGGTCTACATGAGTGAATTCTGTTCGGCAACTCTAAAGCCATATCTTCGCAAGGATCCAAAATTCGATTCTCGTTGGACAACTCCCGTTCCTAATTATTACTCATCCAAAGCCGATGCTCCTATCTTCCACAAGTACACCAGAATTATTTCTTATGAGCTAACTGAGACCGGAGCATCTGAATATTCATTTGAGGACAAACCGACTGATTTTAAAAAGGAACGAATTTTGAGGAAAAAATTAAAGAAACAGAAAGACATAAATATCTGGAGTGTGTCCACTTTCAAATACTATTCCTCTGAGGATAACTCTGATGATGGCTACCTTTCATCTGACTCAAATGTTTCATCTACTATCCATCATGATTTTTCTGAGGATGATACTGATAATAGTTGGGAATCACATGTTTCATCTCCGTCTCATAATTACGATCTCCCACCGCAGGCTCACAAAAAGGTCAGCCGTAAATTGCCTTAATCATCGGCTACCCACCCTCCCTCCCGACCACATCGGTCTCCTTGTATGGCTTCTTCCTCTACTTAGGCCAAGGCCTAAGTATAGGGGGGACCGATGCCATTTGTATATACCATTTCCCTCAACACACTCTTATCTCTCAAGCGCTCCATATCCATACGTCTTCTATACTTAGGCTGACCAGAGCCTAAGTATAGGGGGACCCGACACCCACCTGTATATACTCTCCTCATTTACATATCCTGACCACCTCTTCTTGCGCTCTTCTTCTATACTTAAACTATTCACAATCTAAGTATAGGGGGGCGAACCGTTGTATAATTTTACTCTCTTACGCTTAGCCCGAGCTATGTCTTCATTACGCTTCTTGTGCTCTGAGGACACAACACTCGCTAAGTATAGGGGGGTCTGTATATATACTGTGTATATATTTTAGCCATACCTTGTACTTACGCATAAGTCTATATGTATTTACAGGGTGGGTATTAATTCAAAAAAAGAGAGAGAAAAAGAAAGAAAAAAGTTTTTCTACTAACACTGACTATGCCCAAAATTTTTGAAAAAAAATGGCTTCTTATCTATTTTTGCATAAAAAAATTGTGTCTGCATTCTACACACTTGCACTTCATCCAGCATTCATTTGCATCTGTGAAAAGTCTGTGGGTTCTGAACCAAGTTATGAGACGAAACCGAGAGTGGTCTGGACATGACCTTAATCCACCTAATTTTCAGAGGAACTTCACCGAGAAATAGGATTTTAGAAGCTTCAGGTCTTTGACTTAATTCTTTGAGTTCCACATAACAATGTGCAGAGTTTGACTCTTAGTGTCTAACCCGGTCTCTTCATTCTGGGTACAACTCTGGAATAAGGAATTAATTTGTACTCCCGCACTATGCACTTAGCTCAACTCAGACGGGATGTCGGAAGACTGTGTAAGTTTCTTTTCTGGTAGCGTGGAAATCTAAAGACCGGAGTATGGGTTGAAATAAAGCTTCGGAAAAGGGATGGACGGCTGGGCACAATTTTTTCTAAGACCCCAAAAATGTACGGAAACAAAAAGATTCTATATCCGTAGGGGCAAAACAAGATCCAAGCAGAACCACTAAAAATTCCAAATACAAAGAAGCAACTACCAAATAAAATCTGACCAAAAGGTCCAAGCTTCAAGAAACCTGCAGATCTTGGTGGAGACTCGGCTACACTGGCCATCTTCACAAGGAGAGGTGACTACACTGGTCACCCTCCAGTTCTTTCTCATTCTTCTAACTTCTCCCTCCAATTCGATTGTGAACACAGTGCGACAGACCTTAGAAGGAAATACCTGACTCCCCGAGGACGAGTTATTGGAAAGGATGTTTGCGCGGTAGTCCGACATTCTGGGTGGGAAGAGCTAAAACCTTTTACACACAAGAGTCGGTTATTCAATGTTCATAGGGTATGCTTTGGAAAGAAGATCGATCTAAGATGACTTCTGAGCCGAAACTGTAGCAATGATATGTAGAACTTGAGGGCTGTTGATTTTAAAATTCTAAGTCTCACAGAAGTTCCGCCACACTATTAATCCAAAGGTTGAGTCGAGATTCATTTTCACCTTCAGCTCATGGTCTTGGTATGGAACCCAATCTCATTTCACCTCATGGCATTTCTTTTTGATGCTCAGGGACGAGCATGCTTTAAGTATAGGGTGATGATGAATCCCGAATTCATCACTCTAAATCTCATTTATTAAGCTCAAACCCCTTAAAATCAACAGCATTTCGGCATCTATTCTGCATAATTAGCATTCATGTCTATTTTCATAATAATGCCATTTTAGCACAAATTTCTGCACAAAAATAAGAAGCCAAAAATCTCAGCAAAAAAATGACCTGTAAATAACCTAACTTCCCAGATTTTTAACTCATTCATGCTAACTCCAAATAACCCAAAACCACTTCCACTATGTACATCTCACTAATAAGAATAAATGCAAAATACAAAAAACTTACTGACCCAAATAAGTGGACCAAAAACCTAAACCCGAGTTTCAGGATTTCCGGACTAAAAACCTCATATTTTTCGCATCCAGTGTCCGATTTATTCCTACTCACTTTTGAACTAATGTACATTCAACTACCTTCAAAACAAGAACCTTTAAGTGAATCGGAGCTCATATGTGAAAGTTGGGTTTTGGACCTCTTTTGTATATTGTATATTTTAGCGGTTTTTGACCTAATATTTTATGTACATATTTTATTAATTAACAAAAATACAAAAAAAATATATTAATGTGTATTTATTTATCATTGATTTATCATATTTTTCTACGGATTTTTATCTAATCTAAAAATGGCATAAAATTACAAAACCTCAAAATCAAGGTATTCTATGTACACAGGATATCCCAAAAATATCACTTTGTGTAAATGATCGATTTTGGTTTTGATGTCTTCATGAAAGTTGTAGGTATCATCGAGACGATCAATTTTTGTGAAGAAACTTTTCAATCCGAGGTCGTTTACTATTTGTTTCTTATTTTACAAAAGAATTATTTTTCGAATTTTCTGGTACTGACACGTGGCAGCACCTGGTGCCGCCACGTGTCAGCCATTTTTGGCATTATTAATATATCGTTTTTATTAAAAAAATTTAAAAAAAATATAATAATAAAAAATAATAAAATAAAAATAAAAAAAGAGCCACGCACGTGCAGCACACGTGCCGCACTCGCACGCGCACTGCACGCGCGCTCCTCCTGCCCGCTTTTTCCCCCTCTCGCCCTTTGTCCCACGCGCCACGTGTCCTATTCACGGTCGTCCGATCGCACCTGATCGGACGACCCGCCCGTGTCGTCTTCCTCCCGCCTCCTTCGTTAGCTCCACCGCCCATCCAACATCGCCGCGAATCTCGCGCGACCCCCTTCGTCCCCGATACACCGCCAATCCCCTCACCAATTCGCCCCGCGAATCTCACGCCATCTCCGATCGCCTCCGCATATCCCTCCAGCCCCCGTCGACCTTCAATCAACCCCCCTCCTGCCATATCCGGCGAGAAGCCCCTTCTCCTATTTAACCTCCGCCGCCCTCTCGTCGTACTTATCCGTTGATTGCACAGGAAGAAGGAGGACCGGTGGTGACAACCCGGTCACCCCCTTTCTCGATGAGATCCGGCCGCCTACAGTGGTCGTCGCAGCAGCGCCCCTCCGCCGTGACTCTGCTCCTGCTCCGGGCTTCCCCGTCGAGCCACCGTCACCGTCATCGACATCGACATTCGACTGCACCAAGCCACTACGCCTTCGCTCACCAACCACGACATTCATCATCTCCAGCATCAGAGCTTCAGCAACTTCACCGCATGCTCAGACCTCCTCCGCTCATCGCCATCGTCGATGAATCCAGCACCACCCACTCCATCTTCATCGCCATCGCAAGATTCATCGACGCCGTGGCCTCGTCTTCACCAAACCGTGCCACTGCTTCATCGGACTCCGCCCGTCCTCCTCCGCCTTGTCCTTGCGCCAGGAGCTCAACGCCGGCCCACCTCCGCTCCTTTACCGCAGACTTCAGCCACTTCATCTTCTCTGCTTCACCGGTGCTCCGCGTCTCTTCCTCAAGCACCGTGTGTAGCCAGACCGCCACTCCGCCGCGCCCTCGCCACCAGCCCCCGGGTGACGTGCCCAAGACCCTCCTCACGTGTTGTGCACGTGAGAGAGGGGTCTTCTTGCAAAGCCACCCCTGACTTCTTTATATATCGCAGCAGAGCTCAACTCCAGAGGTCACGTGCTCTGTACGTGATCCTCTGGCATATTTGCAAACAACCCCCTGGAGGTATCGTTATTAGCCATCTAGTCCCCGTCAGCCAGAGGTCACGTGCCTAGCACGTGACACTCTGGAAATTTTGCAAAGGCACCCCCTAGGTTTAGGTAATTACGCGTATACCCCCACTGCTCTTTTTTTATTTTATTTATATTGCATATGTACCCCTGTGTTCCCCTGTGATTTTAGACCTTCTCTTTACATTATTTTCTTAATCCAAAAATAGCATGATGTGTGTTAATTAATTCTCTACACTTTGACATATTGTGGGCATTTTTGCGATTGATGGTTAATTAATAAATAATTATTTTGCGAAAATTTGCATATTTTGCCCATTTCTTGCTCTGAAGTTTACTATTGATCAACCATTGCACTAAAATCCCTGAAAAATCATATATTGTAGAGTTAATTGTGCTTGACATTGTGCCCAAAAGGAATTGCATTTGCGTACATAATTTGCCCTGTAAAAGTCATTTTGCATATTTCAGTGTTTAATTTTTAATAGGTATTAGATCTCACATTTTCGAGGTTTAGGATTTTTCTGGGATCGATCACCTAGTGATAGATCTTGGATAATTTTGATCCTTGAAAATAAATAGGTTTAGTATTTATTATAATTAAATATTGAAATTCATTCTGTTTGCATTTAAAAATCCATAAAAAATTCATATTACATCCAAAAATTCCAAAAAATTACAGTGCACTCATCTTATCGTATTTTACATTGTGGCCAAATTTCATATTTTTCGGACATCGTTTGATCGAAATTTACATTTTAGTCCCTAAAATAGGCCGAATTTGCATATTGCACCTTTTATTACATTGAAAATTCCAAAAAAAATCATATTGAAAACCGAACATGAACTTGGATAGACATTAATTTAGGTTGTTCCTTTGCCTCCTTGTGATCGACCTTGGGACTTGCCCAAGTAAAATAAACATAAAACCACTTAATTAAAAATTGATCAGATTTTGTGTTATTCTCTTGACCGTTTCCGATTGCCACCTACAACGTACGACTAATCATTCTTTAAGCTGAACGATAAAAGCAACTTTTAAACCCGACAATTCAGGATTCGTCAGTAATCGTGTTCACTGACCACACGGCTCTGCGATATTTGAGGGAGAAGAAGGACGCGAAGGCGCGTCTTCTTCGGTGGATTTTACTTATCCAGGAGTTTGATTTGGACATCCGTGATAAACCTGGAAAGAAGAACGTAGTAGCCGATCATCTCTCTCGTCCCGAAGATCTTAATACTTCCAAGGATTCACCTATTCGAGACTCCTTCCCTGACGAGTCGATTTTTGTTGTCGACTCACTTCCATGGTACGCCAATATCGTGAATTATCTTGTCTCCAAGAAAGTTCCCGAAGATTGGACCAGGAGCCAAATTGACCGACTAAAGTCGGACTCTAGACACTACCATTGGGAGGATCCGATCCTTTTCTTCAAAGGACCGGATTGTGTCTGGAGACGCTGTATTCCTCAGGAGGAATACCAGAGTGTCCTTTCTTTATGCCACAGCTTGGAGGCAGGAGGACACCACTCTGGGAAGAGGACCGCATGGAAGGTACTTTAGTGTGGCTTTTATTGGCCGACTCTGTTTCGCGATGCCACCATCTTCGCGAAGTTGTGCCCGGTATGCCAGAGAATGGGAGGAACCGTTGGTTCCAAGGATGAGATGCCGATGCAGCCTGTCATCATTTGTGATGTCTTTGACGCATGGGGCATCGATTTCATGGGCCCATTCCCTGTTAGCCACGGGTTCAAATATATCTTTCTTGCGGTAGATTATCTATCCAGATGGGTGGAGGCTATCCCAACCCGAGCTGCAGACAGCAGGACTGACTGTAAATTCATCAGAGATCACATAATCTCTAGGTTCGGGATCCCCAAAATGATGATATCAGACGGGGGTAGCCACTTTTTGAATCGGGAGGTGAAGAAACTCCTAAAGGACTACGGCATCGAACATCGTGTCGCTAGCCCTTACCACCCACAAACCAATGGTATGGCTGAGGAGTCAAATAGGGAGGTGAAAACTATATTGCAAAAGCTTGTCTTCCCGGACAGGAGGGACTGGTCTCAGATCTTGGATCAAGTCCTCTGAGCGTATCGGACAGCTTACAAGACACCATTAGGAACCTCCCCTTTCCGAATGGTATTCGGAAAGCCGTGCCATTTGCCCGCAGAACTAGTGCATAAATTTTAATGGGCAATTAAGAAGGTCAATTGGAACACACACCTTGGGCAGAAGCGGAGAGAAATGGATCTGAATGAGCTTGTGGAAGTCATAAATCGTGCATATGACAACAGTTTGGTGTACAAGGACAAGGTGAAGCGTTGTCGTGATATATATATCAGATGAAAGACCTTTATTCCTGGACAGAAGGTATGGTTGTTTAATGCAAGGCTGAAGACTTTCCAAGGCAAGTTGAAATCCAAATGGACGGGACCATTCATTGTCCGAGCGGTGCATGATAGCGGAAGTGTCGAGATCTCAGAGCTCGCAGATGACGCACCGACATCCCTTGTGAATGGACAACTGTTAAAACACTTCGTCGAATCCAATGAGCAGTTAATCCATATTGAGGAGATTGTGTTTATGCGCGAGACAGATTCAGCAGATATACCTCAAGCCGTGCAGGAGACCTTGCAGCAGTGAGCTCCAGCCATCAGCAGCATCTTGAAAGATTCAGACCGACTCACTTGTATATACCATCATTTATGTACATTCTATCCTTTCTCTCCCGCGACTTTAGTAACTCATTCCAGCATCATCTATCTCTATCTTGGACTGTACTTAGGATGACCAGATCCTAAGTATAGGGGGAATGAGCCACTTAAGTCTATTTACTGTACATCCTCCAGATCACATCGGTTCTCATACTCACTCCTGTCTTATACTTAGGCTGACCAGAGCCTAAGTATAGGGGGGACCGATGCCCACCTTGTATATATTCATCCATTTCCCCTCTTGCCCTCCTCCGCCCCAATTTTTAATCTTCTTCTACACTTAGGCTGTCAAGAGCCTAGGTATAGGGGGGGTGTGACTTCTATACAATTTTTGTGATTTTAACTCTCCTACGCTTAGCCCGAGCTATGTCTTTTTAGTCGCTTTTCGTGCTCTGAGGACATAGCACACGCTAACTATAGGGGGCGTGTATATATTACATATATACTTTACCCATAGCTCGTACTTTCGCGTATTTTTGTACATATTATGCAATAATTACGGGGGGGGGGGTAAAAAGTTGAGAAATGTTTTTTGTAAAATACACTTGTATAATACTCATAAAATACTTATATCATAGGAGGTATACCAGTGTGTCAAAAAATGTGTTGAAAATAAGGCTTCTTATTTACTCTTGCACATCATCTTTGCTTCTGAAAAGAAAAAGAGTCTTGCATTTCATTCATAGCATGTCATCTACACCTCATCTGCATATGTTGCATATGCAAGGTGAAAAGCTAGTGGGTTCTGAACCAAGTCATGAGTAGATATTGAGGATGGACTTGATTTGACCTTAATCCACCTAATTTCAGAGGAACCTTATAGGAACTGGAGTTAAGATTTCTCAGGTCAAGTGACTTAATTCTTTGAATCCGCAAGTCTATGTTCACATGACATCTTGATTAGTCTAAGTAGAATATCTCGTGCATACGCATGATTCTTTTAGAAAGTGGCCTAACTTGGACAAGCAAAATGCACGTAGCTCTTCATTGATGAGGTGGTGAGGAGGTAGAATCCTTTCGCTTGGAGTAGCACACGGGTGGAAACATTCGTCCTCCTCTAGGGAGGGTAGTGCATCTCAACCTAGTCTGGTGGTGTTGAAGTTTAAGGACAGGATGTTGTGGGTTGCAATAATGCTTCAAAAGAGGGATAGTCTACTGGCTCAAGAGTAAAAACTCCTGATGTACATGTTGCACCTTGTATATAGTGTGAAAAAAAATTCAGACAGGTCCAAGTGAAAATAAAATACCTGTCGGAGTCTATATATTAGCAAAGAAATGCAGTTGGATGACTTGGCTACACTGGTCAGGCATCTCGGGATAGGTAGCTACACTGGCTACCGTCCATTCTTTTCTCTACCCCCTCCTCTTGAGTTGGTCACACTTGAACTTAGAAGGGAATACCCTGCTCCTCGAGGAAATAGTTGCCGGACCGGGTTATTGAGTTACCATGTTAGAGGAGGCTGGTTCTGAGCCATTTTTGATGTGGAGAGTTACATATCACTTACACAGTACAAGTAAGAATCATAGTCATCAGAAATTTACGTTTGAGGATTTGTTCTGACCTGACTGTTGAGGCGTCTTGAATAGAGGACTTGTGGAACTTAAAGTTTGTTAGGTCTTAAGTTCAGGTCCAATAAGGTTCCTCCATACAATTAATCCAAAGGTCGAGTCAAGCCTCATTTTCAACTTTTGTTCATGACCTTGGTATGGAACCCAAAATCATTTCACTCTTGCATTTCATTTAGTTGCTCGGGGACGAGCAAGGTTTAAGTATAGGGGGTTGATGAATCTGTGATTCATCACTCTAAAAGTTGAAAATAGAAGCTTGTTCCCAAGTAAATAGATGCATATTTCCCTTTATAATGCATAAATAGCATTCATACATGCATTCATAAAATATGCATTTTAGCATTCACATGTTGCATTAAATAAGAAGCCAAGATCACTTGTAACATATCCACTCATAAAATAAGCTCTCCCTTATACTATGTACACCTTAGTTCATAATATAAGGAAGAAAATCAGGAATCCCCTTTGTAAAAACACCCAATAAAGCCTTAAAGACCTTGGATCACAAAATGCCCATAATGCCCTCATACAACCTCCAAAATAGGTCTACTCACTTTTAGAATAATACACATTAAAAGACCTTTAAAATGAGACTAATTTCATCCAATTTGGAGCTCGTATGAAAAAGTTGGGGTTTTGGGCCTCTTTGTATACTACATATATGTATATTTGTATCTTTGTATTTTTGTATCATATTTAACCCCATCTCCGTCTTTGGTCAACATGAAACTTGTAGATCTCATCGAGATCTACAACTTTCATACTTTGGGTTTTTCCAAATTCGGCCTCCTTCTCTTTCTACACATATTTTTTCTTCTCCGCCAATCACAGCCGGCCACGTGGCGCCATCTGGTTGCGCCACGCGGCCCGCTCCCCTTGCCCTAGCCGCCGCGCCTCTCAGCCGTTGGATATACTCCTTGATCCAACGGCCACTTGATTTCCACGTGTCCCCCTTCTAAACCGTCAGATCATGTCCCCCTTCTCATATGATCTGCTCATCAGAGCCTTCACCACAACGTACCACGCGTCGCACGCGGCGCCCTTGGATCATGCACGCCGCCCCTCCATCGCAACCGCTCATCCCGCTTTCCATCTCAGCCCTCCGATCTAAGCCCTAATCGCATCTCAGCCGCCCGCGTGCGCTTCGCCCCATTGCGCCACGTGGCGCCATCAGATCCCTCTGATCAAGCCACCCCAGATGTAATCCACACCGCTCGCGCACGCTTCGCCACTGATGCGCCACGCGGTGCAATCGCATCCTCAGATCACCTCGCCTTGATCTAATCCTAGACGTTCCTTCACGCTTTGATCTGGGTCGTTGGATCACAAGAACCAACGGCCAGGGCCTAGTCTCCTACCTCTGGCACCCCTCTCTCCCATGATCTCCGCCTTGCGGGAGGGGTTGCCCGTTTCTATTTTCGGTCGCACGTCAGCCACCCTCGTCGGTCGCCAACAATCCCACGACCTTCCCCACTCGTCCCTCATCCTCGCCAACTCCCTCACTCGCCACCACTCCCACCATAGACGCTCCATGACGCCCATGAACCTCACCTCATCACCAGCACTGCCGCCACCTCCATCCTATAAATACACCCTCACCAGCCACCGTCACGACCATCCGCCACCCCTGAGAGGTACCTAGAGCTTGGAACTTTCGTTTGGTGACAGCAATCGATCGATTCCTCAAGCGAAGACTGGTCTTCTTCTCCGGTGAGATCCGCAGCGCCACCGCTGTGTCGTAGCCCTCCTCTAAGTAGCTGCTTGCGCTCAGGGCCTTACCGCCCCTTCGAGCGACGACCTGGAACTCGAGAACGAGCTCCAAATCCCAGGTAGCATCCTCCATTCTCTCTGATCTTCGTTTGATTTTTCTTCGACTTTTCTCTGAATTTATTCACGCTCCACCTTCATCTTCTCGCTCCGCTCTCACCTCGTCGAGCTCCGCGACGGAGCTCTCATACTCGCGGTACACTTCATACCCTCCGACAACACACTTCAAATCTCACCGACTCCAGCTCCGCCATCTAGGCGGAGCACCATCACCGGACCTCCCACAGATCACCTTAGGCCTCGCCGTGAATCCCCACATCTCCACGAACGCGCCTCGTGCTTCGGCTATTCCCTCTAACCCCCTGCAGGTACTTGATGAATCCATGATTCATCATCTCAATATCTTGATCTTAGCAAAATCCACGAGTAAATTCCCTAATAAATGTATATAAAATCCAAAAATTAACAAAATGACTCTTGTAAATAAAATACATTAATTATTGTATATTAGATTGTATAAAATAAACTAACAATAAAAGCCGCAAAATCAAAGGAGTTTTTCACCTGTAAATAGCCCAAAACTTCATCTATTTTTAATAATTTCATTTCAACTTCTTTTTGTCTAATTCTTTCTCCAATGTGTTCATAGAAATGTATATAAAAATAAAAAAATACAAAACAAATTTTACCTCAAATAAATGCTCCTAGATCCCAAAAAGAAAAGGCCGTAAAGACCAACTTCCAAGCCAAATTCCCGCTCCGTATGAACTCCAAATTCACCAAACTCACTTTTAAAGTTCAAGTTAGAAAATTATCTATCCAACGGAAGTGGTTTCATTAAAATCGGAGCTCATTTACAAAAGTTGGGTTTTGGGACCTAGATGTACATTGTACATTATGTATATATTCATACTTTTTTCATTTTTATTTTATCTTTCTTAATTAGTAAAAATACAGAAAAATCATGATTGTGTTGTATTTTAATTGTACTATTTTATTGTATTTTTCCGTTGTAAATATCTCTTATTAAAAAGACAAAAAAATACATATTAGAAAAGTAAAAAAATGTGTACATGGTGTTTTGTCTTCTCTTGTAAATTCTCCACTTTTTGTCTTCTCTTTTTAATTTATTGTAATTAAAGTAGCCAACTTTATTTCATTTATTTATTTAATTTCCATTCTCTACAATAACCACCATTCAACTCTTTACCACCAACCTCCATTCAACTCCACCATTTTTTAAACCTCCCATTCAACTCCATTAATAATATAACCTCCCACCACTTTAATAACCTCTCATTTCATCATCTATATATACATCCCATCCTACTCAATTTGCCTTTGATCCATCTTTATGTGAGGAGAGCCAAGTTCCCAGAGTTGAATCGGTGACAGCGACGCAACCGCGGTCGAGCGACGACGACCCTCTCTCCGGTGAGATCCGTTGGCTTTTTGGCCAACATCGCAGCCGCAACCACGCACTACTCGAGCTCATCGCACGCCGATGATTTGAGCGAAGACCGTGCTCTCGTGAGCACTCCATAGGCGACCGTCCATCTTAGGTAATTTTAATTGGATCTTGTCAATTATTTTATCTTTGCAATTTTTTTAAGCCATCACATTACCATATATAAATACCCCTTTCATCACCACACCATCTTCCTTTTTCTTTTATTTGTTTCCTGTTTATAAAAAATTTAAAAAAAAATAAACAAAAAAATTAAATAAAAAAATTATTCACTACAGCAGCATTTTCCTACTAAAAAAATTAATTAAAAAAAATAAAAAAAAAGAGGAGGAGCTGCAGGTCACGCCCGCCGCCCCTCCCCTTCCCTCCAAGCGGCACCGCCGCCGCCGCCTGACCACCAGGCTGCGCCGCCCGCGGTCCACCGCGGCCTCCCCTTACGCCCCGCCTTCAGCGGTGCCGCCGCCACCGCTCCGCCGTGCGCAGCCCCACGGCCCAGCCGACCGCGTCCTCCCGCGCCGCTACTCGACCCCCTTCAGCTGGTCAACTCCGCCACCCCGCTGCGGCCTTCCAGCCGCCCCTTCCAATCGTCGAGGCCTCCGCTCGCTGCTGTAGCCTCGCGGCGCCGGCCGCTCAGCGACCCCGTGCCGCCCTCCACAGCCCCTGCGGCCTGCCGCCGACGCCCTTCCCCAGTTGGGTTCCTCCTGCAAGAACGAAGAAGGAGAAGGTAAAGTTATTTTATTTTTTTATTGTAAAAATTATGTAATGTTTATTTATAGTTTCTGTATTTACAATAAGGTCCCTGTACATGTTTTCTTTTATAATTCTAGTTTCTTTTTTTTGCACAAAGACCCCTGTGTTTGACTAGCAATTTGGATACTTGTTTGGCATCCTTTTATTCAGTGAAAAATGTGTTCATATTGAGCAACTAATTCTCTACATTGTAGGTATTTATTTATATTTTTGTGAGTCATGGGTAATTAATTAAAAATGGTTAACTGAAATTTTGTGTATTTTACCTAATCTGGAATCTTAAATTTATATCTCACAAACGGTTGCTCTAAAAATTTCACAAAAATTAGAAATGATGTCTTGATATGTGATGAGTTTACTCTCTAAATTTCATCTAAAATGGAGTTGTCTTGTGCCTGAAATAAATCATAGAGTCAAATTAGTATTTTATTTTTAATTAAATCCACATACATCCTTTTTACAAAATTTCAACTCTCCTAGATTTCTTATCTAAATATCTTTCTGAGATAAATTGCACTCTGATTAATTTGATAACGTGGATTTATTAGGAATTATTTACTCACTGTCACTCTGATTTCACTAAAAAATTCATATTTTGTCAAAAAATTCCAAAAATATTATTATAGTCTTCTTGCATCATGTTTTAGTTCCAGTAATTTTTTCAAGATTTTTGTTTACTGTTTGCGTGAGAAATTGCGAAAAAACCCATAAAAAGTGCGTATTTTTCCTTGTTGCATTTTAACCCTTAAAATTACAAAAAAATGTATTTTGTTTTCATCTCTGGATTAGGACTTTAGGAAAAATATAATTTGGCTGAATTGGATTAATTTAACATTAAAATTAATTTGGCCTTGTTGTATGCTTTCTTAGTGTCGTAATTCAACCGCATCTTGCTTTGTTTTTTGCATAAAAAAATCTAAAAATACCGCACTGAAATCTAAAACCTAATTTTCAAACTAACCCAAAGTTGTTCCTTTGCCTCCCTGTGTTCGACCCCGGACTTGCCCGGGATATAAATTAAGCCGAGACACTCTTCACGGAGATTCTTCTCTCAGTTCTGACCGAATCGCTAAGTACACGTATTACAACGAACACGAATTAAATATCGTAATTAGCATCCCGTCAGTACTCCCAGTTCATTGATCGGAAGCTCATCGGAGCTCTTTTTGAGCTTCGCCGCCACGCAGCTCCGACGCCCCTTTCCAGCTCCTGAAGTCACCTGGGGCTTCGCCGCACCGCCGCGCATCGTCCTGGATATCTTCGAGCCCCCGGAGAGCTTCACCGATGCTAGGAGGATCGGGCAGAGCTGAGCTCCCTTCGCCGGAGACCCGCCAAATCCTCCACAGGTGGCGGAGGTCCGTTGAAGAAGAAGCACTAGTGGTCGTTCGATCATCTTGATCGAACGATTCCGAGCCGTCCACGTCGCCACTCAACCGGAGCATTGGAGCCGTCGGATGCCTCTTGATCCCATGGACAGGAGCGAGCCACGTGGTTACCTCTGGAGGAAGCCACCCACCGTTGGATCCATCTAGATCCAGTGGTTCGCAGCCATCCACGTCGACATCAACATTCAGCCAACAGCGACCGTCGATCTCCATTAGGATCGCACGGTCGTGATCGCGCCACGAAGTCCACATCTGGAGCAGCACATCACAGTTGGATCGATCAGTGATCCAACGGTTCGCATTCAGCCATGTCGCCTGCCACCGACAGCCGTGGGATCGACCTTGATCCAACGGTCTTCATCGCGCCACGAAGACAGGTGCGAGCCTCTTCCCCGACCTCTAGGCTCGGACCACCCGAGGCTAGCCGAGCCTCCCTCCAGACCTCCAGGAGCTCCCGAGCCAAGACCCGAAGCGCACCCACGTGAGGAGCACGTGCCCAGTGGAGAAATTGCATTCCACCCCCAGCATTATAGGTAATTGCATTTGAGTCCCTGTCAGCATGTTTATTTTTATGTAATTTTTATTTCATGTATTGCAAATACACCCCTATATTTGCACGCATCCCTAGGTGTCATTTTACATCATTTTTGAATTATAAAAATTTCATGTTGTTGAGTAACTTGTCCTCTAGCTGTTGTGACACTTCTAATATTTTTGTGGTATCAGTAGATTTTTAAATTAATTAATTGATTGATTTCTGTGTTATTTTGCCCAATTGGAGCTTTTAATTGATAATTAATTCTCCGTAGCTCCAAAAATTCTCAAACAATCGTAGTAGCTCTAGGATAGTTATATTAACCTTGCATAAAAATTTCATGTCATTTGCACGCATATCGAGGCCTAAATAAATTAATTGATTATTTCCTTGGTTTAACTGTAATAGGTTCATTTCACATTAAAATTGAGGTTTGACCATTTTTCTGGATTCCTCATCATTAGATCTATCTAGGATAATTTTTGTTCCTGAAAAAATGTAATTTGATATTTATGAAAATTAAATTAGTGAAAATCACCTTGTAGTATTGTTTAATTCACAGTAAATTCATTTAGTGTCGAAAAATTCTAAAAAAATTAGGGTAGCTTAATTTTACCATATTCCATCATCTGGCTAATTTTCATAATTTTTGGACTTCATTTGATATCTTAACTGGTTTAACTTTAAATTGGCTTGATTTTTGCATGTGTCCTGCATAGAAAATAGAAAAAGACCAAAAATATATTCCCCGAAAATCTCACACTTGGACTTTGCTAAAATTTGACCTAAGGAGACGGATGCCTCCCTTAGTTCGACCTTGGACTTCACCAAGTAAAAAAAATATTGCCATTCGAAATTGACTTATTAAATTAAAAGTGGTTTTTGATTAGCCCTCCCGTTATCCGACTGCAACGAACACTTATAATTAATTTGGACATTAATCTGACCGAATTAACTAAGGGTGCAGGGGCGGCTATCACACACATGCATGTGCTGGCATGCGTGGTCTTGTACACAAGCACACAAACATACAAATATGCACACAAAAGAATAACATAAATATAGACAAACATACATACCAACAGGTGTATATGTAGTTTATACATGCATACACACAATACATAAATACATACATAAACATTGGGAGATACAAATACATACACATATAGATACACATACATATTGATGGAACCAATATGATTGAGGCACGGGTATATGGTATCCATGATTCGAGGAGCATGCGAGGATGTCATTTATGTGAAGAACACGAGCTTTAATAGAAGAGCCCCGCAAATTGTGAAACAAAACTCTAATAGTCTTTCTTCTTGTGCTTCATTACAAATTTTTGTTGATTAGGGATTATCCCTTAGTATGAGGTTACTAGGGGCACACGGATGTGATATATGCTAAAGAGGTGATATTGGTTGGAGTTTCCCTCGGGCCATTCTGTAGGCTTGACCTTTTAGATGCCATTTTTATGCTCAACTTATGTTGCTTGATCACTTTGTGGTTGTAAGTACCTTTCATCTTGGTTCAATTTTGATAATCATAATTACAACTATATTAGTTCTCTACCTTGCTAATCCTTACTACTAGTGAGCGAAATATATCTATTGATAAAAAAAATGAAAATTATTTATTTTTTTATAGATAGTAATATCTATGTAAAAGATATAAAAGATAAGTTACATTAAAAATAAATGTTCACAAAAAAAATCCACCAATTGACTAATCTAGTCGCCTAATCAACTAATCAAGTTGATGCAATCAACAGTTGAAAATTTCATATTGTTGGCACCCAAAAAGGATATAGTTGACTATTCATAAATTTATTTGACAAACTTCTATTTGATCTTTTATGTTTATTGAGCAATTCTCAACGGTTTTTAAATGTTGAGAAGAATCAATCAACTTCTGTTCTTATTCAATCGACTACTCCTCGTTTAGTCATCGAGCATCATACTTCAACCAACTGATTTTCCATCTCATATAACCATTCCATTGATGATGCTAATATGAGTGTTCTAATGCACCCTTTAGAGTTCGTAGTCTCTTGCTAAAGGGGAGAAACATCCCTTAACATCGATAATAAAAAGAGCAGGATCCCTCCTCTTTCCCTTCATCTCTTTCACCACCAACTCATCGGGGTTTCATTTCTACTTGTCTCAATCTTTAGCAGCCAAAAGCACATGAAGTCTCACTTATTTTTAATGCCTCAATTTGCTTTGAGAACAAAATGCTTTATTTTTGATCTTTAATTTCGCTTCGTTCTACTAAGTATTCAGTCTATAATAGTCAAGGAAGTATTATGCCAAATGAACCCATTTTAATTTATGGAAGCGAGGTGGGATCTCATCTGGAGTTGAAGATCCCCGAGCGATCCTCAGAGTGTGAGAATGATGCGCAAAATCACTCTTAGCCTGTCAAATTGTAAGGTAAGTGAAGGTTATGAGAAAAACCTTAAGCACATCATAAAAGCGTAAAGATCGCATCATGTGCGATCGAGAGTGACTACTCACACTAGTTGCTCAGAGCAACAGAATTTTAAACAAAGTTAATGTGACGAAACCTCATGATTCGAGAACACTTCTTGAATCGTTTCATCTAGATCAGAAACGAGTTCAAGGAATATGTTGAACTAAGGATTATGCAGGTCTTGCGTTCCATAAAAGGCGCGAACACAATCGTCGAAGCGACCCACAATAAACTCGAATTCAAACAATAAGTAATCAACAAAATAGATCAAGCAATGCAAAATAAATGTGTAGTTAAAATATGTTATAACTCTAAATAATGTGTGTATAGTGCTAGTATGTAGAGGTCGAACACAGGGAGCAAGGGGATAGACAACAAAAAATGACAGAAGAAGATAAAAATTATTTTGATGTTTTTATAACTATTTTTGAGTTTTTAGCGGGTCAAAATTATTATTTTTATTTTTATTTTTAGTTTCTAATTTTTGTTTTGTTTTAATTTTATATTTTGTGTAAATTTTTTGTATATATTTTTCGATTGTCAATTTTCTTTTTCTCTCTTTCTTTAGATATAAGATATATATAATATAGATATAACATAAATAATAAAAATACTTAAAATATAAGCTACAAATAAAATCAGGGAAAACCGTAAGGTACAATCCTTATTTTTTTAAGTTCTAAAACATATATTTAGTATTTATAATACTAATAATAATAATTTTATTAATATTTTAAGTAAATATAGATTTATAGATAGGCATTGAATTTTATATTTATCGATGTATCTATAATGCTAAAAAATCACAAAGTAAAATATTTTTGTCTTTTTATATTTTTGGTATGTTTTTGTAAATTTTCTTTTAAATTTTGCTATTTATTTTGATCTTTTAATTGAATAAAAAAGTATAAATAGTGACTTGTAATATATAGCCAACTTGTTTTGGATTTAAAAAATATCTAAATAGCTCAAAATTTTATAGCAATTTTTGGATATTTATGATTTTTTATTGTTAGAGAGGTTTTGCTATTTTTTGTATTTTTAATTGAATAAAAAATGTAAAAACAGTGCCTTGTAATATATAGCTGACTTGTTTTGGATTTCAAAAATAGCTAAACAGATCAAAAATTTCTAAAACTAATTTTATAGGTAATATATATAATAAATAAGATAAAGAAACTAAAAATTTATTTTTTACATTTTTACGATTTTTTATATTTTTTAGGGTTAGAAAGTTTTTGCATCCAACTACGCCTATGTTATATGGAGATGGTTCTTGATCGAACGATGCATGCGCTAGTTGGAAGAATAGACGAAGAAGACGAACCCTAGGAGCTTTGGTCCTTGATCCAAGGTGACTCTAGCCACCCGAAATGCTCCTAAGTGATTCAACTGAAGGCTCCCTGCGTCGACTGGAGGTCTCAGAAAAGTCCAGGACCCATCGAGGTGGTCTTGGTGCTCAGAGACATGCGGTGGACCCAGAGCTGCCTTAGCTAGACAAAAACCGGCCCAAAGGGTACTCAAGCGTTAGGACATGCAAGATTAGACATGCCAAAGAAAATAGAATGTCTTGGGCTATTCTTATTGTGGAATGAGTAGAGAGTGGAGTCGGGCAGAGGCCTTCCGATGAACAACAGCGTAGGAAGACCAGATGTCCTGATCTTGAGAAGATTGGGGTGAATGGAGGGGTACATGGCATAAAGGAAGCGATGAGGAAGAAAATGAGGGCGTTCGACGGGTTGGAGAATGTCGTGAGGTAGCAGAATCACTAGATCGAACAGAGCTTCGATGAGCTTTGAATTGGAGATTTAATGGGAAATAAGCAAAAATGGTTGAAATGAAAAGATAAATTATGGTAATTTAAGAACTAGGAGTAAAAAGAAAATAAAACTATTGCTCAACCTCACTAGAGAAGGAGCCAAGGTGGAGTTCCGCTAGGCTACTCCTTCGACGCTCGGATCTCTTCCTCCGAGCTTCTTCCTTTACACCAGATGCTTGGGCAAAGCAGCTTGTGTCACATGTGTCACCAGCAACCTCGGGGACCAAAAATATTGGGGATTTCGAAGCTGAAGTGGGATCTAAAACAAATCAAAGTGGGTAGAGGGTATATATACATGTGTTTCTTTGACCATAGATCCTAATCGTAGCAATGATCCGTCGATGGAGAAATCGAAGGGCATGAAAGACTAAAGAACAATGATCAAAAGTTGAGAAGTAATCAAGTCAAAAGTAAGAAAGCAAACTCAGGGAAAAATCAAGGAAATTCAGCGGCCAACAGTTCTGACAGCCCTAGGGAGATGGTGACTCAGTTGACCTGTGTGTCAACCGAGGACCCACTCCCATTGGGCCACGCCAACCACAAAAGGAGAAAATTGGAAAAAAAATAAAAACTAAATCTAAATATAAAATTAAATGATTTGTTTAATTTTTATTTAAAATATGAAAATTCTTTATTATTTTATGTAATATTTTAATCTGATTTTTTTATTTTTACAAGTTTATTTATTGTATGCTACTTTTTGTACGTACATTTATAGGCATATTTACCTATGTATAATATATTTTATTTTTTTTTGTATTTTGGATTTTATTATTTTATATATCATTTATTTATTTACAGCTTATTTGAATCCATATAAACATATTTTTATTATATTTTTCAGAAGTTATAGACACACCCAAATAAATTGGTATATTTATTATATAGGCATATGTATACATAATTCATCTATATATTTTAATTCACTTATTTTTTATTGTCTTTACACTTGTTTTATTTTATTTTAATTATGGCATCATATATTATTTAAAAATCATAAAATATTAAATAGTGAAAAATATAGAGGGTAAATAAAATGATTATTTTATTCAGGTATGATGCGCAATAGGGATCCAAAACCTAACTTTTACTTAACTTCAAATTTAGTGAAACCACCCTTCCTTAAATAACTAAATAAAAGTTATATAAATTAAAGGTGATTTTGGTGAATTTTGAGTTCATATGAAGAAGACACATGTATGTGAACTTTGGATTTTGACTTTTTATTTTGAGTGCATAAAGCATATTGTGCAATATTTTTAGATGAAATAAATTTTGTAATTTTCTATGTACTTTTATCTACAACTTTCATGTACATAGTTTATCGGTTTGATTGTAAATAAAAATAACAAATCCCAAATTGGACTTATTGATGCATGGAAAATTAGAGTTTTCATTGTATTCTCGGGCCTTATCTCCCCTACTTTATTCCTTGTCGACCCAGTCATCATGATGGCTAGGTCTCGAGATTTAGGATCATTCAATACCTATGGTGTTTCATTTCTTTTTATTTTCTTTTCTTCATTCTTTATTTTGGCTTTAAATATATTATTTTAAATAACAGTTACAATGTAAATAATGAAGGTTATTTTATGCAAAATAATGATATTACATGCATTTAGGTAGATCTTAAAGGCCTAAATGAATGAATAAAGGTGATGAAATGAATATTCATCACTACCTTATACTTGCCTTTGCTAGTCCACAGCAAACACTTATGCCTATAAGTGCAGAGAAAGAGAATAAAGAAAGAAAAAGAAATAAATTGGATTGATTTTAACTTCTAAACATGTCTTCATAAAATCAAAGTTTGGGGCTATGTCGGACCCTAAGTTAGGATTAGGCGGAACCTTATTGGAAAGCGGACTTGAAAATCAATAATCTCTAAGAACCACAAAATCCTGCCCAAGTCTCCTTAAAAACTAGGTCAGGACAAGTCGATGTCATATGCAATTCCTTATGACTATGAGTCTATCTTGTACAGTGTCAGTGATATGTAGCTCCTCTTAGTGAAGCGGTAAAAGTCAAGCTTCTCCAACATGGTGTCCCTACTTCCGCAATCCAGCTACTCTTTCCTAAAGAAGTGGGGTATTCCCTTCTATGTTTGAGTACAACCGGCTCAAGAAGAGGGGGTGGAAAAGAGAACAGATGGTAGACGTTGTAGCTACATATCCTAGGATGCTTGAATAGTGTAACCAAGTCATCCGGATGTAGGCTCACATGGATACTTTGACTTTGAAGCTCAAGCTCTCTTATTGACAATATGTATATGCATACTCCGACGGGAATTAATTTTTCTTAATTTTTACTTATTAGTTTTTTTAGTGTTTTTGATTTTGCACTTTTTTTATTTTTATGTATTTTTTATATAATTGCAAAATTTACAAACAAAATTTTTCCTCTTAAGCCAGTAGACTATCCATCTTTTGAAGCATTATTGCAACCCACGACCTGCTATCATTAGATCTCATTGCTAGTGGATCGGGTTGGGGTACAATGGCCCCGGATTGTAACATCTCATGCTTCCATTTGCTAGTGTCTCATGTCGACAAATGTAACCCTCTACCACTTCAACTCAGTTGAGCAAAGTGTAAGGTGTATGTGTGCAAGTTAGGGCACTATTGACAAGAGTTAAGCATGTGTTCTGAAATATTCTACTTAGATAGTCAAGACGACACTGAACCTAGTCTTGTGGTCTCAAAGAATTAAGTCTAGCAGACCTGAAGTGCCTCAATTCTAGTTCCTATACGGTTCTTTTGATTAAATGGATTAAGATCCAACCAAGCTCCAATCCTCGGATTTTTTTAGTTCAATTGTCATTATCAATCTGAAAAATGCAAATAATATTTATAATTCAAGGAAATATTTTTGTGATGCAATTTTCTAAATTTGAACTTTTCTGGATTTTTGAAAAAGTTTTGTAAATTTTTATGTAATTTTTAAAAATAAAAAGGTTAGAAAGAATTACGTGCAAATATTTACACTAGAGTGCTTTTTGTATTTACAAGGGTGATGGTTTACTTTACATAGGGAATTTACAAGTCAGATGTTTGCTATTATTATAGGATTTATGTACAGATTTTACGCACTTTTTATAAGGATTTTATTAGGATATTTATTTCCAAAAGGTTCTCAAAAACATTTGATAATTTACAAACATTTTGAAAACTTATTTTTATAGATACTTTTTTATAAACATTTTTACAGACATTTACAAACCTTGAAAAATATTTTGCAAATAGTTTCCAAACATGATATATAGATTTCTTAAAAGTTTTTTCAACCATTTTTCAAATCATTTGCAAATATATTATTAGAACTTTCATTTACATAAATAAAATAAAATTTTAAAACAAAATAATTTTATAAAAAAATTGAAAATGTTTTGCAGATTTTTTCCAAATAACTTTCAAAAGATTTTTCAAATAAATTTTCAACCATTTTTTAAATAATTGCAAAATATTTTAACTGATTTATTACGAGTATCTGCAATAATTTTTGATGTGTTTTATTAATTATCCATATTATTGAAAATACAGAAGTATGAGTTATGACTAAATTATATACAACATATATACAACCCGCCTATACTTAGCTTGAGCTTTGTCCTCATAGATCAGAGAGAAAACAAGAAGACCTAACTCGAACTAAGTACAGAGGAGTCTATACAACAATATCTAAAGAATCAAAGAATGAGAAGTTTTCCATCCCCCTATATTTAGGATGAAATAATCCTAAGTATAACAGACTGTATACAAGGTGAGGAGTGTCAAGGGTGAGAATGTACGAAATCATCAGCTCAACCTATCCCCCCTATACTTAGGGTGAAATATCCATAAATATAGAAAGAATATCAAGAGTTGAAGGGATAGGCGAGGGATCAATAAATGAATAACTCCGGGTGCTCACCCCCTATACTTAGGACAAAGTACGTCCTGAGTATAACAATGATGAAAGGGGTAAACACCTTTTTGGAAGAAAAAGAAAAATGAATAGGAGAAGAAGAAAACATAAATTATTTTTGTGATTTTGCTGCTCATGTGTCTGATCCTTTGGACTCTGGGAGCCCATCTTGAACCACAACTTCGATTGAATAGACAACATATAACAATGTGTCATGCTCTAAGTACGGCTTCAACAACTATCCGTTGACTACAAAGGGTTGTGCATTGGGTGACAATTCCGATATGAGAAGGCTTCTGTTGTCATTCATAACTTTCACAATTAATGACCCAATCCATTTGTTCTTCAGCTTTCCTGGAAAAATCTTCAACTTTGCATCAAATAACCACACCTCATGTCTAGGTTCGAAAATCTTCCTACGGATGTGTTTGTCGCACCATCGCTTGACTTCCTCTTTGTACATCAGAATGTTATCATATGCATAGTCTCTGAATTCAAGCAATCTGTTCAGATCAACTTTGTGATTTTTCCAGCTCCCTCGAAATAAGGGTTGCACATGTTCAATGCCCATAATGATTTGTGAATAGTTCCATGGGTAGGTGGCAGGTTTGCCATAGACAAAGTGGTAGGGAGGCATGCCAAGAAGAGGCTTGTACGCTATTAGATATGAAAAAAAAACTAAATCAAGTAGTTGCAACCAGTTCTTCCTGTCTGGGCATACAAGCTTCTGTGGCATGGTTTTGATCTCCCTATTTGAGCATTTTACCAAGCCATTTGATTGAGGGTGGTACATCACTACAACACGATGTTCGATGTTGTATTCTTTGGTCAACTTCTTGACTCTTTGTTGATAAAGTGGCTCCCCCAGTCAAATATGAGAATCTTTGGTATCCTAAATCGTAAAATGATGCTATCTTTCGGGAAATGATATGCTATGAGACTATTAGCGGAGCAGGGATTGCTTTCACCTATCTGCTGACATAATCGACGATGAGAAAGATGTATTCAAATCCTTGAATGTTAGGAAATGGCCCCATGAAATAAATACCCTAGGGATCGAAGACGTCGGATATTTGAATGCATTTCAGAGGCATTGTGTCTCGCATACTCATATGTCCGATCAATCACTGACGGTCGGTACATCTTCACATAAGCATATGCATCCTTGAACAAAGTAGGCTACGAAGGCCACATTGAAGCACTTTCCTTTCGTCCTCTTTCTAGAATGGTATCCACCGGCTTCAAACTATCAGTGGTCTAGGACACCCATTATTTCCTCCTGAGGTATGCACCTCCTCCAGATGCAATATGTGTCCTCTCTAAATAGATGTAGATCCTCTCACTAGTAGAAGTAAATGTTTGCCAAGAACTTATCAAGTTTGATTTTTGGCCAGTCTGGTAGAGTCTTCTTGGAGACAAGGTAATTCACGATATATGCATAACAAAGGAGAGATGTTATAGATAAGATTGCCTCATCTGGAAAGGTCTCTGTTATGGGAATCAAGTTATGCTTAGGAAGTTCTATTTCAACAATTATGGAAAGGTGATCTGTCACCACATTCTTGATGCTTGGTTTGTTACAAATTTCCAGGTTAAACTCTTAGAGTAGAAGAATCCAACGAATTAGACGAGGTTTGGCATCTTTATTTCTTTGTAGGAACTTGGGGGTAGAATGATCATTGTAGATAATAACCTTTGATCCGAGGAGGTGTGATCTAAATTTTTCCAGCACAAACACTATGTCTAGAAGATTTTTTCTCTATTACCGTGTAATTTTTCTGTGCTTCGTCAAGTGTTATGCTAGAATAATGAATCGCAAATGGCAGCTCATCTCATTATTGTCCTAACACAACATCAATTAGAGTCTAATGCATCCGTCATGATCTCAAAGGGTAAAAGACCAACCGACGACTGTAGGACATGAGCATGTGTGATCAAGTCCTTCAAGAGATTGAAGGATTGGAAGACCCAGTCATTGACCACAAAATCAACCTCCTTACCAAGCAACCCCGTCAACGGTCAAGCAATCTTGTTGAAGTCTTTAATGAAGCTGCGATAGAAATCGACGTGCCAAAAAAACGAGACTTGCTTGAGATTTGTGGGTGGTTCAAGTTTGGAAATAACATTCACCTTGGATGGGTCAACCTCCATGAGACGTGCGTAGATGATGTGACCCAGCATGATTCCTTCGATTACCGTGAAGTGACTCTTCTCCCACGATATTAAAAGGTTCATCTTACAACATCTTTTCAATACTCGATTTAAATATCCAATGCATTGGTCAAAACTATCTCCATAGGTCGAGAAGTCATCCATGGATACTTCAAGAAAACTTCCTACCATATTAGCAAAAACTACCAACATGCATCTCTATAAAGTAGTTGATGCATTATACAAACCAAAGGGCATGCATCAAAAGGCATAAGTTATGAACGTGCATGTGAAGGTAGTCTTCTCTTGATCATCTAGTGCAATGGTAACTTGATTATACCCAGAGTAGCCATCAAAGAAGCAAAAGTATTCATTCGCACCGATCTTTCAACTATCTGGTCGTGAAGGGCAATGAGATGTAATCCTTCTTAGTTGCAAGATGTAAGTATATATAGTCCACACAGATGCGCTATAAGGTCGGCACTCGGGTCAGAATCTCCTCTCCTTTGTCACTTGTGACAATGGTGATACTAATTTCTTGGACACTACATGTACGGGACTCACCCATTTACTGTCAGAGATGGGATAGATAAATCAAACATCACACCATTTTGTAATTTCTTTCATGACAATCTCCCACAGATTTGGATTCATCTTCTCTGAAATTCACATGAGAGTTTGCTATTTTCTTCAAGATAGATGTGATGAAAGTATAATAACAGATTTATCTCATGCAGATCCGCAATATTCCAGTCAATATCCTTGCAGTTTCTCTCAAGAACCTCAAGCAGATGAGATTCTTGTTCTTGGTCAAATGTGAATTGATAATGATCGGATGCATATCTAGCTTACTCGCAAGGAAGGTGTACTTCATGTTGGGGGGTAGAGGTTTCTACTCTGGGGGAGAAGGAATCGGCTTCGTGGTGACTTCAGAAACTAAGGCAGGTGTATGCTTTTTCAACTGTATGTTTCCAACACTATGCATTAAAACTCGAGATTCAGAATATCACACATATTTTCAACCATTTCATCCTGCTCAAACGAGGATGATTGTTCAAAAATCTCAGAATGACCATCGGTGAAGATCTCATGAGCCAAGACATCAGGAAATTCTACTACGCTTTTCGGACCCTCCTCATGAGAGAGGAACACCATGGTTAAGACAAGCATCCCTGGTTTTCTCTTTTTGTAGCTTGGACGCTTTGTTGTACTTGCCTCTTTGATCCCTTATTTTACTGTTGGCATATACTCCATGTCTTTCAACAATGGCATTTCAAGAATAATATTTTGCAAAAATTTGATAATCTTAGGACCAAACAAAGTATTTTTCAAATTTTTTACGATTTTTGCTTTAATTGCTTATGAAAAAGGAATATTTACATCAGAATAAATTGTTTATTGTAAAAATGTATCCATATATTTGTTTACAGGTAGATGGAAAAAAGAATCAAATCATATACATGTTATGGACCAAAAAATGGTGTAGTCTTAGCTCCTTCGAGTGATGCTAGTTCGGCTGTGGAGGTTGGCCTATTCGTTACGGACATGTCTTTACCTTGATCGCTGCTATATTTTTGTATTTTTGAACTTTCTTCATTTTTTGTCTTTTTGGTGTTAGTGATGTTGCTCCATCAAAAAATATTTGGCCCCATCGGCTGATTGGTTGAAGATTCGCCATCGGATTCTTTGTTCTTTCCCTTTGTAGTTATAGATGACTTCAATATCCTACTGCTCCTGAGAGTTACATCATTAGACAAAACAGCAACATTTCTGCCTAATTTAGGTTGAACAATGCAAACTACCTACTCCTTGTGACGAAAATTATTTGGATTTGCTTCGACCTGGGCCGGAATGGCAGTTTTTGTGGTTGTCTAGTCGTCGATCTTTTGTCTCATCTCAACCACGTTCTTTACGAGTTGGGACAAATAGTCTAGAGCAGGGTTGGGCTAAGTGGACTTAGAAGATTTGGTTGGATGAGACTGTTGGCTCTGCTGATAGTTCATGGGAGGCTTCTACTAGTAACCCTGAGAATACTGAGGAGGAAGAAGAGAAGGATACCGATGTTGGTATTACCGGGTAGATTATTAGTGATGATATGGGGTAGCTAGTTGATGATAGTTATGTTAACGGTATCCAGATTGCTGTTGATAATTCTACCTCTAGAAGTATCCTTGTTACGGAGGCTGCTACTGCTGGGCTTGGTTGAGCTGATATGTCCACACCCTTTGCTGATGGTGAAATGGTATGTTGGCATGGTTGTGACCTATGTCCTTGACGATGAGTCGGTTGTTGTTTGTTACTCCAAATGCCATTCACCTCATGGATGAATGCTGGAGGTGGGGAATAAGACTCGGTGTACTAAGGTTGGAACTCAGATGATAAGAAAACGACCATCTGTGTCTACAGCTATGGAGGCTACGACTCGAGGGCATGCATGTAGTATACGTGATGGATTGGGGGCTGATTGGGACTCGACTAAGGAGATTGTGGCTATGTATGCTCCTTCTTCTCAGTTGGAGGCTCAGGTGCGGCTGTTATTGCATTTGCAGACACTAACAGTGTTCACCAACAACTCCAGCTACTTGGTGGTGACATCGACCTTGTCCAGGCCCTTCATGGGTTGCTCGATCCCAAAAAGCTTATCAATGTCCTTTGATCTCTTCTTGATAATGTACACTTTGGACAGGTGACTCCCGATAATTCTCAGAGTTCTCAAACATGTCCACTTCTTGGGCATCCTCCATATTAACTTTTCGTAGAGAATCTGTGGCTATGGAGGAAATTTGAAGGAATGAGAGGAGGAAATGCAACCTGTCCTTCGGCCATTTCCTTAAATATCTACCATATCACATCCTTGTACTTATTAAAGTGAGACCCTCCACAGGCAACATCAACCAAACATTGACTACTTTCAACGAGACCCCCGAAGAAGTTCTGGACTAGAATGGTCTTCGGTATGTCATGATGGGGGCATTTCTCTATAAGATCATTGAATCTCTCCCAGGTCTTGTGAATAGACTCTTGGGATTTTTGGGAGATGTTTGTTATCTTGGAGTGCATAATATTGAGGTAGTCGAGAGGAGAATATTTTGTGAAAAAATACCGATTTTAGATCCTCCCAAGTCATCACCACTTTCCCCAAGTGATTGATCCAGTGGAGAGCCTTGTCTTGAAGGCTGAAGGGAAAGCAGTGATCTTGATTACACCCAACAGGATGTTGGGGTAATGAGTGGTGATGCAGATGCATCCAAAATGTTTCAGATGGACGTAGGGTTCCTCGGTTGGGTTCCAGTGGAAATTAAGGAGCAGAGAAAGGAGCTGAGGTTTCAACTCAAAATGTTTGTGGATCTGCGGGATCTAGATCCACTCGGTGATGCGACCAGACCCAAGGTTGTATGTCTGCTTCAGAGTGGGCTTGGGCCGACCTCTCCTTTCTTCTCCCTCACCTCCGTAGTGTCCATCTACATAGTAGTAATGTTCATCATAAGGAATATCATCATCACCGTGTCTTGGATTGTCTCCTCTCTCTTTTGGTCTCTTCCTTAGATCGTTTAACATCTCTTGGAAAATGACCTGAGTAAGTGCTTGGTCGATCAGATGATGTTGGATTGCCTGAATAGAGGCTAGTAACATACTGTTGACCTCGTTCTGACTCATTACATGCTCTTGGTTTTCGATGAATCTACATTTCATCATCTTTATTCATTTATTTTAGCACAAAATATCTTATAAAACACCTATATATATATATTAATAAATCAATATTCATACTAACCTGCATCTTGGAGAAAATATTGCATATTTATCATTTTTTAACCTAAATAAATAAATAAAGGAAAAATAAAGAAAATAAAAGATTGTAAATATGTAACAGATACAGGCCGAATCAACCCCAAGAGACGGTCAAGACTTGACCAGATCGACAAGGAATTAAATAGGGGGGATAAGGCCAAAAACACCAAAAATATACTCGATAAAATTCTTCACGTGTATAGTATTGTCTATAATACAAAAATCTTTAATTATTTTATCACATAACCCTTTGTAAATAATCATGATAAAAGTCTCTTATAAATAGCCAAAAATATTTACAAAATAAATATGTGTATATAGTGTAAATAATCATACTCTCCATAAGCCACAAAAAGTACAAACTTTCCAAACCGATATCTTCTCCACCTAAACTCTAATTTCATCAAACTCACTCTCATTGTACTCCAAATTAAATTATAAAATGGAGGTGATTTCATAAAACTTTGAGTCAAGGAGTGAAATGTTGCCATTTAGGGGTATTATTGTATATTATACCTATACATACATACACTACATTTATATATTATTTTTCAATGCATAATTATGAATATTATATTTTTCATTACTTGCAAATATTTTATTTGACCCATATAAAATACAAATAAAAATTACAAAATCAAAAATCAATAAAAAATAAAATAATGTATTTATTGTATATGTATCATGATGTACATATTGTACCTTTACATATTAAATTAACCTCATAAAGTAACTCATAAAAATTAAACAAAAATATAATTAAAATACTTGTATATTATTGTAAATAAATAAAATACTCCATATGTATATATGTATAAAAATCATTAACTAAAAATCGAAATACTCTATATATCGGTATGCATACTTGTAAATAATACCGTATATTTATTTTAGCTGTTATAATTATATTATTTATTTAATTTAAAATCACCAAATATTTTAAATTATTCCTAACATATTTTCCCCCGTCAATTCCTTTGAGTTTCGGTCTTGCGACTGTACTCCCCGGGCGGAGTCTTTCACGCGTTAGCTGGGCCCCTGATCCGCGTGGAAAGTTTCCCCTAATTTAGACTTATTCCATGCTTGCTACTATTGGCCAGCCCATGTCAACTCTTTAGCCCAAGCCTTCCTCCACTAACCTCGCCTCTACTCACATCTTCTCGTATTTTTCTCATGTGCAACACTTCCTAACGTCTCCTACACCCTTCTCCGATTCTCTTGATCGTTCAAACCCCTTCACATCACTACCTCAGATCCATTCATAATGCATCTAATCTCGCTCCATTCGAATTTCCAAATTAGTCGCGTTTCACATCTATAAATATTGGCCTCCTCCTCCAGTGAGAATTTAATCCACCGTTGGCACATTATTCACCTGAGATTGTGTGGCAGAAGAGTCTCTTCGGTAAGAGCAAGGAATTCTTCCAATTAGGAGCATTATAAGGGCATCAATGGTTGCGATTCGACCACTCACCATATTCCTCCATCGCAAGTTCCGCTTCTCTGCCTTCAGTGTAAATCGAGGCATTATCTCCCTTCCTTCCAGTCCATATGTAATCATAGATAGTTTGTCTTTAATTTTGCACTTTTGATTCTCTCTTTTAATCTTTGTTTTAGCTTAGAACTGTCAACCATCTCAACCTACGATCCCCAGATCAAAGGAGCTCCGATCATCTAAACCATGTCTCGATCATGCCAAAACTTTCATCCAATCTTTCTCCAACCCATTCACCCTTTGACCACCTCCAGATCCTCTCAGTTCTGGAGAACAATATCGTTTCAGACCATCTACGCCAGAGATTCCCATTCAATCCCATTTCTTATGATTTTATCCTAATTTCTTGACAGGAGTAAACCTCCGAGCATAGGGCATCCTTTGCAGATCAAAGTAACTCTGGGAACATGTGTAGAGCAAATATTAGGACTTGAAGGAGGTTCCTGGAGAATCCATTCCCTAACAATTTTTACGAAGATCCAAGGTGTGCATTTGATGCGAAATCGAAGGAGCTTCGAATTGAGACCGATTTGAAGAGAAATAGAGCCGAGACGAGAGAGTATCAGTCGATCGAAGATTGCTAGGGACCACCTGCTCTCTTGTTCATCCAAATGATCTGATAGCAGCACGAACAAGAATAGAGAACCGATTTAGATTTCGACCATTGAATTTTCCCCAAAGTTGAGCCATGGATTAAAGTCTCCAGATTTGATCCATCCACCCACGTGAATTCATCGTCAATCATTTGATCAGATTTCCAAAAAATGAGAAGCCTTTCACGCCACGTCAATAAAGGGTAACTTTGTACCCAAGCCCCTGTCATTTATTTTATTAGTAAATAAGTTCATGCGAGGACACATGTCTTTATGTCATTCTTTGAACATTTGCACTTTCATCCTTCACTTTTATATACAATTTGATCCCTTTTAAACTACAATCATGCTTATCACGTGATTTCTTAGGATAATTGCAATAACAGTATTGAATTTATGTGTTACTGTTTGGACCTTGAAGTTATTTTATTTAAATTTTAGTCCAATCCAATGGGGCATACGTGACTTGGCGTGTGACATTTAGACAAATTACATAGTTAACCTGTCCAGTTTTTGTAAATCTTTAGTCCGTAAACATTAATTTTCTTGCATTTTAGTTGTTGTCAGCCTGCATATTTATGTTGCATGATTAAAATCAAGTAAAAATTATCAAATGATCATAGAAAATTTCATAATATTTTTTAATGGTTCCTATTATCTCATCCTTTCATACATAATTTTTATTTTGCATTTTCTTTAGTTTTGTTATTTATTACCATTCAAAAATAGCATAAAAACATCAAGTTTGGATTTAGAATTCATAAAACATATAAAAACATTTTAAAAATTATAAAAAATGCATGTTTGCATATATTGTGTTGATTTTATTTCTAACCGATTTTCATATTTTTATCAACTGTAAAAAGCATAGAAAATGTAGAACAACTAAAAACAATAAAAATTGATAAAAAATTATAGAAAATTCCAAAAAATTATAAAATCCCTCTCTGGAAAATACAAAAATATGTCTTTATATTTTTCATCCAATTTTGACATTAGTTATTATTTTTAAAAATCCAATTACTTCCAATTTGTTCCATGTCTACTTCATTTCATGTTTTTTAATTATTTAAAGGTTTTTAAAATTGTAAAAAATATTGGAAAAATAACAAAAACATTAAAATATTATAAAAAAACCCAAAACAATTTTGTCTTAATTTTTTGTACATCCTTGATATATGTGCAAAATGCAAAAAGAATGCATTATTTTGTTGATTTATTTCCTTTATTTCATAATCTACAGTTTTAAAAATACATCTTTTGAAAAGTTAAAAATATAAAAAATATATAAAATCATAAACCAAAAAATATAAAATTAAAATCTTAGCATAATAATAATATAAAAAGAAAATTAAGCATAGTGTGCATTGAGATTCCTTTATTCTTTGTATTGATTTTTCAATTATTAGAATAACCCTTAGGATTTTTGTAGCCTCCTTAAATTTAATCATGTTGCTATAAAGGTAAATTAAATAACAATTTTCTCTTGCTTCATTTTTGTAATTATTTTGGCTTGGTAAGTAAATAAAATTTTTATTGATGCTTCTTTGGGTTGCAATGACACATGTAATTAATTCATCTAAATTAAAAGCCTGAGTTTAGCACTCAACAAAATGGAGTCATTGCCGGGGAGGCATGACGAGGGTAGTTAGGTTTTTCATTTGACCTACTATTCTTGATTGTAAGTTTCTGTTTATATTCTTCCACATTCTTTAATTGTTCATATTCATTTTGTTTGTTCAAATTCATTTATCTTGCTCATAATTTTATACTTGTGTCTCTTACACATTCTTTATTTCCTCTTTCTTATGAGGGTATGGCAAGCAAGGGTGGCATTCTTAGGAGTGATATTGCACCCAAGCAAAGTAGAGGTAGCTTGACTCTTCTCGAGTTGCAAGAGAGCGTAAAAGGTGGAGAAGAAGATTTAGCGGAGACTATTCATTGGAGCATAGATATCTTTAGATAGATTTCAGTATTTTTGTTTATTTCATGCAAAAACTATTGTAAAAAGGAATTCATTTATTGCAAGGTCTATTTCGCCAAGTGATGATGCACTAGGGAGACCTCACCGATTTTATTTTTCATCGGTTTATTTTTATTTGTTTCACGAAGTTTTCTGCACGAAGCCACTAATGATTGCTTTATTAACTTGTTTGAGGTAGGTAATTAATTATGTCCAAATCTCTAAACAAGAGTTTCTATACCTATAGAGTAGAGTGTATTGAACTTAGTCAAATTAATTGGTTCTTTCCCGCTTTTTGCTAGGATGGTCCATGTGCATTATTTAGGTTAGTTTTATTTCTTATATTTAAATTCTCACAGATCAGCCTGCATGTAGAGTGCTACCGGCAAGGTACACATCTCTAACCCCTGCATGAGTCATTGTATTTAATCATGCATTGGCTTTTCCGATTTCCACCTTTGTTTTCACTCACATAAATTAAAAAGGAAATTGGAGACTCGATAGGTGATTCATGCAAACATATTCAAAAAGAGTGATAATTTCATTAAACGGGGTATGCTAAAGAAAACTCAACCTAAAAATAAACGTAAAGGAAAAATTCCTTTTTTTTGGGAGAGTAACCCCCCATTGTTTGATTTTAATTGCAAGTGAGAGAGTGACGAACACTAAGATAGAGCCATGTCAGTATTTTCATATAGACTACTGGTTCTATAAAAATGATTAGCTACTTCTTAGTGAGGAAATGCGGGTAGCCCGTAAACGGCCCGAATTTCCTTAACAAAGTAGGAGGATTTAGAGGACACTTTATAAGGCTCCATACTCAAGTAACAAGTAACCGTATTTTTACCATCTTTTCTTACTTCGATACTGGCTGAAAGTAGGTGCAACTAATCATTAGAACTTGGCAAGTCTATAGGAGAATACATGCACCTAATAGCTCGCTAACTCTTTCTAATATTGTATTCTCACCAAACTCTAAAAATTGACAAGATAATTGACCGAATCTTCACGATTTTCACATTACATTGAGTTGGTGAATTAGGGCTTTGTACTGTGTCTTGATTGCTAGTGCTAGATATCCTTCCACGTAATTTGCATCTTCTCTCATTTTTTCTCTTGTATTGATCTTCGTGCTTTCACATACTGCCAATTTATTTCGAAGATGTCAGACCAGAGTATTTCTAGTTCAGACTTTACGAACTCATTCCACACTTTGATTCGTTCACCTTCTATTCAAGGAGACTTACTTCTCGAATATTCCTCTTTCTCCACTTCACCCTTCACCTCATCCATCAACTCACTTCTTGAGATTGGCTCTAATATCAAACTAGTATGTGAAACTTAATCGTTTCCAAGGACTAATCGAGTGTCATGCACATTTTCAAAGTCGTATACAAGACACTTGATGCCACCAAAGGGAAAGGGAACCATGTCGGAGCAGAGCGAGATCAACAACACAATGTTAGCCTCTATACAAGCCATCCAAGCATAGTTGATAGAGAAGGTTGACATACATGCTGGACTCAGAGATATGATTCTCGAACCAAGGAACCACCGAAATGATAGGAGGGAGAATAATAGAAACCCTGGAGGTGGGAATGAGGGAGAAGACCCTTTGATAGAACTTGTGTCTAAGATTACACTAAAAGATGCATACAATCTAGGGACAGGAGAGACAAATTCATGGATTCATATCCCTACGATTCATGGGAATTTTGAGCTTAAGCCCATAATTTTACCACTTCTCCTAATATTCCATGGGAATATTATGAAGAACCTTATGTACATCTCCAATAGTTTGATCGCATTTTTGGAACAATACACTACATGAATGTCCCATTAGAGGTAATGAAGATGATGGTCTTCCTGTTCAGTCTGATGGACAAAGCTTTATATTGGATAAATCACTTGGGAAATGTTGTTACTACTTGGGAAGAGTTGAGGTTCACATTTATGAACAAATATTACCTTCTCGGACGACTCAACCAAATGCGATCCTTGATTGATATATAACTTCTCCCAGATGTCCCATGAGCCTATTCACGAGATGCGGGAAAGATTCAAAGACCTAATAGAGAAACTCCCCCATCACGATATTCCAAAGATAAGACTTGTACAAAATTTCTTTGTGGGTTTAAGCATAGAAAATTATAAGCTGGTCGATGCCACTTGTTGGGAAGTCACTTTAACAAGGACGAGGATGTCATGTATCAAATCTTTGTGGATATGTTAGAGAGCTTAGCAACTCTTTCTTCTTCACGTGCTTTTCAGAAAGCACCCCATCACCTCTCCTGCAGTACCACACAAGGCAGTCAATATGACGGCATCACATGAAGTGGATAGAGTGGACAGTTCTGATTTGACCCTCATTGGGAACCACCTATTCAAAGTGGCAATCATTGAAAAGCGATCCAAGGAACTTGAGAGCTCTAAGTGATCAAAAAGAGGATGAAGAACCTGAACAAGTTGGACGAAATTACAAAGCGCTTGGAAATTCTTGTAAGTATAATCAGTGTTGTCCACAATGCAAGTGCATCAGCTAGCACCTCTACTAAGGAGAATACTTCTTATTCACGACAGGGCATGGTGGCCTTCCATTGTTCAGCTTGTATATTATGTGCAGACTCCAGACCAGGTCCTGCGGCAGTCACAACAAATAGTGTTGTACCATCAAGAAATCTTATATATTCTCGAGCAACTGGCTCCACCTCCACCTATCATTTAGGAGGTTAACAATATCTGTTTTGACCGTGAGTGTAATCACTCCCAGCCATCAAGGCAAGGCCTGCTGAGTTCACAGTAGGGTCAGAGACCCGCCTACCATTTTCATGGAGGCATACAACAACAGTACTAGCACCAACAGTTCTAGCCTCACTATCAATCTCCACCACAATTCCAAAACTAGAGACAAGGCCAGCCACAGTAGCAACCTGCATATTTTCCTCATCCTAACCAACAATAGATTGCATTTTATGGACAATACCAACATCCTCCTCCTCATTATTAGCATCAATATGGTTACCAACAACCTCCACACTATCAATCTCAACGACAACCAGTCACTTAGCATCATGAGGCCCCTTCGTTGAATCCAACACTGGATCAGCTCTCACTGTCCATGGAGAACATGAACGAACTGATTTAGAGGATCGATGACCTGACCACCACCAAGATATTGATCCCAACATAGGTCGAAGCCAACCAAAATAATTTCCGACACAAGGAGCAAGACAATTGCCCACCCACACTTGAGATAGGTATGGCCCTTGAATTTACATGTTTATCTGACACCATTCATCTCAGGAGTGGTAGGATATTGCAACTACCTACTAACCACTTTGGGTTGGGAGATAGAACCATTGACAAAGCATTATCTTCCACATCATCTCCTTCACGAATAGTCGAAAGGCTCGGTGTAGCAACAACCAAGTTTGGAGTTTAACCGCCTTCACCACCACCTTCACCTTCACAAGGAAGATGTAGATCACCATCAACAAGGGAGAATTTACCCGTACAAATTCTTCCTCCTCATTGGCAAGTGCATCCCAAACTATTTTAGATTATGTTTTTCCTTTACCTATTTGGAGAATACTGTATAAATTGATTCAGGTTGTCCTACTGTAAATGAAGATTCCAATTTGAATAATGGAAATGAGCATTTGAATGTTTCTTCTGATTCTACGCCATTTCTCCTTGCTCTCAAACATAAAATTATCAAAAAATTAAAAACATGCCTCTCTGATTCTGGAGTGGTTGAAATCTTACAGAACATCTTTTTAGAAATGCAACCTCTTAAGGCCATAGAATACATGCCTACAGTAAAAAAGGGAATGAAAGAGGCATGTACACAAAAGTTTCAACCAAGGAAGAATAGACGGAAGAAAACAGAGAAACACATCTTGACAATGGCCACTGTTTGTGCCATAAACAACCACCCACCCAAAAAGAAAGATAAGGGAGCACTTGACATCTGTTGCCAAATATTCGATCATGAATTCGATCGCACTCTTCTCGATAGTGGTTCTTCCATTAATCTCATTCCATCCTCACTACTAACTGAATTTGGGTTAGTGCCTCTTAAAATAGCCAGAATGATCTTTCCGTTTGCTGATAGATTGATTAAGAGGTCAAGAGGTTTTTTAGAGGACAGTGTTGTAGTGGTGCAAGGAATGAAATTCCCTGTTGATTTTATTGTCATGGATATGGACACAACTACACCGTTAATCCATGCCTCGATCATACTTGGTCTACCGTTCCTCTGAACGGCCAAAGCAATAATTGATTATGGTATTGGAGAGATCATCTTTCATTCTTGTAGTGACAAGGTGAAAATAGAGATGATTCTCGATCCTAGATCATAACTGCCACCAGCAACAGATGAGAGAAAGAGAGATACACCATAGCCAGAGGATTATGATTTTCTTGCTGAATTCTGAGAGATAGATCTTTTCACTGATTTCATAGATACCTAGGAGTTCCCTTCCCAAAAGGACCCTCTAGAAAGCACAATCGACATGAGTTCCCTTGTTAATCCAACAGAGTTATTTTCTAATGTGCAGTTTAAGCTGATTTCTGAGGATCAGTCTGAGTTTTTGGAGGCACTTTCTGATATCTTTGACACATCATTCTGAGACTACTAATGGCATGCCTCCTTTCGAGAATTCTGAAGTATAGATATCTGAGCCATATGATGAAAGTCTTGAGTTATGCACAGATGAGAGACACCGTTTTGAGATTATTGCTGATATATCTGAGCCGTTAGATGATGAGGTCCTCCTTTCTGAGCAGAGATCATTTGTTGTAGATCTATTCTAGATTTTACATGCTGAGTCGTTGTTTGCTAAACTTTTCAAGGGTTTTATTTAGATGTATTATGAATAAGTGTCATCGCAACCTAATCAAGCATTGACAAAAAATTATTTTGATTCTCAAGTGAAAAGAAATACAAAAATGTAGCAAGAGAATTTTGCTATTTAATTTACATGTATAACAAACAAGATCGAATTCAGGGAGGCTACACATTCTGAAGGTTATTATAATAATTGAAAAATCAATGAAAAGAATAAGGTATTACAATGTATACTATGCTTGGTTTTCTTTTTAATTTATTTTAATATATTTTAATTTTATAATTTTTATTTTACATGATTTTTAATTTTTAGTGGTTTTTATTGTTGTATTTTTTAATGTTCAAGAATTTAATTTTCAAAGAAAATTTATATACAAAAATAAAGAAGGGATATTTTTTTATTTTTACAATATGGTAAAAATGACCAAAAGATCAAAATAAAATGTTTTCGTGTTTAATACTTTTTTAATAGTTTGGTGATTTTCAGAATATTTTTCAAGTTTTTATGAATTTTATAAAAATCCCAAATCGAAAATAATGTTAAACAGTGAACGAGCATAGATATTTTTCAATTAAAAATTGTCAAATAAACTCAAAAATGACTGGATTTGTTTTTCTTTCTAAAAACTATAAAGAACAAATAGGAAGAGAAATATCTATTTTTGGAATTTTGTACAATTTTAAATGATTTTATAAGATTTTTAAAATTTTACATTTTTTGGATTTTAAAAATAATTAATGCGTGAAATTTGCTAAGGAAATAAAATACAAAAAATAAAGCCATTATATTATTCGGAATTTTTGACGCAATACTCAATTTTTTATGAAATTTTCCAATTTCAAATATTGAAAAATGCAATATTTTTTATTTTTTAATAATATCAAATAAAAATAAGATGCAATAAAAAATTACACTATGAAGAGACAAGTAACAAAAACTTAGTCAGCTTTTTGGAGAATTTATTGAGCACAAATGATATGAATTTCAACAAGAAGAGCATGCAATTTAAAGGTTGGATAAACATGGACTCAATAGTATTTATTCATTGTTTATGAACTAAATATAATAAGAAATAAAATGCGGAGGAAAGTTCACAAATTACCCAAGTAAAGCGTGCGCACCACATGATCTGGACGGCATGGTTCTTTCCACAATTTCTGAAATCATGGAGGACTCAAATGCAACTTCGTAAAATAAAATAAAGTCTAAGCGAGGGGCGCATTGTTCCTGCTTGCCCTAAATCAAGGGCGGCGATGGAATTCATCTAGCGGTGAAGGTCTTCTCCGACGCGTGATGTCGACGGTGGTGCAAGGCAGAGGATTGATAGTCGGCGGAGCGTCTCGCAGGCAACGAAGGTTGGCGTCGGCGGAATGGGGCAGCGGTTGGTGGGCGACACACATCCTTCGGTGGAGATGGCGAGCTTCAAAAGATGGCGGTGATGGAGAAGGGGTTCCAGACGGATGATGTCAGAGGGGGCACGTGCGTGGTCGAGCTCCAGGCGTAGATGGATCTGGCGGTGGTTTGAGCGGACGGTGGATGAGATGATCGTCGGAGGGCACATGGATCTTCTTCAGCGGTGCGGTGTGGATCTTCAGGCTGAGGGCTTCAGTGGAGCTCAGGGCGGAGAACGGCTCCTGACATGGCGACGATCGACGATGGGGTGAAGTTGAGACGGCGGTCTGCGGTGAGGTGAAGTCGACACGACGGAGGAGGTCGATCCAGGCGATGGCATGGGGCCGGAGGGCTGGAACTGCTCGGATGATCTGTGGAGATTCAGTAGGTCTTGACTCCAGCGATGGAGACACATGGTGAACCTCCCTTTCGAGGGTGATGAAAGCGACACACCCCCCTCCGATATCGCTGCGACGACGCTCCGTGGAGGGCGATGGTGGTGAGCGACGGTGGGCGAAGGAGTTGCTACTGTCCGAGATTTTTTTTTCTTTTTTTCGATAATTAGGAATTGATTTTTTTAAAATTTTTTAATCCTGTGTACCTACAGTAGAATAAAGATAAATGATCCAAGAAAAATCAAACAAGAATTTGTGAGAGAGGATGTTCCTTCGTTGGTGATGGATTAGAACTTTATCTCCGGCCACCGTACCTGGTCGGAGATGAGAGATTGTCTAAGGAAGAACGTGATTGTGTAGTTATTAAGAGGTGAATGTGGAATCAAATCGGATCAAATTGATGATGAACAATGATTAACAATGAGAAACTATGATCTAAAAATGAAAATTGACAATGAAATCAAAACTAAAATTAATCCTAAAATTACCTAATTAAAAGACATAAAATAGATGTGGATATCATTGTGGAGAGGATAATGTTGTGATGGCCTCGACGAAGATCGCCTCGTTGTGACGTGACGGCTTGGAGGTTGAGCACCTTTCTACAACAAAATTGCTCCTGGGGATTAGGTTCCCCTCTCACCAAAGGATTGATTAAATGGGAATGATGGAAGAGGAGCTAAATAAATAAACAAATTTGAATTACAAAAAACATATTAATGGAGAGGAAAAAAGGAAAGATGTTAGTGGTGGAATGAATTAATTAAATTAATTACAAAATTTTGAAGTTATAATAATTAAAATAATAAAAATATCAAACACTTAAAGAGTCACCTTAATGGTAGGTTAATTAAGGAATTAATTAAATTATATACACATGTATATTATTTACATAAATAAATAAATTATTTTCATTACTTTATTTATTTAAACAATAAATATTAGTTATTTAATTGTTTGTTGTGGTTATTTAAGGAAATTACTTATATACATATAATATACACATATGGTATAGTATACGCATAGTTAAATAAGAAAATTATATTATTTTATGTTTTATATATTTTTTATTTTTATTTTAAAAAATTAATTAAAACATTTACAATTATTTAAAAATGTATTATGTATACAAATAAACATGAATACATAAATACAATAAATAAGTGGTAAAATTCCAAAAACTACCCTAGAAAATCGTCTTTCAAATCGTAACTCCAAAAATTATTAAACTACTGCCATATTATAGATAATTTAATTTTGAATACGATTGAAGTGAGCTTGATTCAATTCGAGTTCATATGTAGCCGTAATTGGTCTTTCAATTATCACTTTACGGTTTTTTCCAATGTGGTTACTTATATTCTGTACATGATTTTATTTTGCAAATATTTTTATTTTTAGAAAATATTTTTTACATCTTTTATTTCAAAAATTATTTAATTTGAGGTCAATTTATGGATAAATAAAATAGTGTAATTTTTATACAAATATACACGCGATAAATGAAAAGTATTTATAAAATATTTTTTTGGATTTTCTGATTAAAGATAATATCTCCCCCTACTTTATTCCTGGTCGATCAAGTCAAGTCTTGACCTTCTCTCGAGTTCGGGTCAGCCTATATCTATTACATATATACAGTCTTTATTTTGTTTATTTTCCCTTCATTTCATTCTTTATTTATTTTAGGTTAAAATAATAATAAATGTACAATATTTACACACAGATGTAGGTTTGCAAGAATATGGATTTAGTAATATATACATGTGTTTTATAAGAGATTTTAAGCTAAAATAAATGAATAAAGATGATGAAATGCAGATTCATCAACCGTTAGTAGTCAAGGTTGGTAATTCACCGAGTACATATCATATACCGTCTATCAGTGCACTAGCAGAGGTTAATGTAGAGATGATTCAGACCCCACCTGAGTTCAAGGCTTTACCTTCAATGTTGAAATATGCATTCCTTGTGGGTCCCTAGATGTTTCTGATCATCCCCAGCTCGAAGTTGACCATTGACCAAGAATCTCACGTGCTAGAGGTTCTTGAGAGAAACAACAAGGCCATAAGATGGAATATTTTGGATCTCTGTGCGTTTATCCCAGCTTTGTGCTCACATTTTATCTGTCTAGAGGATGACTGTAAACCTTCCCATAAATGTTAGCATCGTCTACATCCAAATTTAAGGGATGACATGGAGGAGATCACAAAATGTTGTGATGCCTGGATTTATATACCCCATTTTGGATTCCAAGTGCGTCAACCCTTTACATGTGGTACCAAAGAAATCCGGGATTACTATCGTAAAGAATGACCATGGTGAGGAGATTCCGACCCAGGTACCTACTTTATGACGTGTCTGTATAGCTTATTGGCGCCTGAACTCAGCTACCAAGAAGGATCACTTTTCGCTACCCTTTCTTGATCAGATTATTGAGAGGT
Source organism: Ottelia alismoides (assembly GCA_037367405.1). Lineage (NCBI taxonomy): Eukaryota > Viridiplantae > Streptophyta > Magnoliopsida > Alismatales > Hydrocharitaceae > Ottelia > Ottelia alismoides. The sequence continues at coordinate 781,463 of JAZKJV010010490.1, read as the reverse complement.
TAGTAAGGAAAGAGTTCTTTTGTTTCTTCGATGGTTACTCGGGATATAATCAGGTTGCTATCCCTCTATAGGATCAGGAGAAAACTAGTTTCACTTGTCTGTTTGGCACCTATGTCTTTAGACTTACGTCCTTTGGATTGTGTAACACCCCCACTACATTCCAAAGGTGTATGCTGTCCATTTTTGCCTACATGGTGGGTAGTTTCTTGGAGATCTTCATGGACGATTTCTCGGTCTATGGGTATAGTTTTTACACATGTCTTGCTTATTTAGATTGAGTTCTTCAACGTTGCTGTGGGGTAAACCTGGTACTCTCATGAGAGAAGAGACCCTTTATGTTGACTAATGAGATTGTATTGGGTCATGTCATCTCCAAACATTATATGGATGTCGACCAACTAAGATCAATGTGATATCAGAACTTGAGTCACCACAGGATATGAAGAAGTTGATGTCATTTTTTGAGCACGTAGGAATCTATAGGTGATTCATAAAGCACTTCAGCAATATCGTCAAACCTTTGACTGAGATTCTATGCAAGGATAGAGAGAGAGAGAGATTGTGGTTGATGAGAAAGTCCTCCTTTCATTCAACCATATAAAAAGTAGGGTTACTAGTGATTTTGTCCGACAACTACCTTATTGGTCTCTTCCTTTCGAGATCATGACGTACGCCTCATATTATGCAGTTGGATTTGTTTTAGGACATAGAAGGGATACGATACCATTTGCTATACACTATGCTATCAAAACTCTAGATGAACCATAATGAAATTACTTAGTTACAGACAAGGAAATGTTAGCAGTTGTGTTTGGGCTAGAAACCTTCAGATCTTACCTCATCGGTTCCCATGTTATTGTGTACACGTATCTCACTGCCATACGATACTTACATGCAAAGAAGGATGCCAAACCATGCCTTATTAGATGGATCCTTCTCCAGGAGTTTTATTTAGAGATTTGAAATAAACCTGGAGTGAAAAATATTGTAACAGATTACCTTCCCCGTATCACGGATGCAGAGATCTCTAAGCAGCACATGATCCCTATTTCTGAAACCTTTTCAGATGAGGCTATTTTATCTGTAGACTCACTCCCATGGTATGCTGATATTGTGAACTATCTTATATAAAAGAAAGTTCTACAAGATTGGCCGAAGTACAAGGTATACATATTTCTGTCAGAAATTCATTATTACCAATGGGAGAATCCACACCTATTTCGTAAGGGTGCATATTTTATCTAGAGAAGGTGCATTCCTCAAGAAGAACACACCAGTGTACTTCAGCACTGGCACAAAATAGAATCTGATGGGCATCATTCGGAGAAGTGTACAACAACAAAGATCTTACAGAGTAGTTTATGGTGGCCAACATTTTTTAAGGATGCTACAAAGTAGGTTCGAGGTTATACTGATAGTCATAAGATGGGAGGAACCATTAGTTCCAAAGATACCATGCTCTTAAGATAGTTATCGATTTATGATGTGTTTGATGCTTGGAGCATAGACTTCATAGGCTCATTTCCTGTTAGTCAGAGTTTTAATTACATCCTTCTCATCATGGATTATGTTAGTCGATGGGTGGAGGCTATCTTTACTCGAGCCCCTGATTGTCAACCAATATGTTCCCTTCTCAAGGACCACATTATTGCACAATTGGGGATCCCCAAAATACTGAATTCAGATGGAGGAAGCTATTTAATTAATAGAGAAGTAAAGAATCTTGTAAAGGAGTATGCCATTGAGCACAGAGTTGCTTCTCCTTACCACCCGCAGACTAATGGCTTGACAGAAATTTCAAATAGGGAGATCAAGACAATATTGCAAAAACTTGTACGTCTAGATAGGAAGAACTGAACTCAGTTCTATGGGCTTATCAGACAACATAGAAGTCTCCTTTGGGTATGTCTCCCTACAGATTGGTGTATGGAAAGCCTTGCCACCTGTTAGTTGAATTAATTCACAAATCTTTATGGGCACCCCGTTTATGCAATCTTGATTATGAGAAGGCAGGAAGGAACATGAAGTTGGATTTGAATAGATTACTGGAATTATGAGACTTTGCATCTGATAACTCACTCGTGTATAAGGAGAAAGTCAAGCGTTGGAATGATTAACACATTCGAAGGAAGACTTTCTACGATGATCAGAAAGTTTGGCTATTGATGCTAAGTTGAAGCTGTTTCTAGGAAAATTGAAAAGAAAATGGTCATGACCATTCATTGTGAAAGTTGTGCATGACAATGGTAGTATTGTCATCTTTGGGTTGTTATCTAATGCACATCCATGTGTTGTGAACGGACATCTGCTCAAGCCATATCTAGATCATTATACATTCTTGTCCGTAGTTGATTATGTATCTGTGGTTTCAGATGATAATCCTTTGATTCCACCTTCCACGTCTCATACATGAGTTGAATATCTCTTGTATATCCTTTCATTTCATCCTTCCATTTGTCGTATTATCATTCTCCTCTTTTCATGTATATATGTGCTATACTTAGAATGTGCTTTATCTTAAGTGGGGGGGGTATGAATGATTTATGTTGTTCATATTCATCCTATTCCATCTCTCTTGTTGTTGCTTATACTTAGGGATACTCTACCGTAAGTATAGGGGAGTGATGTTGTTTATATCATCTCTTTTGTATTTTTATTCTTTTGGTCTCCCGCTTGTCTGCCAACTTGTTGATATTCTATACTGAGGGATATTTTACCCTAAGTATACTGGAAGTAAATCAAGCCTTTGAGTCCGTAAACAATTTACCTCATTTTCCCCTTTTGTATAATATTCAATAATTAGGATTAATTGATCCTACATATAGGGGGGATCACAAACTTCTATTCATTTTTTGAGTCGTTGTTGTATAGTTCTCTTTTCACTTTTGTATACTTAGCACAAGTCTTCCTTTGCAACTCTTTAATCACTATGAGGACATATTTTGAGCTAAGTATTGGGGGTGCCATATATATTGCATATATACTTTAGCCATAACTCGTACTTTTATTAATGCCTATACAAATGTGGGTATATAGTGTATATAATGGGATATGTTTATAAATACGTAAAATCCATGTGTGTATATAAACTTTGGTCACCTTCCATCTTGTAAATAAATTTCTAGAATTTGCATACTCTTGTTAAAATATTATATAAAATTTGTAAAAATCCATGTATATACTAGTATATTTTACCAATCCTTTTCTCTTAAAAGAATTTCTCTGTATATATTTCTTACATTTGCATGTGTATTTTTCAGAATAGTATTGACATTTAAACTGAGTTTGGAATAAAAATGAAGAATTGAGCTTAGTTGGACCTTAATCCACTTAATTTATCAGGAACCTTATAAAAATTAGAGTTAAGACTTTTCAGGTCCTAACGACTTAATTCTTTGAGTCCATAAGACTTGTTAACATGTCATCTTGAGTAGTCTAAGTAGAATATTTAAAAACACACACATGATTCTTCTAGGCTATGATTTAACTTGGAAAAGCACTACCACGTAGCTCTTCACGGAGGAGGTGGTGAGGAGGTAGAATCTTTTGGCTTGGGGTAGCATACGGGTATGTAACAACTAGTGGGAATATCCCTCTTCCTCTAGGGAGGGTAGTGCATTAAAACCTGATCTAGTAGCATTGAGGTCTAAAGACAAGATGCTGCAGGGTTGCAATAACGCTTCAAAAGAGGTATAGTCTACTAGCTCAAGAGAAAAAACTCCTAATATACATGATGTACCTTGTATATATTAAAAAAAGGAAAAAATCCAAAATCTCCAAAAGTGAACATGCCTGATTGAAAAGTGAAATTCCTGCTGGAGTGTATATACAAGTATATAAAAAGAAGAAGAGATTCAAAATAAACTTTTTAGAAGCTTGCAGTTGGATGACTTGGCTACACTGATCATGCATCCACAGATATGTAGCTACATCGGTTTACCATCGCTTCTTCTCTCCACATCTTCCTCTTGAGTTGGTTGTACATGAACTTAGATGGGAATATCCCCGTTCCTCACGGAAAGAGTTGCTAGACCATGGGACTCGAGTTACCTTGCTGAGAGAGGTCGTTTCTTTGTTACTTTTGAGATGGGGAGCTATATTTCACTTACATCATACAAGTAAAGATTCATAGTCATAAGAATTTGTGTATGTAGACTTGTTCTGACTTGAATGTTGAGGTGACCTGAATAGGAGTCTTTTTGAGCTTAGGCTGTTAGGTTATAAATCTATTTCCGATCAAGGTTCTGCCACACAAATAATCCAAAGGTTTGACAGAGCTCTATACTACACCTTTATGAAGATAAGTTTAATACTCAATATTGTCCTAATTTCTTTATTTTTCCTTTCCTTTTCTTTTATTCACTTATTCTTTCAAATTAGTGTTTTGCTAAGGGACTATCAAAGGTAAAGCATGGGGGGATGATGAATATGCATTTCATCATCTTTATGCATTTATTTTAGCATAAAATCCTTTATAAAACACATGTTTATATACTAACCTACATCTTTGTGTAAAATATTGTATATTTATCATTTTTTAACCAAAAATAAATAAATAAAGAAATTAAGGAAAAATAAAGCAAATAAAAGACTACATATATATAACAGATACATGCCGAATCAACCTCGAGAGAAGGTCAAGACTTGACCTGATCGACAAGGACTTAAGTAGAGGGAGATAAGGTCAAAAACACAAAAAAATGTACTTGATATGTTCTTCACTGGTATAATATTGTCTATAATACAAAAGTCTTTAATTATTTTATAACATAGCCCTTTTTAAATATTCATGATAAAAGTATCTTATAAATAACAAAAAATAATTACAAAATAAATATGTGTATATAGTGTAAATAATCACACTCTCCATAATCCACAAAAAGTACAAACTTTCTCGATCAATATCTTCTCCACTTCAACTCCAATTTCATCAAACTCACTTTCATTGTTCTCCAAATTAAATTATCTTTTAAAATGGAATGATTTCATAAAATTATGAATCAAGGTATGAAATGTAGCCATTTAGGGGTATTACTATATATTATACGTATACATATATACACTATATTTATATATTATTTTCTTGTACATAATTGTTAATACTATATTTTTCATTACTTGTATATATTATATCTAATCCATATAAAAATACAAATAAAAATTACAAAATGAAAAATAAAAAAAATGAAATCGTGTCTATTGTATATGTATCACCATGTATATATTGTACGTATGCATATTTAATTAACCTAATATAATAACACATAAAAATTGACAAAAAATATCAATAAAATCCTTGTAATTTATTCTAAATAAATAAAATACTCAAATTTGTATATATCTACAAAAAATATTAACTAAAAATCAAAATACTCTATATATAGGTATACATACCTGTAAATAATACCATGTATTTATTTTTAGCCCTTATAGCTATATTATTTAATTAATTTAAAATCACCAAAATTTACTTTAAATTATTCCTAACATATTTTATTTACAATATTTAATTTAATTTAATTCATTCATTTTTTATTTTTATTTAATTATTTAACATTTTATTATAATTTTGTAATTTCGCCTACTTTAGACTTATTCCAAGCGCGCTCTATTGGCCAGCTCGGGTCTGTTGACCAGGGTCAACTCTTCAGTCCATGCTTTCCTCTGCTAACCTCGCCTCCACTCTCATCTTCTAGTATTTTTCTCATGTACAACACTTTGTAACATCTCCCACAACCTTCTTTGATTCTCTCGATCATTCAAACTTTGTTTACACCACCACCTCAGATCCATTCATATTGCCTCTAATCTCGCTCCATTCGAACTCAAAATCAGTCGCATTTCACTTCTATAAATATTGGCCTCCACCTACGACGAGAATTTAATCTACCTTTGACACCTTCTTCACCCGAGATTGTGTCGCAGAAGAATCTCTTTGGTAACAACGAGGAATTCTTCTAATCAAGAGCTTGATAAGGGCATCACTGGTTGTGATTTGAGCACTCGCTGGAGTCCTCCACGACGAGTTCCACTTCTCTGCGTTTAGCATAGATCGAGGCATTATCTCCCTTCCTTCCAGTCTATAGGTAATCGAAGATAGCTTATCTTTAATTTTGCACTTATAATTCTCTCTTTTAATATCCGTTTAGCTTATAATTGTTAGCTATCTCAACCTCCGATCATATAAACCACGTCTCAACCATGCCAAAATTTCATCCAATCTTTCTCCAGCCTGTTCACCCTCTGACCACCTCCAAATCCTCACAGATCAGGAGAACGATCTCTTTTCTGACCATCTACAATAGAGATCCCTATTAAATCCCATTTCTTATCATTTTGACCTAATTTCTTGGATAGAGTAAACCTCCGAGCATAGGTATCCTTTGCAGGTCAAAGTAGCTTCGAGAAACATGTATAGAGCAAAGATTAGGACTTGAAGTAGGTTCCCATAGCACCAGTTTTCATCATCTTCCATATCCATTACATGGTGATTTCATGAAGATCCAAGGTGTACATCTGATGCAGAATCGAAGGAGCATCGGAATGAGACCGATTTGAAGAGGAACAAAGCTGGGATGAGAGTATCAGTCGATCGAAGATCGCTAGAGACCACCTACTTCCATGTTCATCCAGATGATCTGATAGCCATTCGATCAAGAATGGATGACCGGTTCAGATCTCGACCATTGATTTTGCCCCAAAGTTGAGCCATGAATTGATGTATCCAGATTTGATCCCATCTATCCACACAAATTCATCATCAATTTGTTCGATCAGATTTCCAAAAAATCAGAGCCATCCTTCGCACCACTTCAATATGGGGGTAACTTTGCACCCGAGCCCATGCTATTTATTTTATTAACAAATAAGTCCATGCGAGGACACATGTCTTTCTATCATTCTTTGAACATTTTCACTTTCATCCTTCACATTTATTTTATTTACAATTTGATCCTTTTGAACTGCAAGCGTGCTTGTCATGTGATTTGTTAGGATAATTGCAATAAAAGTGTTGAATTTTTGTGTTACTGTCTGGACCTAGTAGTTAGTTTATTTCATTTTAGTCCAATCCAACGGGGGCACACATGCCTTGGCATGCGATATTTTGGAAAAAAATTCACATATAACCGTTTCAGTTTCTTAATTGATAATCTTTCGTCTGTAAACATTAATCTTCCATTTTAGTCCCTGTTATCCTACATATTTATGTTGCATGATTAAAATCAAATAAAATTTTTAAAAAGACTTCATAGGTTCCTGTTATCTCATCCTTGCATAAATAATTTTGTTTTGCATTTTATTTATTACTATTATTTATTAACATTCAAAAATAGCATAAAACATACTATTTGCATTCAAAATTCATAAAAATATAAAAACATTTTTAAAAGTCCTAAAAATGCATGTTTGTGTTGATTTTATTTGTAACTATTTTTTTCATTTTTCTCATCTATAAAAACCAAAAAATTACTAAACAACCAAAACCATTAAAACTTCATACAAATTCATAGAAAAATCCAAAAAATTATAAACCCTCTCTGGAAAATTTAAAAAATATAGTCTTATTTGGATGTTTTTCATCCAATTTCGACATTATTTGTTATTTTTAATAATCTAAAAACTTCCAATTTGTTCCATGTCTATTTCATTCCTCATTTTTTATTTATTTGAAAGTTTTTAAAATTGTTAAAAATGCTAGAAAAACATTAAAATATTATCAAAACACACAAAAATAACTTTTTCTTAATTTTCCGTGCCTACTTGATATTTTTGAAAAATCCAAAAAGAGTGCATCATTTTGTTGATTTATTTCATAATCTAAAGTTTTAAAAATACCTTTTGCAAAATAAAAATATTAAAAATATATAAAATCAGAAATCCAAAAAGAAAAAATAAAATAAAAATACATGAAAGATAATAGTAATATAAAAATAAAACCGAGCATAGTGTGCATTGAGATTCCTTTATTCTTTGTATTGACTTTTCCATTATTAGAATAACCCTTAGGATTTTTGTAGCCTCCTTGAGTTCGATCCCGTTGCTATACATGTAAGTTAAATAGAAAATTTCTCTTGCTACATTTTTGTTATTATTTTGGCTCGAGAAGTAAAAGAAATTTTTGATTGATGCTTCTTTGGGTTGCAATGACAGTTGTAGTCAATTCATCCAAATCAAAAGCCCAAATTTAGCGCTCAACAGTTTTAATCTGAGCTTGGATTTTGTAGTCCCTTTCCTCTACCTTGGGGAGCCATTTTAGAATTGGAATCATGCTCCGGCTCCCGATCAGGTTGTGAATCTGCATTGAGAAATAGTACCCGATCAATCCTCAGAAATGATGGAGCAAGTTCGAGATGAGAGCTTATCTCGAACAAGGGATTTATTAGAGAAAGAAAAGTACTAGAAGGAGGGAGACTGAGATATGAGTCTTCTCAGTTTCCAAAGCAAGTTAAAATAGAGGAGTCCAAGGAGAAGTCCACAGGATCCGTCCCGCCTTCTTGGAGATTACCCCTTATTCTAGCAGATGTCAAACCCAAGGAATCGATGTAGTTGTTGATAGGGTCCCGAAGAAACCATCCAAGGGTCAACATCTTGAATGAAAAAAGGAAGATCGATAAAGGATGAAGGATAAGGTGATGAATGGGAAATAAGAGGAAATATGCAAAAGAGAAGAAGTGATAAAATTGCGTAAGTGCATGCGACTTTGATCTTTGGACCTAATTCTAAGTAAACAAACACCAAACAAAATCAGTTCACCAACTCAACTCAAGTGAAGCCGTAAGAGTTCGATTACTTTTATCTTTTTAGTTTTAAAGTTGTGATTCATGCAAAAACTGTCATGAGTCCTTAACGACTAGCCCTATAGGACAACGTTTACTACCAAGAAAGTATCTCCATACTTATTCCACCTCCTTTGTATCATGTGATATGCACTATTTAAGATCCTCAATACCGATCCTGGGGGGCTACTCAACTAAGAAAAGAGGGATGAAGCCGATAGGCATAACCACTAATTCCTTTGCAAGCAAGGTATTCAGACGCAAGATGATGAGACAGACACCCCCATGAGGGCGTTGCTTATGGTCAATACTTCGGATCAAGCTGGATGCTCTACACAAGGTGAGAGCACCATCGTCAACAAGACCCTACTCGTCTACGTACGATAGAAGAGCCATTACTTTGCCATACCCAATTGATATTTGAGGCATCCACATATCTAATTTTTAGATCTATTCTTTATGGTTCATGCCTTGCTCTGTCTGGAGTGTACCTGAATATAATGAGGGCTTTTTGATACCCACATACTGTAGTTCATTATGATTTTTAATTTGGTCAAAGTTCAATTATCAACCCCTTATTTTAATTTTTGATTTTTCACTTTTTGAGTATTTTTCAATGCAAAAGATCCTAACGATTTTTTGGATTTTCTTTTTGCCCTAGGTGCTCAAAATCAACGGGGGAGCGGTAAAGCGATGCAAGTTGAATCAAAGATGGAAATATCACTCTTGATTGTAAATGATGAATGCTGAGATAGAGTTACTTATATCGCTTCTTATCTCTCTCCATGCATGATTGATGAATATATGATTCTCGTTCTTTATTATTTTATTTTAGCTTTATCTTTTAACAAAAATATCTATAAATATGTGTAAATATAATAAATTACCATTGTGCATTCCTTTGTTAATATTCCATAATTAGCACATAATTTTCAAAATAAAATAATAAAGATAAAAGAAAAATAAAACAAGGATGTAATTATGTAATAAATACACACTGACCCAAACCCTGATAAAAGATCAATAATTGGCCTGATCGATAAGGAATGAAGTATGGGGAGATAGGGTCCTACGTTGCATATATTTGTAAATACTTATATCTTATTATTTTAAATTTTTAAACAATTTTACATATCTCTTAAACTAAAATAAAAATTATGGAACATAAAATAAATCAAAAAGAAAATCAAAACTCTATTGTACATTAGCCACATTTGTAAATATCGTACATAATACCTATTTATTTAATACCTTTATTGAATTTGTAAAAATCAAATAAAAATTCTTTTATCTTCTTTAATTTATGTTATAAATAAATAGAATATAAAATAAAATGTATTTTTGTAAAAATAATAAAATAAAAATACATGTATTTAATATAAAGGTATATTATACCTGTACATATTACACTTTATTATATATACGTCATATATAATTTATAAAAATAATTAAAAATCATAGAAAAATAGTTTAAAAAATTACAAACATTTTCATTGTATTCATTTTTTATTTTGAAACCATTTGTTATTTTTTATTTAATTATGTGAATCCCTGCAATTTGATTGGTCCACCTCAGACTGTTGACCACAGTCAAACCCTCCTTCACGAGATCCGACCCAGCTTCACCTATCACCGGATCTAATTCCTCCCGTTTTTTTGGATCGGGTCTGACCTCCTCTTCACCCAATTTCTTCACCCGATCCTTCTCCTAGGATCTTGGATCCTCATAGATTCCTAGGAAGCAGCGGATCTTTTTAGGGTTTCATGTTTCCTGTCGATTCTTCTAGCCCCTAGTGATTTCCTATAAATACATTACTCTGCTCTCACAGCTGGACAACTTGTTCCTCATGACACTACAGTCCCTTAGCCACCTTCATGAGAGTGACAACACCTCAGAAAGCCCTTCAAAGCTCGATTTGGTGCTTGATTTGAACGTAGCTCACTACGTGGATGGACTTCTACAGGTGCAGCCTCCCAGGTCTGCCGTAACCTTGTCGAGGCTATTACCTCACCGTCAACCTTGCCTGACGAAGTTGAGCCCATTAGAAGTTTGAGGTACCCCTTCCTTTCATTTGCATTCCATCTTTCACTTCAATTAGTCCCTCCTCCTTCGCCACCACTTTGATTGTTTCGACCAGCTAGTCGGAGTCTCATCACACCCATCTATATGCTTCAATCGACACATTGACTCACCCGCCATCTTCCTGCGCATACTCATCCCCCTGGATCTTGCTCATCGGAGCAAGATTAGGATAGGTTTCCTCCTTCACCCTCACCGAAAACCAAAGCTCCATTCCCCCATCGCTTCCCTTTACTTTTATTTGCAATAACTAGGCTAGAGAAAAGGATCCGTCCCTCTACCCTTCGTAGGCGTAAGAACATGCGAGCGAGCCCCTTTTGTGCTCTGACTGCTTAGGCAGACTAGGTTCAGGAGAAGGAGCATCACTACACCATCCCGATTGTCCACCCTCTCATCGGAGCCAACCATTTGACGCGGAGTACCATTATGAAGGTGTTGGACCTCTAGGAGCTTCGATCTAACCAACAAATCGCCACCCATCCTCGATCGATGTTCCCCAACTACTAGTTCCAACACCCTTCACATCCGTCAGATTAGAGGACTCTCACCCCAATTCGATCTGAGCCCTACATCCCCTTTTTCAGAGGCATCAGATTAGCTTTCCAGGTGAATCTGACATGCACACTCAGCTACGATTTGATTATTAGGGCCGTATGCTGCAACCAACATCAGAACCATTAGATAGAGCCACGTGTTGCCCCCCGCCTGTAAGGGTATTTTGCACTTTTTCCCCTACGTGTGTTTTATTTCTTTTTAGTCCAATAAATTAAAACTGTAGTTAAGAACTTTTGCATTAAGGACTCGTAAGTTTTGATATTTGCATTTTAGTCCAATTGAGTTGTAACGTGATGCTTCACGCGTTTTCTTGCTATATTTGCATATTTATCATGTGCTTGCAATGGGTTATGGAATGAATTAGAAGTCTAAAAATTGCGTTTATACCCCTTTAACTGTAGATCACGTGTTGTGCATGCTTATGTCTAGATTATTTGTGGTTTGGCCCTTGTACTTTCTAATTATGTTATCCAGTAGGACTTAGGGATTAAAGTAATTACAATAAGGTCCCTATACACTATTTTAATTACAAGCCTTTATTTCTTGAAATAAATACCATATTAGCTCCAAAAAATGCCTAAAAGATACTTATGGTTCCTGATTGCATGTAGTATTTAATGATTTTATTTGTTGTTTTTAGTATATTTAATATTATTAAAATTCAAAAATACCTTCAAAAGTCTATGTTTGCTTTAGAAAATACATAAAAATTCGAAATATCACTTAAAAATTCAATAAAATTGCTGTACTCATCTTTTCATCTTTTAGTTTTTGTCCAAATTTTCCGGAAAATACCTTATAAAAAACCTAAAAATGTGCAAAATACCTAAAAACTAATAAAAATGTATTAAATCACTAAAATCCAAAAATAGTGATTTCAACCCCTATTTGTAGGTATTTTTCTCTAGTTTATTTTAAAAATAACCTCCAGGAACTTTGAGCTATTTAATTATTTTTAATTTGTATAACTTTCCTAGCTCTGCATTGTTTTCTCTTTTTATCACTGTTTGAATTTTAGAAAATCCCCAAAAATCTAAAAAATTCATAAAAAATACCAAAAACACTTTCAAAATATATAAAACCCAAAAATATGTTTATTATTTTTATTGAGCATTTTTTACTTATCCGAAAATTATAAAAAGATTGTGTGTGCTTACTTTTATTCTTTGTGCTTATTTCCTTCACTTTGAAAAATAAAAAATTGCAAAATTTAAAACCACTAAAAACTATAAAAATCATGTGATTTCTGAGATAAACTACTTAGTGTATAATTGTGCTCCTTGTGTTCGACCATGGTCGCTATACCAGGTTAATAAAAGTAGCAAAATCTCTCATTTTCTTTGTTTGATTTCTTAAGTGGTTTATTTTCTTGTTCATTATCTGATTGATTAGGGTCACAACGTCACTTGCTTAGTTAATAACTTAACATAGTCGGTCGTTCAGTCTTCAGAATGGCACCGTTGTCGGGGAGCACGACTAAGTAGTTTGATTTTCTCTTTGATTATTTTTGCTTCTCTCTTGTTTAACTGTTTCTGATCGTTTCCTGCTTTGCTTTTTGTGCGAGAAACTGTTTGGAGCATGACTCAGTCTGTTTTGGAGGGACCCACATCTTAGGAAGAGCAAGAGGAGCAGAAGTAGTTACATTAGATAGAATTAGACTTAGTTTATTTCTACATATATTCTTGTAATAACTTAGACTCTTGGACTCTTCGGGACTTGATCATTATTCAGGGCCTGTTTCACTGAGTGCTGGTGCACTCAGGGGACCTCGTCGAATTTTTTGCAGTTTTTTACCTTTTATTTTTATTTGTTTCATGCGGTTTTAACCCCTAGACTTAGGTTTTATTCTGGTTAATCTTGTAGAAACTAAGGTACAAACACTCTAATAGAATATATGTTTCTATAGATCACGCTTTGGACTTAGTCAAATAAAAAGCTAACTTAATTGAATTAGAACCATGCACCATGAGAAGTCACATACAATGCTAGCAAGACCCGTTGTGGTAGGCACCGAGCGACTTCCATGACTGGACTCAGGTCTCACTTCTGATTAGTTAGCCCCAGTTCTTCCTGTAATAGAAGCTACCATCTCAGGACGATTTCCTCATGGATCATTTAGATTAGTTTAATTTCTGTCTTTCAATTATGCATGGATTATTTTTCATGTAGACTAATGGAGCAAGGTACACATTTCTTACTCTGCACGCGTCATTGATTTCATCGCGCATTAGATTTTTCGTCTTCCTCCCCCTGTTTTATTAAACTTAAATAAAAAGAAAAGCAGAAAATTCACTAGACGCTGTCTTTTATTCAGAAAAATACTTAGAAGGAGATAACCAATAAAATTGGTATTACTAAAGAAAACTTGACCTCAAACCGAACTTCACTCAAAAAATTTGTTTTAGGGGAGTAACCCCCTCCCGGTCTAATTTTACTGCTCCGAGTTGAGCGACCTGCACACTAGGATAGAAGCACACCTGAAGTTTCTTCAAACTACTGGGTCAAACTAAAATGATTAGCAATTCTCTAGTGAGGATTTTCGGATAGCTAATGAACCTTGGTCTCATCATGATAATTTCCATGTATTAACCACCTAGCTTAAATTTGGTATCGATGAAAACCAGATTAATTATTGTTTAAATTTGGGTCTAAAAATATATTAAAAATACAAAAATGATAAAATAAAAAATCGTAGTGTTTTTATACCTTTAAAATGATCACAAAATTATATCTCCCTTTGTTTAACTTCTTTTGCATTTCCGATCAACATGAAAAACTTCAATGTTTTGAGTTTTTCCAAATTCAGCCTCCATCTTCTTCTTTTTCGATTTTTATGTCTGAATAATCTGGTTGGGCCACGTGACTCTCTTTGGTCGAGCCATGCACCTGATCTCCTCGCACCACGCCCTTATTTCTACACCGTTCGATCGCCTTAGGGCGCTCCCATCTCAGCTGCTTGTTCCCTCTTCAAACCTCCACCCTCCGATCGCCATCCAAAGCGCATCTCGCACGTCCACGCCCGTCAATTCTTAACCATCGGATCTCTAAGATCCAACAGCCAAGTGCGCCTTTCCCATAACTTTAGATGCGCCCTGATTATTTGATTAGGGCCACTCCTTTGCACCCTCCTATGGACCGATCACAAGATCCAACGGTCAATGCCTTGTCTTCCACCTCACACGCCTCCTTATCTCCCACATTCAACACCATGCCAGCCCATCACCCTCTTTTAAGTTTCCCAACCACGATGGCCACCTTCTCCACTCTCTAACCACACCATGTCCAAGCCCACTCCTCCGTGGCCCTTGTGGACCTCATATCTCCTCACATCCCTCTCCCTCTCACTCCATATTTTGTCCGCAACCCACGACCTCCACCACAAACACTTCAACCTCCATCCTTCAAATACGTTGTCTCCACCCGACAACCACCTTATCTACCTTTACGTAGGCCACGACCTATCATCTCTCTAACTCCTCGTGATAGGGTGAGGTTGGATTGATGATGTGATGACCGCCATGGCCACATTGTTGACCCATGGCCATGGTAGGCCATGCCTCCGTCTTTCAAACACCGACGAGTTGCTACGAGAAGTCATCGGAGTCCAGAAAAGATCAGAGATCTCTGTGGAGCTCGAGCCCAGACCACCTCAGCCGCCGTTGACCTCCAGGTATGCGTCCCATTTTTTCCTTCTAGTTTTTCTTAAAAAATTAGGTGTTTCTTCTCATGTTCTTCCACAATTAACCATGGCTCCATCTTCTTCATACATCACTCATCCTCGCGCACACCTCTGCTTGCCACTCCCCTTCTCCATCGCCTGAACACCTCTGCGCCATCTCCTCTCCAGTTCACCGGAGGCGGAGCTCTGGTCTCCCATCCCTCCACTCACACGAGACCCCACTTCACCAACAATCACCTGGAACTTGCACGCTTTGGCTAGAAATGACATCCATAGGTCTTCTACTTTATTGATTGAAGCCTTCGCCAGAGATGCAATCAAGGGCTTTGTCTACGATTGGCATGCACCTCCACGATGATCTAGACCGCCCAGTAGATCCCAGACATCGGAGCTGGACATCATCTCCAGATCCTTCCCGAGCTCCTGACGTCGAACCATGGTCGGGTGGAGCTATGAGCCCATCGCCAGAGCCCCTCCAAGTTCGTTGCAGTAGGCAACGAGGAGGAGGAATGCAACATACAATTGCCGTCTGATCCTTATGATCGGATGACCCACATCAAGCCATGTCTCTTCACCGAGCCTCAGCATCCAACATCCAAGTTCGGGCCATCTGAGACAAGCCAGTGGCACTAAGTGATGACATGTGGCCCGAGCCTCCAATCGTGTGCCGAGCCTCGCACCCGAGTCCAAACCTTCATCTGAGCCTAGCCTCACTTGCTGTAGTCACTTGAGGGATCGGAAAATTGTAGGGGTGCCCCGTTAACTTCTCCAAATTGTAAACAGGTCCTCCAAGAACGTGCAGAGCATGTGCTCCTGGGGTTAATTGCATCCAACCCCCTCCGGATTTTAATAAATGCAGTTTAGCCCCGTGCATGTGGGAAAATTAATGGGAAGGTCTCACGCTTTATTTTGAGTACATTTAAGTCCTACCAAGGACTTGTTTGTAATGTTTTATCTATTTATTTTCATATTTTATTTACATTTATGCCCTTGGACTCTTTTGCTAATATCTTGAGCATACGATCTCCGTTTTTGTTGATTTCACTCTCTTTTCGAAGCTTATTTCATTGTTTATCTTGTGGCATGATTTGTTACCTGGTTTCACACTTAGATTCAGATGATTAATTTTTATTACGAAGTGTCATCTATTTAAATGATTTTTAATACCAGTGAGTAGTTTATCAATTACATTTGCTTCATCAGATTGCCTGAAATTGACTACGCCTTTATTGCTCATAGACTTCATCTAGATAGGGTTTGTGTGTCCATTTCTATACTAGCATTAAATTGCACTGTAAAATTCAAATAAAGAGTGTCTGCATCTGTCTACCTCATCTGCATCATGTTATTTTATGCATTGACCTATTAGTTTTCAATTCATCACTTTATCTGAGTATTAGGAGTCTAATTATATACTTAAGAGGCTTGTATCCCTGAGTTCATCCTTGGGCTTGCCCAAGAAAATAAATTTAACCACTTGTATTTAATTGACAAGTTAATCTAAGTGGTTTTTGATTGATCTGATTCGCCCGACTGCAACTAGATTTGAGTGTTAATTCGACATAATTAACAGGGTGATTTTATGATTTATCAAATGGCATCATTGTTGAAGGCACGATTCATCATTTGTTTTATTTAGATTTTTATTATTTAATTAAGTGGTAACTTTTAACACTTAGGTCGAGTCATTTGTTTTGCTTGCAATGTGTTGATATTTTTCGAATATCTATCTAACGTTTTCTTTTTATGGTAGAGTCCCTTAGCGATCAAGGAAGCAAGGAGACAGAGCTCCCACTATGAGGAGGTGAAGAAGCACCATTGGAGAAGATGATGAGAAATATGGCCCCACATTTTTCCATGCATTCATTGTAATAATCGTCTTTAAAGCGGTCTTCTTTCGAAGACTCACAATTGTAAATGAACGAAGGCGATTGTGGTTGTGTGGGGCTTGCCCCACTTGAATGTTGACTTAGGATCATGCATGTGGCTCTCCGAGCTATTTTTTTCTTTCATATCATATGTGTTTGATTGTAGGTAGGAGACACTAATTTGAGACACATATAGACTTTGCTTCACTTAGCTAAAACCAAATCTGTTCGTTGCCCGCTAATATAAGCATGCTAGGTGCGGTTTTTATCGAATTGTATAAAATCAGTTTTTGGTTTTAATTCTATCTTGTTTTTCATGAAGAAAGCTAATGGCACTGCGAGTTTTCTTCTTTAGCATAGCTCATGATTTTATTGTATGCATCGACTTTTTCTTGACACCCCTTCCTAAATTGATCACCTAAGATTAAATGGAAATTGGGAATGAGCGTTAGATGTTTGATTGATTTATGTTCTTATTATACCAGTGATAACCTTAAAGCTAAAAATTAGGACTATTAATGCAAGTTGACCGATAAAATGGATTAAAATTAATTTTTAGGAGAGCAATACCATTTTTACGTAGGATGTTTTCCTTGGACATATCATTAAGCCTTGCGTAAATTAGAATGAATTGCTTTTATCACTAATAAAAATGAAAAGATAATTGATCAACATTTGTTGGTTTCATGTATGAGTTGGTGAATCAAGGGTGTTGCTTGGTTGATTGAGCCTTGTTTGCCGATTTTCAAAACCCTCCTTTAGACCGTAGGTACTCCATTCATCTCCATAGAATCATTTCTTACGTGTAAATCCATCCTAACCTCTTTGTTCATCTCAGGTCTCCCCAACATCACTTATCCATCTCTTTACTTAGGCTATTCTCAGCCTAAGTATAGGGGGGACTTGAGCCCCCGTGAATTCCTGACTTATTTATCCTTCTCTCCAATACTTTGGTTATTTTAACCTAAGTATAGGGGGTGTCCTCCTTAGTTCCTGTATCCTTTCCTATATCTTAACTTGAGCTATGACTTTGTATCCCTTAGTGCTATGAGGACATAACAAAAGTTAAATAAAGGGGGTATAACGTACATACAATATATATGTACTTGAGGCCATAGATTTATTTTGAAAATTTTGAAAAAAATTAAAACTTTTTGGGCTAGAGTATAATTTGTCTTGAACTAAGTGGGTTAAAATGTTTTCAAAGTTTGAAAAAATTTTCTCTAATATTTTACATTATTTTGAAGAAAATATTTTGAAAAATGGGTTTAATTTGTTTTGAAAACTCATTTGAAAAATGTTTGAAAAAAATTTATATGTGACATTGTTTTGAAAATCTTTTCAAAATTCTTTTCAAAAAGAGGGTTTAAATGAGTCTAACTTATGGTTGTAAATGTTGTTTTTGAAAAAAAAACATGAAGGATTTGGTTTAATCCCCGACACTTACACATTCACATAGGACTAGTGATGTTCAAGAACAATTGGTTTAAGAGGTCTTGAGATTTTTTAGTTAGCCATCTTTAGTTATTAGTGTCTTCGACTTAATTATCCACATTTACCTGATTTAAACAATTTAAGTTCTACATTGCATGCTTAGTCTATAACCTTAAGAATATGATTAGCACTTCACATATACGACTGCAGTTATGAAGAGAGGAGTTGAAATTTCACTTGAGGGACTAGGATGAGGGATTTGAGTTTGGACTCGATTTAATGACATTAAAGGATGGGATAAAATCATTGAAGGCTTCATGAAACCTGAGTGTCCTCATATTTAGCAAGTATGAGACCATGGTTCTTGTACTATCTCTTGATATTTACCTATGTCCCAGGGTGTCATAAAATAAAGAATTATTGATCAATGTGCGCTAACTTTTGGTAAAGGTAGTAGAGCTAGCCAAAAGCAATGAAATGTAATGTCAATATTGAAAAAGATCTCACCCTACAAAGTCAAATATCAAAAAGCTTCCACCAAAGGTGAGCGCTCCCAAGCATTTCAAAGTGTCCATTTGGACCATTGCTATTAGGACCAGGAGTCGTGCTTGCACCAAAAAAGGGATCTACATCGTAAATGCTACAAGTCTGGGGGTAGAAGGTATATTAGATACCCCAAAAAAGGCACACGCCAATGTACTCCCAGGAAAACAAGTGCAGCAAAATCCAACTTCTCTCGATAGACACACAGATCAAGAACAAAATTGTGTTGAGTTAATAAGCCACCCAAGAGGATCCTTGTTCCAATGAGAGGGGGAGAAGAAATGACACAATCCTATACCTCCATCAACTGGCCCTCCATCTACACTTCTGAGTCTGACAACTAAAGAGACGGTGGATTGATTGCAATATTTGGTTTATTCCCTAGTGTTGAGGATTGTGTTCTTAGGAGAGTCTCTTGGACTAGGATCTTGGGTGAAGTTGTGACTCTACTCTTGTGATTGTGGTCAAAACTTAATGTCATATCCTTGTTTTATACATATATAGAGAGAATCTAATAAATTAGAGGAATAATACACCTCTTGATTAGAGCTTGGTTCATCTTTGAAATTTTGGATATTTAAAACCGAGAATTCTTGAACAGAGCAAGTCTTGTATTCACATGCATAATCAAGGGTTAAATCCAACTTATTGATGCTTGAGGACGAGCATAATTTAAGTATAGGGGGATGATGAACCTTGGTTTCATCATGATAATTCCATATATTAAAACCCTAGCCGAAAATTAGTGTTAATAAAACCAGATTAATTGTTGTTTATATTTTGGTCTTAAAATAAATTAAAATTATAAAAAAATAACAAAATAAAAAAACATAGTGTTTTCATACCTTTAAAAATTCTCACAAAATTATTTCTCCCTTTGTTTGCCTTCTTTTGCATTTTTTGTCAACATGAAACTTGTAGATCTCATCGAGATCTACAACTTTCATTTTTTGAGTTTTTCCAAATTCGATCCCCTTCTTCTTTTTCGATTTTTATGTCTGAATAATCGGGTTGGGCCACGTGTCTCTCTCTAGTTGAGCCACACGAATCAATCTCCTCACGTTGCACGTCCCTCTTTTCACATCGTCCGATCATCTTAGGGCGCTCCCATCTCAACCCTTTGTTCCCTCTTCAATCCTCCACCCTCTGATTTCCATCAAGACCTCATCTTACACGTCCACGCCTGCTCAAATCTTGACTGTTGGATCTCTAAGATCCAACGACCAAGCATGCCTCGCCCATAAGCCGTAGATTTACCCTGATCATTTGATCAGAGCCACTCCCTCGTTCCCTACTCCAGACCGTTGAATCGCAAGAACCAATGGTCAATACCTCGTATTCCACCTCCCCGCCCCCTTCTCTCCCACATTCGTCACCACACCAGCCCATCGCCCCCTTCTAACTTTCCCAACCACGATAGCTACTTTCTCCACTCGCTATCCATGCCATGTCCAAGCCCACTCCTCCGTGACCCTCACGGACCTCATAGATCCTCACGTCTCTCTCCCTCTCGCTTCATATTCTACTCGCAACCCACGATCTCCACCATCAACACTTCAACCTCCATCCTTAAAATACGTTGTCTCCGCGTAAAAACCACCTAGTCCACCTTTACATGGGCCATGACCTAGCATCTCTCTGCCTCCCCGTGATAGGTGAAGGTCGGATTTACAATGCGACGACCGTTGTGGCCATGATGTTGACCCATGGAAATGGTAGGCCATGCCTTCGGCCTTCAAACATTGACGAGCTTCTTAGAGGGGCCTCCAGAGTCCAGAGAAGACCAGAGCTCTCCATAGAGGTCGAGCCCAGGCCACCTCTGCTGCGGTTGACCTCCAAGTAAGCCTCGCGTATTTTCCTTCTAGTTTATCTTAATTATTAGGTGTTTCTTCTCATGTTCTTCCACAATTAACCATCGCTCCAGCTTCCTCACACATCACACATCCTTGCGTACACCTTCGCTCACTATCTCCTCTTCTCCATTGCATGAATACCTCCGCTCCATCTCCTCTCCAGTTCATCGGAGACAAAGCTCTGATCCCTCATCCCTCCTCTTGCACGAGGCTCCACTTCACTCATACTCACCTCGCACTTGCACGCTTTGGCTATAAATGACATATGCATGTCTTCTACATCATTGATTGGTGCCTTCGTCGGAGCTACATTCAAGGGATTTGTCTTCGATGGGCATGCGCCTCCATAATGATTTAGGTGGATCCCAGATGTTGGAGCTTCATCGGTGACATCTCTAGATCCACCCTTGAGCTCTTGATGCCCAACCGTGGCCGGGTGGAGTTATGAGCCCATCGCTGGAGCCCCGCCAAGTCCACCACAAGAGGCGACGATGAGGAGGAACCTAACGTACAGTTGCCGTCCCATCCTCATGATCCGACGACCTACAAGGAGTCACGTTTCTTCACCGAGCCTCAACATCCATCCTTCAGGTTCAAGCCATCCAAGCCAAGCCAGAGCACCACGTGATGACACGTGGCCCGAGCCTCTATTCGTACGCTGAGCTTCACACCCAAGTTCGATGCTCCGTTTGAGCCTAGCTTCATGTGCTGTGTTCACGCGAGGGACGTGAAATTGCAGGGGTGCCCTACCGACTTCTCCGAATTGCAAATAGGTCCTCTGAGCATGTGCAGAGCATGCACGCCTGGGGTTAGTTGCATCCAACCTCCTTCGAGTTTTAATAATTGTAATTTAGTCCCTGTACGTGTGGGAAAATTATAGGGAAGGACCCATGCTTTATGTTAATTGCATTTAAGTCCTTCGAGGGACCTGTTTATAATGTTTTATCTATTTATTTTCATGTTTTCTTTACATTTATGCCCCTGTACTCTTTTGCTAATATCTTGAGCATACGATCTCCATTTTTTTTATTTCAGTCTCTTTTCAAAGCTTATTTCATTTTCTATCTTTAGCATGATTTGTTGCCTATTTTGGCACTTAGATTTGTATGACTAATTTTAATTACAAAGTGTCATCCATTTAAATGTTTTTAATGCCATTGAGTAGTTGATCAATTACGTTTGCTTCATCAAATGGCTTGAAATTGACTATGCCTTTATTGCTCATTGATTTCATCTAAGGGCTTGTGTGTCTATTTCTATACTTGCATCACATTGCATTATAAAATTCAAATAAAAAGTGTCTACATCTGTCTACCTCATATGTATCATGTTGTTTTGTGAGTTGACCTATTAGTTTTCAATTCTCGCTTTATTTGAGTATTATGAGTCTAAATATGTACTTAAGAGGCTCGCATCCCTAAGTTCGACCATTGGCTTGCCCAAGTAAATAAATCACCGCATGTATTTAATTGACAAATTAATATGAGTGGTTTTGATCGATCCGTTTTCGCTTGATTGCAACTAGATTTGAGTGTTAATTCAAAATAACTAACACGGTGATTTTGCGACTTATCAAATGGTGTCGTTGCCAGGTACACCGCTTGTATTTGAATTAGGTTGAGTCATTTATTTTTCTTGCATTGTGTTTATAATTTTCGAATATCTATCTAATGTTTGCCTTTTGGGGTACGTTCTCTTGGCAATCGAGGAGGCAAGGAGCAGGAGCTTCCGTTGCGAGGAGCTGCAGAAGCACCATTGGAGAAGATGATGAGAATTATGGTCTCACATTTTCCATGAATTCATTGTAATAATCGTCTTTACAATGGTCTTGGTTTGAAGACTCACGATTGTAAATGAACGAAGGCAATTGTGGTTGTGTGGGGTTTACCCCACTTGAGTGTCGACTTAGGATCAGGCATATGACTCTCCGAGCTATTTTTTCTTTCATATCATATGTGTCTGATTGTAGGTAAGACACACTAATATGAGACACACATATACATCGCTTCACTTAGCCAAAACAAAATCTGTTCTTTGCCTAATAGAAGCATGCTAGTTGCGGTTCTTATTGATTTACATACATTCAATTTTTTATTTTAATTCAGTCTTATTTTTCACGAAGATAGCTAAAAACACTGCACGTTTTTTTCTTTAGCATAGATGATTACCATATGCATTGACTTTTTCTACACCACTTCCTGGTTGATCACCTATGATTAAATGGAATTGGGAATGAGCGTTAGGTGATGTTCGATTGATTTGTATTCTCATTAAATCAACGATAACTTTACATCTAAAAATTGGGACTATTAATGCAAGTTGACCAATACAATGGAGTAAAATCAATTTTTGGGAGAGCAATACCCTTTTTACGTAGGATATTTTGATTTGACATATCATTAAGCCTTACGTAAATTAGAATGAATTTGCTTTTTATCACCAATAAAAATGAAAAGATAATTTACCAACATTTGTTGGTTTCATGTGTGAGTTGGTGAATCAAGGGTGTTGCTTGGTTGATTGAGCCTTGTTTTTCGATCTTCAAAACCCTCCCATAGACCCTAGGTACTCCATTCATCTTCATATATTCATTCCTTCACGTGTAAATACATCCTAACCTCTTTGTTCCCTCATGTCTCCCCAACTTCACTTATCCATCTCTTTTCTTAGGCTATTCTTAGCCTAAGTATAGGGGGGACCTGAGTCCCCGTGAATTCCTGACTCATTTATCCTTCTCTCCATTACTTAGGTTATTTTAACATAAGTATATGTGGTGTCCTACTTAGTTCCTGTATCCTTTCCTATATTTTAACTTGAGCTATGGCTTTGTAACCCTTAGTGCTATGAGGACATAATAAAAGTTAAGTATATGAGGTATACCGTATATACAATATATATACCTTAGGCCATAGATCTATTTTGAAAATTTTGAAAAAAATTAAAACTTTTTGGGCTAGAGTATAATTTGTCTTGAACTAAATGAGATAAAATGTTTTCAAACTTTAAAAAAATTTCTCTACTATGTTACACTATTTTGAAGAAAATATTTTGAAAATGGTTTGAAAAATGGGTTTAACTTGTTTTGAAAAATCATTTGAAAAATGTTTGAAAAAACTTTATACATGTAAAATTGTTTTGAAAATCTTTCCAAAATTCTGTTAAAAAAGAGGGTTTAAAAGAGTCTAACTTATGGTTGTAAATATTGTTTTTGAAAACAAATGAAGAGTTGGTTTAGTCCCTTACACTTACACATTCACACATGATTAGTGATGTTCAAGAACACTTGGTTTAAGAGGTCTTGATATTTTTTAGTTAACTGACCTTAGTTATCATGGTCTTCGACTTAATTATCCACATTTCCCTGATTTAAAAGATTTGTGTGCTATATTGCATGCTTAGTCTCTAACCTTAAGAAATATGATTAGCACTTCAAATACACGACTATAGTTATGTTGAGAGGAGTTAAAATTTCACTTTAGGGGACGGGGATGAGGGATTTGAGTTTGGAATCGATTTAATGATACTCGAGGATGTGATAAAGCCATTGAAGGCTTCATGAAACCTGAGTGTCAACATATTCAACTAGTATGAGAACATTTCTTGTACTATCTCTTGATATTTACCAATATCACTGGGTGTGATAAAATAACAAATTATTGATCAGTGTGCACCGACTCTTGATAAAAGAAGTGGAGTTAGACAAAATCAATGAAATAAAATGTAAATGTTGAAAAAGCTCTCACCCTACAAAGTGAAATATCAAAGAGCTTCCACCAAAGGAGAGCTCTCCCAGCCATTTCAAAGTGTCCACTTGGACCACTAGTATTAGGACCGGGAGGCTTGCACCAAATAAATGGCTCTACATCGTAAATGCTACAAGTATAGGTGTAAAAGGTATATTAGATACCCCAAAAAAGGCATACCTCTGTGTACTTCCAAGAAAACAAGTGAAGATGACTCCAACTTCTCTTAACGGACACACTGATCAACAACAAAAATATGTATTGAGTTAATAAGTCACTCAAGAGGATCCTTGTTCCAATGAGAGGGAGAGAAGAAATGACACAATCCTATACTCTCCATCAACTGGCCCCCCATCTACACCTTTGAGACTAACAACTAAAGAGACGGTGGATTGATTGCAATATCTGGTTTATTCCCTAGTGTTGAGGATTGGGTTATTAGGAGAGTCTCTTGGACTGGGACCTCGGGTGAAGTTTTGACTCTACTCTCATGATTGTGGTCAACACTTAATGTCATATCCTTATTTTATATGTATATAGAGAGAGTCTGATAAATTAGATAAATTGGATACCTCTTGATTAGAGCTTGGTTCAGCTTTGAAATTTTGGATCTCTAAAACTGAGAATTCTTGAATAGATTAGGTATTGTATTCACATGCACAATCAGAGGTTAAATCCAACTTATTCATGCTTTAGATGCTCGAGGACAAGCATAGATTAATTATAGGAGGACGATGAACTTCAGTTTCATCGTGATAATGTCTCTATATTAACCCCTTAGCTTAAAATTGGTGTCAATAAAATCCAGATTAATTATTGTTTATATATGGTTCTTAAAATAAATTTAAAATATAAAAAATGACAAAATAAAAATCGTAGTAGTTTTATACCTTTGAAAATGCTCACAAAATCCTCTCTCCCTTTGTTTGACTTCTTTTGCATTTCTGATCATCACGAAACTTGTAGATCTCATCGAGATCTACAACTTTCGTGTTTTGAGTTTTTCAAATTGAGCGTCCTCCTTCTTCTTTTTTGTTTTTTTGTCTGAATAATCTGGTTGGGCCACGTGTCTCTCTCTGGTTGAGTCACGCGACCCAATCTCCTTACGCCAAGTGCCCCTCCTTCTACACCGTCCGATCTCCTTAGGGCACTCCCATCTCAGCTGCTTGTTCCCTCTTTAAACCTCCACCCTCCGTTCGCCATACAGACCACATCTCGTACGTCCATGGCCACTCAATTCTTGACCATTGGATCTCTATGATCTAATCGCCAAGCGTGCCTCGCTCGTAGCTGTAGATGTGCCCAGATCGTTTGATCAGAGCCACTACTTTGTTCCCTCCTCCGGACTGTTGGATCGCATGACCCAACAGTCAATGCCTCATCTTCCACCTCCCGCGCCCCCTCTCCCACGTTCATCACCACACCATCACGTCAACCCCTTCTAATTTTCCCAACCACGATGGCCACATTCTCCACTCGCTCACCACACTATGTCCAAGCCCACTCCTCGTGGCCCTCACGGACTCATATCTTCTCATGCCCCTCTCCCTCTCGCTCCATATTCTTCCCGCAATCGATGACCTCCACCACCAACACTTCGACCTCCATCCTTCAAATACATTGTCTCTTCCTGATAACCACCTTGTCAACCTCTACGTGGGCCACAACCTAA
Source organism: Ottelia alismoides (assembly GCA_037367405.1). Lineage (NCBI taxonomy): Eukaryota > Viridiplantae > Streptophyta > Magnoliopsida > Alismatales > Hydrocharitaceae > Ottelia > Ottelia alismoides. The sequence continues at coordinate 755,259 of JAZKJV010010490.1, read as the reverse complement.
CATCTCCCTGCCTCCCCATGATAGGGGGAAGTCGAATCGATGATGCGATGATCGTCGTGGCCACGGTGTTGACCCATGGCCATGGTAGGCCATGTGTCTGACCTTCAAATGCCGACGAGCTACTCTGAGGGGCCGTCGGATACAGCGAAGACTAGAGCTCTCCGTGGACCTCGGGCCCATGCCACCTCAACCTCCATTGATTTCCAGCTAAGCCTCCTATATTTTCCTTTTAGTTTCTCTTAATTAATTAGGTATTTCTTCTCATGTTCTTCCGTAATTAACCATCGCTCCAACTTCTTCATACATCACTCATCCTCGTGCACACCTCTACTCACCGTCTCCTCTTCTGCTTCATCGAACACCTCCGCTCCATCACCTCTCCAGTTCGTCGGAGACAGAGCTCCAGTCTCCCATCCTTCCACTCACATGGGACCCCACTTCACCTACACTCACCTCGCACTTGCACGCTTCAGCTAGAAATGAGATCTGTAGGTCATCTACTTCATTGATCAGAGCCTTCACCAGAGCTGCATTTAAGGGCTTTGTATCCGATGGGAATGCACATCCACGATGATCTAGATTGCCCCGGTGGATCCTAGATGTCAGAGCTTCATCGACGACATCGTTAAATACTCCCTCGAGCTCCTGACGTCTAACCATGACTGGGCGGAGTTATGAGCCCATCGCTGGAGGCCCGCCAAGTTCGTTGCAAGAGGCGATGGCGATAAGGAACACAATGTACAATTGCCATACGGTCCTCATGATCAAACATCCCACAGGGAGCCACGTGTCTTCACCGAGCTTCAACATCTAGCCTCCAGGTTCGGGCTATCTAAGCCAAGCCAGAGCACCACATGATGACACGTGGCCCGAGCCTCCAGCCGATTGCCGAGCCTCGCACCCGGGCCCAATCCTCCGCACGAGCCTAACCTCACATGCTCTGGTAATGTGAGGGTTGGGAAAATTGCAGGGGTGCCTTATCGACTTCTTCAAATTTCAAAAAGTTCCTTCGAGCACGTGCAGAGCATGCATGCCTGGGATTATTTGAATCTGACCCCCTCTAGGTTTTAATAATTACAATTTAGCCCCCGCGCATGTGGGAAAATTACAAGGAAGGTCCCACACTTTATTTTAATTGCATTTAATTCCTTTCAAGGACCTGTTTGTAATGTTTTATCTATTTATTTTCATGTTTTCTTTACAATTATACCCCTGGACTTTTTGGCTAATATCTTGGGCATATAATCTCTGTTTTGTTGATTTCAATCTCTTTTCAAAGCTTATTACATTTCTATCTTATGGCATGATGTTTTGGCACTTAGATTCAGATGATTAATTTTAATTATGAAGTGTCATCTATTTAAATAGTTTGTAATGTCATTGAGTAGTTTATCAATTACGTTTGCTTCACCAAATAGCCTTAAATTTACTATGCCTTTATTTCTCATTGATTTCATCTAGATAGGGTTTATGTGTCTATTTCTATGCTTGAATCACATTGCATTATAAAAGTCATATAAAAAATATCTACATCTATCTACCACATCTGATCATGTTATTTTGTGCATTGACCTGTTAGTTTTCAATTCATCACTTTATCTGAGTATTAGGGGTCTAAATATGTACTTAAGATGCTTGTGTCCCTAAGTTACACCTTGGGATTGCCCAAGTAAATAAATTTGACCACTTGTATTTAATTAACAAATTAATTTGAGTGGTTTTTGATCGATCCGATTTTGCCCGACTGCAACTAGATTCGAGTGTTAATTCAACAAAATTAACATGGTGATTTTGCAACTTATCAGTAGCTGATAAACGACTTGAGATTCCTTTGCGTTGTGGGTTGATTAGTGGACATTGTGTAATGCTCCATCCTCAAGTAAATTGTGTAGCCAAAAACGGTCCGTACTTACCCTCATAGTGGCTGGAAAAAGGTGCAGCTAGTCGCAAGAATCTGAGCCAGTCTCCATAGAGAATCTGGATCGTAATGATTTTCTAACTCGCTTTGTAAGATTGGATAATCACCTAATAAAATTTGACAAGATAAATGACCAAACTTGCACAGTCATCACATTGTGTCGAGTAGGTGAACCAGTGGTTTGTTTTTGCATCCTACATTCAGTCAAGTTCAAATCTTCATAAATCCCTAGATAAAGACGATGGAAGGAGGTCCTTTAGACTACCTTTAGTAGCGCCACTTCCTAGGTTTCCTCCCTATTCCTCTAGGACGGCTTCAGAGAGCTCAGACCTGCTCTCTGAACTCGAGTTCACTTCCACCTTGTTCCCCCTCGACCACCCTTCTTCTACTCCCGAGGTACCATCAGACATGACAGCATAGCTATACATTCAGTTGACAATGCATGAGCTAGGATCTTTTGCCTTTGCAAAGCCCAGAGAAATGGACAGTGAAGGCAGGACAGATGAGCAACCTCAGATGACATCGTTCGTATTGGACTGGACAACCATCAACAACACATTTCTAGCTTCCTTGGAGACCATGCAGAGACAGATCGAGGACCAAGGGATCTTCAAGGCAGAGATGAGGAGAGATATCACACCAATGTGAGTTGGGAGAGAAGAACTAGAGAGACCAGCCAGTGGTGGAGAAATATTACAACAAGAGGATCGAGTAGATAACAGACACGAGAAAGAGACATGAGATCCTCAGAGGCTAGCACAAACCATGAGGCAGTTGCACAACACTAGTGCAACCATAATCCACTGATGGATCTAGCTTCCAGCCATCCTAGGCGACTAACGAGTTGTAAAAACCCTACTTTAATTTGTGAGAATTAAGCTTTAAAATATGTCGTTTCGTTGTAGGCGGGAATTTGGAATCAATTTAAAAATAACCACAATAATTTATTCAATTTTAATCGAAGTGGTTTAATATTTATTTTACTTGGGCAAGTCCCAAGGTCAAACTCAAGAAGACAATGAACAACCTAGAATTATGTCTCTCAAAGTTCGTGCGCAGTTTTCGAGATGGTACTTTTTGTTATTTGAATGCAATTTGGGATGCAAAAATGCAAATTAGGCTAATTTTAGGGACTAAAAAGTATCTTTCAATCAAATATGTCCGAAAATTATGAAACTTAACTGAGATGTATCTTATAATGAAATGAATGCATAACATTTGTTTGGATTTTTTGGATGCAAGATAAATATTTTATGAATTTATGAAATATAATAAATATTAAACCTATTTATTTTCAAGGGATAAAATTATCCAAGATCTATCACTAGGTGATCGATCTCAGAAAAATCCTAAACCTTAAAATATGAGATTTAATACCTATTAAAAATTAAAGTTTGAAATATGCAAAATGATTTTTACAGGGAAAACCATGCATGGAAATGAAATTCTTTTTGGGCATAATGTGAAGTACAACTAATTACACAATCCCTTGATTTTTTTGGAAATTTTCAAAGTTATGGTTAATTACTTATGAATTTTGAATCACAAGATGGGTAAAATATGCTATTTATCACAAGAATATTAATTAATAATTAACCAAATACCACAAAGATATTAATCATAAGCCATGATGAAGAGAATTAGTTATAAAAAACAATACTATTTTTGAATAAATAAAATGAAGACAAAAATATGTTCAAAATGTTTCAAGAACTCAGGGGTCTCAATGCAAATAAAATAAATAAATATTACAGAATAGGGATGCTAAATCGAATTACCGAGACCTCAAGGGGTTTCCTGCAAAATTCCTAAGTGGCAAGTGCTTGGGGGTGCTTGGTCTTTAGTGAAATAAGGATGACTCCGGAGGCGTTCTTCGCAAAATTCTCAATAAGTCACGTGCTATGCACGCGACCCTTGAGAGGGAATGATTGAAATCAAAAATTGCTTAGGGGGCCTTTGCAATTGTCCCCACACACGTGACAATCATGTGAGGAGCTTTGCTCTTTCAAGGCATTCCCCTAACCCATGTGTGTCGCATGTGGCAGGGGCCTCGGGCTTCGTGCCCAATGGAGATTTAGCGGAAGGGGGTAGTGCAGGCTTCTGACGTGGAAGAGCCCCCTTCTACAGTGGTGGCTCATGGCTCGGGGAGTGAGAGAGACTTTGGTTGGTGCTTGGACTCCTACTGTGGACAAAGTCGGAGATGGAATAGAGTCCTAGAGCATAGAGAGGTAGCTGGGTGGTGCTCAATGGGGTCGATGGCCAGGAGGCACTGGAGCTCCCAAGCACAACAATGGTCGATGAAGTTTGAAAGGCAGAGCAATGTTTTGCACGGTGTTGAAGACATGTAGGTGGAGCTACAGACCGGTGAAGCTGCTGGATGAAGTTACGGTGATGGAGAGTTGAAGGTGGAGAAGTAGTACCGAGGTGGTCGATGATCAAGGATGAGGAGATTGTGAAGGTAGATCGTACGAGGGTGAGAGTGCTGGGGTCGGGTAGTGGAGAGAGATAAGTAACCAACGAAGAAGATGATCAGAGGGAGTACATGGGAAGGTAGCTCGACGGTATTTACGACCGAAGCGAAGCAGATTTCGAGGAAGTACTGCGACAAGGTGGAGGGTGCATCCTTGGATCTCGCCGACTAGACGGGTATACGGTGCTGTCACCGTCGTGAGCTCTTCCTTGCTTGTGCGATCAACAAATGCTTAAAGAGGGAGGCAACAGTTGGTTTAAGTAGCAGGCGGGAGTGATCTGGAGATGGCAGGAGATCGACAAGCAGATGTGATGGGATTTGGCAAGATTGAGGGAGATTGACGAGGGTTGAAGATGTGACGAGGATCTTGAAGATGAAAGGTGCGGCTGGCAATGATTGAAAGGGGAAGAAGGAAATTGTAGGGGACCAAGGTGGATCGGAGATGGAGATTTGATGGGGGTGATTGGGGTGATCGAATTCCACGGAGAGGATTGGAGTTGTGGTTCGACCATAGATGGAATGAATCGCAGGATTCGATTGGTCATCGTGGCCGACGCTCGATTTGAAAGTAGGCGGCGTAGGCCAGAAATAGCGGAAGAGGACATGAGATGACAATGTAGAATTGAGAAAGTAGCTGGAGGAAGAGGACGCACAGGGGCCGTCCGATAGGCCGAGATCGGATGCCCCTGATGCGTACATGTGGCATCTTTTGATAATTTTGAATTTTTAATATTTTTGAATAAAAAATATATGAAAATAAAGGTTAAAAGTGGGTGACACGTGGCGGCTCCAGGACCTGCCACGTGTCAGTCCTAAAAAATCGAAAAAAGAAATACAATAATAAATACATAAAAAATAGTAAATAACCTCGGATCGAAAAACTTTCTCATGAAGTTGCTCATCTCGATGAGATCTACAATTTTCATGAAGAGACCAAAATTAAAATCGATAATTTGTGTAAAGTGATATTTTTGGGGTATCCCATGTACATAGAATACCTTGATTTTTGGGTTTTATATTTTTTTATCATTTTTAAACCAAATAAAAATCCGAGGAAAATATGATAAAATTCAAGATGAATATTTACACATTAATCATGTTTTTTGTATTTTTATAAATTAGGAAAATGAAGAAATAAAATATAATATCAAATGACAACTTTTGTACGCACAAATAGTGAAGACTCAAACTCAGTTAGTTTCTTTGATTTCAAGATCATTTTGGATTTGGATTTTTGCACGTTTTTAATAAAACTTTCATCAAAGAAAATAAATGGAAAAGAAATAAAATAAATAAATCAATTATGTACAAAAATTAATAGGTCAAAATTAGGTAAAATACAAAATGTACAGAAGAATCCCAAAACCCAACTTTTACATATGAGCTCCGATTCACTTGAACTTGGTCTTGATTTAAAGGTAATTGAGTGTACATTAGTTAAAAAGTGAGTAGGATTAAATCAGACACTAGATGAGGAATATATCAGGGTTTTAGTTCGAAAATCCTAATTAGGTTTTGAGTTTTTGGTCCACTTATTTATGGTAGTGATTTTTTTATATTTTTCATTTATTCTTGTTAGTGATATGCACACAATGGATGTGGTTTCACATCATTTGGACTTAGCATGAATCGATTAAAAATCATGGAAGTTAAGCTATTTTATAGGTCATTTTGGTTGGGATTTTTGACTTCTTATTTTATGCAATAATACTTGATAAAATGCAAATATTATGAATACATACATGAACACTAATTATGAAATATAAATGAAGAAATGCCAATGAATTTCGGGGATTTGAGCTTAATGTCATTTTTGAGTGACGAATATGAGATTCATCAACGATTTCGAGCTTCGTCCTCAGACGATCCAGTTACTGCCCATGTTCCATGGGCATGCCACCAAAGAGACCCACCTCCATCTACAAGAGTTTGAGATGATCTGCAGCACCATCCACAATAGATTTGTGGATGAGGACACCATCAAGTAGATCACCTTTCCGTTCTCCTTGGTTGATCGAGCAACCTACTGGCTAAAGCACTTAGGGAAGGTAGTCAATACTTGGGAGCAGCTACGGATCGAGTACCAAAACAAGTATTACACACCCGGTCAGACTAATGTAGCCAGAGCCATGATTAGAAACTTCACAATGCTCCCTAATGAACAATTCCATGAAGCTTGGGATCACTTTAGAGAGCTCATCCACAGGTGTTCCCACCATGATATCAGCAAGCCCAACCTTGTCCAGATTTTCTTTTGTGGATTAACACCTGAGCTGCATGGGCTAGTAAACGCTTTGTGTGGCGGTTCCTACTTCGCTAAGGATGAAGACCAAGTCTGGGCCACCTATGAAGAGATGGTTGAAAACTAGTGATGTACCAGAATCAGGTCTACACTCAGGGGAAGCCTCTCTCGTAGGCAACTTAATACCAAAGGATAATATATATTGAGGCTAAACCTTCTTCCTCCCTACAACAACATCACTTGAAAATATTCAGCCGCCAATATGGGAATCATCAAACACAAGTTGGACCAGATGGAGATTAGAGAATAAGATGTGCCAGGTCCTTGATAAGCTCAAAAAGATTTATTAGCAGGCCTAGATTCTTAGTGACCTGAAGATCCAGATTATGTGCCTCCAAGAGGCACATACGACTTCTCGGCCACACTCCATGTCACGAGCTGATCCAGGTAATAGTTCATTCTCAACCCTCTGCCTTGTATAGTCAGGTTCACCACATTCAGGAAGATCCGATCCATCACTCTCGTAGTACCAGTTTCCACCACCCGCTCCTTTAGACACTCAGTTGGTGGTGTATCATCTTGATTAGCCTTTAGTGTCCCTTTCCTTGCTATTTCACAAACAACATGAGCCATTGATGGAAGTCAACGAGATTTGGTACTCTCAGTACCAACAATAGCTTGGGATCTGTCATGACTACCCGGGTTTCAGATGGTCGACTGGAGGTTCTTAATCCCAACAGCAACCTTCCGTACAGGCAAGATAGGGTGCCTAGAAGTAAAAACACCCCTAATATTCCTAACAACAACCACAACATGGTTCTCGACCTACATATCTGGGTCAATAGTGGATGCAACAACAACCTCACCAACAGTATCCCCAACCTCCTTCTCACTCATACCGGCAACAACAACGGAGCCAACCTCATTTCCAGCAAGGCAACACTTTGTTCTCATTCACACTCATATGAGAACTCAACCATTGATGAACTCGCTCGTATGATTTCCAATCAGCAAGATACCTTCCTACGAGTGATGGATGAGTTCCGATAGGAAATGAGGGAAATAATCAAGGGCAAGGCCACCATACCTGTTCAAATTGAACCTAATCCGAACAATATGAAGAGAAAGTCTGAGAAGGTACAATCTGCAAAGACGCCTCTCCTAGTGATATATTGGATAACATTCATTATTTATTTGATGCTGATTTTGTGACACTTTGGAGTGGTAGGAAGCCAGCCAACGGTGACTCATCTAGCCAACATTCCACTACAGATTCTAGGGTGCCAAACGGAGTCAGGAGTGATGCAGATGTCTCTAACCATGATGATGACAGCGGTACTGACACCACCAAGGATGATGATCCAAACAACAATACTAATGCCGTCATATCTCCAGTTACAGATGGTGGTGTTGATGCCACCAAGCTTCCAGATGCCAGGCCAGAGTGCGGTGCTGATGCTGCAAGTTCATATGTTGTCGGTGGTACTGATGCCACCAAGAGTCATACAGTTGTCTTGTCCTCTCCTGTAGTTGAGGAACTTTTTTTAAAAAATAAAAAAATGGAAAAACTTAAAAAATAAAAAATATGAATAAAGGAAAGGTTTTTGTATCTCATATGGATCCATCTGTAGTGATTGATGATGCTTGCATGGATTTCAGCATTTGGCATGCTCATGAACCCATTCCTGACCCTCATACTTCTGAGGAGGGTCCCTCTATCCCCTTCCCTCAAGAACTCTATTTTGGGAAAAGACCAAAAATAGAAAACCCTAAAAAGAGACAACAAACAGAGTTCAACAAGTAGATGATAAATATATTTCATATCCAATTGACTCTTCAAGAGGCACTTCAGCATATCCTTATATTATAGAGGAATCCGAGAGAGACGACCACTATCTGTAGGAAGAAGAGGAGAAATCACAATGCTGAAATTCATGTGCTCACTCTTAAAGGACTTTGTCATCACCATTCAGAGCCTAAAACTCCCCGTGGACTTTGTTGTGTTGGACATGGAGATCCCTGAATGTGTGACCGATACTCCCATTATTTTAGGATGACCTTTCTTGTCCACAACCAAGGCGGTGTCTGATCATGATAACGGGAAGGTATACTTTCGTGTTGAGGGTGAGAGTATACAAATATAGATAAGTGAGGAAATCAGAGCCAAAGATTCAGCTTGCTCTGAGCAAAGTTCAGAGTAGATGATAGACTCAGAGCTATATGTCCACTACGAGTGTGGTTTTGTGATTATAGATGATGAAGCATTTTGGACAGATCCAATTTCACGAGATCTTGTCACACATTCAGAGATGACAAAACAACATATGACAACTGATGAGAGTTTGGAGAGCGTACTCATGGCACAAGACACTTTATAAGCTGACGATTATGAATTGAGTAGCAAAGCAGAATATATTTCTTGTGATTCAGACTCAGATCCCTCAAGTTCATACATCGATTTTGATTGACAAGATTTTGATGATTATACCATGTCTGATATCCATAGAGCCGACAACTAAGGCAGAGATTGAACCATCACATATGATAGACACACTAGCAAGGTCATCTTCATTGGATCCATTGATTCAACGAGAGTTCTCACATACAAATTTGGAAGCTTTTACTCAGACCTTTCATAGACTAGATCTGCCAGCTCCCACATGTCCAGAACTGAAGACCTTGCCATAGAGCATCATGCATAGATTCCTTGTGGGTGAATCTGAGATGTTCCCAATCATTATCTCAACAAATTTGACTGCAGACTAAGAATCTTGTTTGATGGAGGTTCTTGAAAGAAACCACAAGGTAATCAGATGGAGTGTAGCTGATCTCCAGGGGATACGTCCAGCCTTGTGCTCTCACCACACAAAGATGATGCCAAGCCATCTCGTGAGTTCCAATGTAGGCTGAACCCGAATCTTCGAGATGTAGTCATGAAGGAAATATCTAAGTGGTGGAGCATCAATTTTATGCACACCATCTCCTACTCCAAGTGGGTTAGTCCTTTACATGTGGTACCCAAGAAGATGGATATCACCACAGTTGTGGATGAGTTTGTAGAAGAGATAGCTATCCGAGTACCCACTCATTTGAGGATCTGTGTGGACTACAAACAATTGAATCAGGCCACCAAGAAGGTTCATTTCCCGCTACCATTTATTGATCATATTATTGGGAGGTTAGTTGGGAAAAGTCATTACTACTTTCTTGAAGGGTATTCTAGATACAATCAGGTGGACATAGTACCCAAAGAACATGAGAAAATGACGTTCATCTTTTCGTTTGGAACATATGCTTTTAGACGGATACCCTTTGGTTTATGTAATTCCCCAGCTACATTCCAAAGGTGCATTCTTTCCATCTTCTCAGACATGGTGGGAGAATGTTTAGAGGTCTTCATGGATTACTTTTTATTATACGATGATGAGTTTGATGCTTGTCTTGTTTGCCTAAACTGAGTACTTCAACGCTACATAAAAGTCCACTTAGTCTTATCTTGGAAGAAGAGTCATTTCATAATGACTCAAGGGATGGTCCTTGGTCACATCTTATCCAACAAGGGCATGGAGGTTGATTCGACGAAGGTGGATATCATCAAGAAATTCACTCCACCGTCCAATTTGAGATAATTGTGACCTTTTCTGGGGCATGTCGGTTTCTACTGATGGTTGATACATGACTTCAGTTGGATTTCCTGACCACTAACTGATTTTCTCACGAAAGACACCGAGTTCCTTGCATATGATAAGTGCCTTTCCTCTTTTGAGAATATCAAGAATTTGGTTATTCAGGCTCCTGTCCTTCAGCCACCCGATTGGTCTCTCCCATCTGAGATCATGACAGATGTTTCTGATTTTGCCATAGGGCTGTGCTTAGATAGAGGAGGGACCATGCACCATTTTGCCATTCACTATGCTAGCCACACTTTGGATGCTGCTCATCAAAATTACATTTTGACCGAGAAGGAGAAGCTATCCATAGTGTTTGCTTTGGATAAGTTTCAATCTTATATTCTTGGTTCTAGAGTGACTATCTACACCGATCACACTGCCATCCGATACCTCGTGGATAAGAAGGATGCCAAAGTTAGATTGACGAGATGGATCTTTCTACTCCAGGAGTTTAATATAGATATTAGGGATAAACCTAGAGTCAAGAATGTGGTGGTAGATCACTTATGTTGATTAGAGCATCTTGAGGATTCTCATATGACCACACCTATCACTGAGACATTCCCAGATGAGGCGATTCTTGCTATCACCCACTTCTATGGTACGCTGATATTGTGAACTACCTTGTTGCCAAGAAAGTTCCACAAGGTTGGACTAAGCAGCAACTTGAGACCTTCCTCAAGAGGACCATGTCGTACCATTGGGAGGATCCCACCCTTTACCAAAAGGGGGGGGGGATAGTGTCTGGCATTGGTGTATTTCTCAGGAGGAGCACCATAGTGTCCTCACCTATTGCCACAAGCTTGAGGCTGGAGGACATCACTCTGGGAGACAGACATCGTAGAAGGTTCTCCAATTTGGCCTTTGGTGGCCTACCCTATTCAAGGATTCGGATGAATTCGTGAAGAGGTGTATTGACTGTCAGAGGATGGGCACTTGTGGACAGAGAGATATGATGCCGATGCAGCCCATTCACTTTTGTGAGGTTTTTGATACATGGGGTATTGATTTCATGGGTCCATTCCCGAAGAGTCAGGGATTTGAGTACATTTTTTTAGATTTGGATTATGTGAGATGAGGCCATCCCATCCTGAGATGCAGATGCAAAGGTTGTTTGCAAATTTTTGAGGAAGAATATCATTTCACGGTTTGGGGTACCGAGGGTCTTGATTTCTGACGGGGGACTCATTTTATCAACGGCATGGTAAGGGCCCTTTATAACGAGTTCAACATTGAACATAGAGTTGCCATGCCATATCATCCACAGATGAATGGTATTGTTGAGGTTTCAAATAGGGAGATTAAGACTATTTTGCCGAAGTTTGTCTTCCCAGACTGAAAGGATTGGTCACAACTTTTGGAATCAGTCTTGTAGGCCTATAGGACTTCCTTCAAGACACCTTTGGACACATCTCCTTTTTGACTCATTTATGTAAAGCATTGCCACTTACTTGTGGAAATCAAGCATAAGTCACATTGGGTAGTTACTGAATTATTATTGGATCCAAAGAGTATATGATATATAAGGAGAGTAGAATTGGCAACCCTTGAGGAGCTGAGAGACACAACCTTCTCAACTAACCTACAATATAAGGTTAAAGTGAAGATATGGCATGATTCCCACATCATCCACAAACAGTTCGAATCCAACCAGAGAGTATGGCTATTTGATGCAAGGCTGAGATTATTTCCAGGGAAATTACAAAGTAAATGAAAGGGACCATACTTGGTTAGAAAGGTGCATGGCAACAGTAGCATTGGCATATCTAAGTTATCTTATGAATCAATCTTTCTCATCAGCTGTTAGCGTCTGAAGCCATGTTTTGATCATGATCCACTCACTGTTGATGTTTCCTCTATTCATTTGGTATGAGATGTGTTCCTTGACCCACATCATCTGCATCTCATACATTTTTTTTCACTTTTACTCCGCCCCTGTATAGATCCATATTGTTTATATCATTCATTCATTTCGTTTAATACCCTAGTTCCATCTTATGACTTTACTATACTCAGGATGCACTTTATCCTAAGTATAAGGGGGTATTAAGCCCCTGATTATCCCTTTCTCCATTACCTCGATTTTTGCTTCCTATACTTAGGGACATTTTACCCTAAGTATAGGGGAGGTAATATCTATACATTCCACTCCTCGATTTTCCCCTTGGTGTACAATTTTCTATACTTAGGGTTATTTGATCCTAAGTACAGGGGAGGATCACCGATTTCTATTGATTTTACTTCTTTCATTCTTTTGAGTTGCTGTAGTATAGCATTCTTTTTACTTCTCTATACTTAACAAGGGTTATGTCTCCCTTCATCGCTCTCTTATCACTATGAGGACATCGTTCAAGCTAGGTATGGGGAATATCGTATATATTGTATATATACTTTAGCCATAATTCATACTATGTGTATCTTAATAACATGGCTATTATTTATAAAATATGAATACAAATGTTTTGGAAAATGTTTTCAAAAAGGGTTTTTCGAAATTGTTTGTAAATATCTTTGCAAAATTGATTTTGTACAAATTTTGTAAAAATATTTGTAAAAATGTGTTGTTTGAAAAAAAAATCAGTAAAATTATTTTCTATATAAAAATTAGATATACTATACAAAATTATGTGAAAATAAAATGTTTGAAAAACTATATGTAATACTAGTTTTGAAAAACCCTTTGAAAATTATTTTGAAAAATTATTCTTGGTATGAAAACCACTTGTATATATATGTGTACACTAAAAACCATAACCCACCCCTAAAGTCTTTGTGTATAAGTGTCCTTAATAATAATACCGATACAAGATTTTGTTAATAAAATCCAGCTATATATAAATCCCTTTGTAAATATGTATATAGCGTTGTAAAAAATTTCCTTTATTTTTTTCCAAAATACCTAAAATTTTGAAAAATAACCTCTGCATATTTTGAAAATTTTCTATAAAAAGAGTTCTTGTAAATACTTGCATGTGCATTCTTCTACATCAGGGTTGACATTTAAATTGTCCTGGAATAAAACTGAAGAATGGAGCTTGGTTAAGACCTTAGTCCACTTAACTTCAGAGAAACCTTGTAATATTTGGGTTAATACTTTTCAGGTCCATACCGAATTAGTTCTTTGAGTCCACTAGGTTATGTTCACATGTTGTTTTGATGAGCTTATGTAGAGCACTTAACAGTGCACACATGACTCTTAGAGACAATGACTTGACTTGGATACACACCTTACACGTAGCTCAACATGGATAAGGTGGTGAGGAGGCATAATCATTTGGCTTGGAGTAGCATACAAGGGTAGTACTGCTAGTCGGAACCCCCCGTCCTCCTCTAGGAGGAGATGTGCACCTAGCCCAGGTTTAGTAGATGAGGTCTAATGAAGGGATGATGTGGGTTGCAATAATGCTTCAAAAGAGAGATAATCTACTGGATCAAGAAGAAAAACTCCTTATATACATGTTTCACCTTGTAGATATGTTGTAAATATGTAGTAAAGAAATTATGCGAAAATTGCAAAACTCCAAAAAGGGGACATGCTTGATTGAAAATAAAATACCTTCTGAAGTGTATATAGTGAATGAGCAATGCTTATGTATTTGACGATCACTTCTCAAGGAAGCTTGTAGATGGAGACTTAGCTACATCGGTTAAGCTCCAAGGGATATGTGGCTACACTGGTCATGATCCATTCTCCCCTTTACCCTCTTCTTGAGCTGGTTGTACTTGAACTTATAAGGGAACACCCCTCTTCTCGAGGAAAGAGTTTCTAGACTAGGCGACTAGAGCTATCTTGTTGAGGGAGGTAGTTTCTTTGCCATTTTTGATGTGGGAAGCTATATATCACTTACACAGTACAAGGAAAGATTCATACTCAGTAGAGTTAGCGTATGTAGACTTGTTCTGACCTGATTGTTGAGGAGGCTGATGCTGATGAATATGTGATTCATCACTCTAAAAGTTGAAAATAGGGCTTTGTTCCCGAGTAATTAGAGGCATATATCCACTTATATTGCATAATTAGTATTCATGCATGCATTGATAACATCTGCATTTTAGCATTTACATCTGCATGAAATAAGAAGCCAAATCCCCTTGTAAAAATCACTTATCTGTATATATTTTACTCTAACTCTAAATCCCATAAATTCACTCTATACTGTATATATTACTAACATTAATTAAAGGAAAATACCAAAAAATTCTAACCTGTAAAAATGACAAATAAAACCCCAAACCAAGTTTGAGATCATAGACCTTAAAATGCACATACCTCTCTCTTAAAACCTCCTATCTAGGTCTACTCACATGTAAAATAGTAGGCATTCAGAGACCTTCGAAATGAGATCAATTTCATTTAAATCGAAGCTTGTATGCAAAACTTGGGTTTTGGGCCCCCATTGTATACTATATGTATGTATATTTGTACCCTTGTATTTTATTACTTTATTCGACTTCGTTTCCATTTTTGGTCGACATGAAACTTGTAGATGTTATCGAGATCTATAACTTTGATGGTTTGAGTTTTTCCAAATTCAGCCATTTTCTCCCTCTTATTTCACTTTCTTCCTCAGCCAATCTGATTGGGCCACATGATGCCCTCTGGTTGCGCCACGCGACCCACTCATTCACCCGCCACACGCACCCCTCTTGGCCGTTGGATTGGTTCCTTGCCGTCCAGATCTCAGCCGTCCATAGCCACATCACCTCGCAACCATCTGATCGAGGCCTAGATCGCATCTGGGCCATTCGCCAGCGCCTCCACCTCCTAGAGCCACGTATCAGACCCATAGCCACCTGATGGCTTCCCCTTCCTTCAGATCTCAGCTATCGATTCTGCAAACCCATTTCAATCGTTGGATCTTTCTCCTGATATCATCCATGTCGTTCGTCTCTGCCTCATTTTCATCTTGCCACGTGTCATCAACTACACCACATGGTCATCTCGTAACACCTCAATTCGTGCCATCCAATTCCACTGTGATTCCAGCCGTCCGATTCCACTTCTAGATCTAATCGTGGCCATTCGCCAATGCCCACACCTACGCTCGCCACATGGAGCATCCCTATCCCTTCGATCTCGATCCTCGGATCTAATCCTACCCATTCTGCGTGCCCATCTCTTGGCTATAGGATCACGAGATCCAACTGTCACGACATTGTCTTCTTCCTCTGAAAGAGCCTCGCCCACGTTGCCCCACCTCGCATCATCTCCTCCCCTTTCCATTTTTTGGCACCACTATAGCCACCTTCTCCACCCATTGATCACTCCACTATGAAGCTCATATCTCCCTCATCCTCACCAGTTTCCCCTTGCTCTACAAACTCCATGAACACCACGGCTCCATCGCCTGGACCTCCACCTTCTTATTATAAATACTCCATGTCTGTCAAACTTCAACCCCATCCGCCCTAGCACGAGGTACCCTAGAGCTCTCCTCTACCATCAGTGATAGTGATTATGCATGAAATCGAGCGACAATGGTGGTCCACCTCCGGCGAGACCCACAACGTATCTTCATCGTGTAGAAGCTCTTTCGACGAGCTGCTCGAGCTCTGGATGCTACCGGCCCTCGAGCGACAACCAGAGCCTACACTGCGAGCCTCAGATCCCAGGTAGCCTACTCATTCCTTCTCCGATCTTCGTCTTCTTTTCTCTCTATTTTCTCCTATTTTTCCTGTTGTCTCTGCTCGACACCACTGTCCATCGATCATTGTCTGAGCTCCGCCTTGGAGCTCTCGTCTTCACGACACCTTCAAATCACTTTCACGACACGTCGCACCATCTCCGACCATCGTTCGCCGGTCACGACGGAAGAACACCTCTGCCTGGCCACTTCTTCATGCCACAGGCCTCCCACCACTCCCTGCACTTCACGCGAACACGAGCACCATCTTTTACCATCAGCTGACCTTGCAGGAGGTGCTATCCTCATTGGTCGGAAGCTTAGCCAGAGCTCCTTCGAGCTTCATCGTTTTCGACCTACAGATCTCCCCAGCTCCGTCCAGACATGTAGGTCACTTCGCCATGCCTCCACGACCATTCCAAGCTATCCAGAATCCTCCAGCGATTTTCACCGACCACGGGGGAAGGCGACGGAGCCAGGAGCCCATCCCTAAAGCACAACCACGTCCTCCACAGGAGGCGGTGAACCAGAGGATCACGACAAGCAGCCACTGTCTGATTCTCTTGATCGGACGGTCCCGATCAAGCCACGTTGCCTGTTTCTGCCACCGTTGGATCAGGAGGATCTGACATTCCTCATTCGTACACGTCTCCTTCGCCAGCCTCTACAGATACCGTTGGATCCATCTTGATCCAATGACCAACATCATGCCATGTCAATGCGCTCCAGAAGTGAAGCCACGGTTGGATCATCTTGATCTGACGATTCTCAGGCGGCCATTTCTCCAACTCCAGCAACTATTGGATCAGGATGATCTAATGGACCATCTTTCGCCATGTAGCGCCCTCCGAGCCTCTTCCCCGATCCTTAGGCCTAGAGAACTCGAAGTAGCTCCGAAGCATGCCCGAACCTTTAGAGCATCTGAGCCACCGCCCGAGCCTCCGACACCTCCCGAGTCTAGATCTCACGTGTCCCTCACTTGAGGTCTGGGCAATTTGTACAAGGGCTCATGCAAGTTTTTGATATTGCATTCCAGTCCCTAGCAAGGGAAGCACGCGAGGCGCACATGTTCTTGTGGACATTTTGCAATTATACCCCAAACATTATAGGTATTTGCACTTTAGTCCCTGTATGAATGTTTTTATTTGAGCAATTTTAATTTATGTTTGCATTTTAGTCCCTTTGTTGCACACATATTTAGGCATTCATTTATAAAAATTTCTAAATTCCAAAAATTGCATGTTGTAGTTAAACATGTGCTTCATCTTTGTGACATGTGTCATATTTTTTGTGAGCATTAAAGAATTTAATATATTTATTTTTTGTGGAAATTGACATAGTTTGCCCATTATGCGAATTTTATTCCATATTAAATTATTTTTTGCTCCAAAAATCACAATAGGCTTAGTTTAAGTTGTTCTACACTGTGCCAAAAAATTAAACCATTTGCACATATTAAGAGGCCTAAATAAATTAATTAGTCTTTTGCTAGATTGATTTTTAATAGGTCCACTATGCATCATTTTTTAGGCCTAGCAATTTTCCTGGATTTCTTTACATAAAACTATCTAGGATAATTTTTATATCTGAAAATAAGGTACTTTAATATTTTTTAAAAATAATTTTGCAAAAACTACCCGCATTCATTTTAAATTCATATTTAATTCATTTAGAGTCAAAAAATTCAAAAAAATTGTAGTAGTTTAGTTTCACTGCATTTCACATTCTGGTCAAGTTTCATTAATTTTGGACTTAATTGGACTATAATTTATGTTTTTAAATTTGGCCTGAATTGCATCGCACTTTCTTTAATTGGATAAAAAAGACCAAAAATATTGTCCTGAAAATCTAAAATCGACATTAACCTAAGGACAAAAGCTGCCTCCCTGAGTTTGAACTTGGGATTGCCCAAGTAAAATAAATTTGCCGCTTGCATTTAATTCAGTTAATCTAAGTGGTTTTTGATCAATCTTGGTCTACCCCACTATAACGAACGACACATTTAATTCGATCCTTAATCCAGTTTAATTAGGTTGGGTAACCGGAGGCTCATGAAAATGGTGCCGTTGCTGGGGAGGCATGGTTTAGGTTAATTTCTAGAAAATTTTGATTTCCATCTCCCGGTAGTCTAATTCCCAGCTTTTCTTGTGAATATTTTCTGTTTAATTTCTATTATGTTTATTTTGTATCGTCCTTTATCTGACCTCCATTTATTTTCATGCGAGGAATATGAGGAGTCAAAGGCGCTTTGCCAAGCGAGCTGAAGAACCTGCATTAAAATAATTTGAATGTTTTTGTGAGGACTTGTAATTTTTCTTTTATTTTATTTTGCATTTTTCCAATGGTTCCCGCTTGGGTTCTCGCATGTGTAAGTCATAATAAAATGTGTCCCCCTATGCTGTTTGGTTGCTTTACATAGAATATGACATGCACTTTCAACTCTTAGATCTATCTTAGGACTGTTTGTGCTCGTAAAATTCTAGGACCACACTTCATACTTAAAAGATGCACTTAGACCGCAGGACTTAGCCAAATCTAATATGTTCTTCACTCGTTAATAGAACTGCTTGTCTAAGAGCGACTTTTTCACTTGCATTTCATATAATGTAAAATTCAATTCTGTTTTACATCTTGTATATAAAGAGAAAGCATCACTATAAGTCTTCTAAGCATGGCATACACCATTGTTTTATCATGCCTCGACTTTTCTTGATTCCTTCTCCCTTGGTTTTTCAAACTTAGGTTTAAAGGAAATTGGGATTGGATTATAGGCGTGCCTTGTGTGTTGGATTAATAAAGTTATCATCTAACTTAAAATCAGGACTGCTAAACAAATTGACCAAAAAATCAAATGAAATCAGAAATTCTATTTGCGGGAGAGTAAACCCGACCTTAATTGCTGGCTAAGTGAGGGTACAGAGTGTGTGTACACACCAAGGGCAAAGCCAAAATCCCTGCCTTCCATATCACGTGCCCCGATCCTAATAAATATCGCAATTTGAATTCTTTCAGGTTCACTGACTAGCACCAAGTAAGCTCCGCCTGTTTCGGTAGGTAGATAGCGGTGAACTAGCAGTGCTCCGTGACAAGTTGCTAGTAACCCTTCAGGGTGAAGTCCCAGCCTTGTCATCCTCTACCTGCTTCGGTAGGTAGATAGGGGAAGGTCTTTAAACTCCTCATCTTAGGATAGGAGCAAAGAAAGAAAGGGCATTGGTATCTTAGGCGACATGTTAAACATGGAAGATGCATCCGGCTTTGAGTCGACTTCCCTATAAGCCACGTAACCTTTGCCACTCATTTGAAAAATCACACTTAAAATCAACAATACTAATCGAAACCGGTTTCGGGTCCTTCATCGTTTTGAGTTTGAAAATCAGGGTTTGTGATTCATTTGCTTGCTTCAGGTAGGAGTAAAATTCTATCTTTACGCTTATACTCCCGACTCTTACTTCTGCTACCAAGGTGACTGACTGGGGGGATATCCATTCATGCTTCACAAATTTCTCTCTGAAACCCTCCCGAAGTTCATCTTCATAGACTCAAATGCAACTTGGGTTAACCTGAGCTCATGGCCCTCTTGAGTTCGGGATTCCCTAACCCCAGGATGGTTACCCTCAAACCATTCCTTTTCTATCCTCTCATTTCACCAAGGAAAACCACCGCCTTGGTGAGAATGTCTTCATTGTTACGTCCTCTAACCTAGACCACCTTCTTTACCCATGTCAAGAGGAACCAAAGACCAAGATGCCTCCTAAGAGACCCCCAGAGGAAGAGGAACACAGAGATGATCCCATGCAATAAGTCTTTGCCTGATTAGCTAGAGCCGAGAAGCTGAATGCAGAACTAATGGCTAGGATGGGTCACGTGATTGAGGCAGGCGGAACTGACCAACCGATGATGGACACCTACAACCCCACCGAGAATTAAATACACAATTGTCTTGTACCTTAGCTTCCCCTTGAAGCATTCGAGCTTAAGCCCCATTTTTTGAGTTTGTTACCGAAGTTTAACGAGAATGCCAACGAGGAACCATATGCTTTCCTTAGAGACTTTGAGCTAGTTTGCAGCAACCTTAGTCACCCTAGGGTTGGACAAGATTACATCAGGCTGAAGGCTACCCCGTTTGCCTTAGGAGATAAGGCTGCTCATTGGTTGAAGAATCTCGGGGTTAGATGTATGACCTGGATGTAATTGAAAGATCTATTTTTGAAGAAGTTCTACCCACTCAGTAGGACCAACCAGATGAGGACCAAGATCGCTAGCTTTTCCCAGGGCCCCACGAGCCATTCCATGAAGCCTGGGATATGTTTAATGACTTGATAAAAGCCCCTATCATGGCATTGCCAAGGCAATCTTAGTCCAGACCTTGTTCTATGGCATGACCTCGGAGATGCATGGGTTAGTAAGTGCAGCCTGTGGAGGAAGCTATCTGAACAAGAACGAAGGTGCCGTAAGGAAGATTCAGGAGCATATGACGGAAACATGCAGATCTCATGCCACTAGGGCCTATTACTTGTCTCCCTTAAGCCCAATGAGACAACTAGGAGGACTATAACAGATTGATGAATCCATGATTCATTAACTTTTCTATCGCATTTTGTCTTAAAATCCTTAAAAAATACCTGTAAATATTCATTAATTCCCACATTTTATCCAAATCCTATTCATAAATAAAAATGAACTTTTATGCATTAAAAACACGTAAATAAATAAAGAATAAAGAAAGGAAAATAAGACAGATTGTAGATATGTGTATATGTACAATATGACTCAGATAATATAAATATAGCTGAAAGATATATTTATATAACCTAACCCCCGAGACCAATTCACCATGGATTGGTTGACAAACCAATAAGTAGGGGGAGATAAGGAAAGAAAACCATAAAAATAAATTAAGATACACTTCACACACTTTTCACTATTTATCAAATAAATACCAAAATTACATTGACTTTTAATTAATTCATATGAACACATTTTTTCCACCAAACCCTTTTCCTAATTATTTCTGAAATGTATATAAAAATATAAAAATAAGTTAAAAAGATTAGGTTGTATATATACCAAGAAATCCAACTTTTACATTGGCAAATTCCGAACATCATAACTCCTTCATACGAACTCCCATTTCAATCTACTCACCTTTAAATCTCATAAAATAATATTCTCTAATTAATGAAGGTGATCTCAATTTTCATGATCTTGTAATTTAACCTCGATTTATTTCAGAATTTTTGGAGCGTATTTATTATTATAATTAAAACAAAAACACTAATTTATAGATGAAACTGAATTGTATAACTTATACATGTATTTATTAATATATTTAAATTAATATATTAAAATCCCTAAAAATTCACATATCCTTTATTTATTATTCTAATAATTATGAAAATATAAAATTAGTAATTAATTAATTATTTATTGGATTAAAAATTCAATACCTATTTATTACGTATTATTTATAATTATCTACTAATATAATATTTATATTTCGAATAATATTTATTATTTAAGAAAACTAATTATACCATAATTTAGATAAATTAATTATTTACATTTTTTGCTTTTATACCTATTTAAAATAACATCATTTACTATTTATTATATAATTTATAAATATTTTTTCACCTTGGCCAACCAGGTGTTGACACGTGTCAACACTTGGTGCTTCTTCTCCAAGAAGCCGGTGAAGCTTCTGTTCGAACCAGCCATTTTGACCACTTTTTCCTACGCACTTCACTACAACTTCACTTGATCTAAACCCTCCACGTCTTCCTCCTAACAACCTTCATACACGCCCACCATTAGATCTTCCTTGGAGCTCAAACAAATTCTCTATAAATGGCCATGAAGTTGGCAAGATCCAACTAACTCTCCCCTAACAAATTTGAACTCCAATTCCAGTGGCCGATCTTCATACTTCCTCCCCTAATTCCGGCCAACCAAGGAGGTGACAGCTCCTCGTTCTCGGCCCGCGTTGAAGAAGGTTGATCAAAGGAGATGTTTCAAGGTCGCCGTCGTCCTTGCATCGCCGCTTAGCGTGCGTGGAGCTCCGGGAAGCTGCCCCATCGAGCGATCACCAATAGACGTTCTACACCCTGCAATCACATGTACTTCCTCTATATTTCAACCTTTTATTTCTTGATAAGCGTGTCTCGATTAGGTTAGCTAATTATGCGATTAGATCCCTTAATCATCTGTCAAAAACACATACCAAATCTCCATTTCCCATTCCATTTCATTTCCCTCGGATTCCTTTCCATTCACACGCCATTGTTAATACATCCAATTTCATGTATTCTGGGAACAGTTTTTGATCGTGCAAAAACCTTAACCATCCAGCCGATTCTTGAGCGAGTCGAGCACATATCATGTTATTTGCAGATCTATCTTCCATCTGGAGCAATTTCAAATGCAATAGGAACTCATGACCTCTCCCAAATCAAATCCGAAGAGGACTCAATAACCACGAAGATCTAGGAGCAAAGCCATAACCGTCATCTTCATCAGCTTTTTTCCGTCAATCGCGGCCATCTCTGATCGAGTTCATCCGCAGGCGAGCTCGAGAGGTGGAGGAGCGACCCCTCTGGCCCCGCCGGAGGCCCATGTCATTCGTCAGTCGTCGACGAAAAGTTAGAGAAGAGAGCACCCTTGCCTGTCGAGCGGAGGACCTGAAGAACATTCAAGAACGCTCGGAGTACAGGCTCGTGACACGTGTCTCCAGCAGATGATCCAGATCGTGCCGCCGCTTCTAATCTCAACCGTCGGATGAGAAGGGGTGTGAAAATTTCAACATAAACCCCATCGAGTTCCAGAAATCCAAACGCACCTCCAAAAGTTTCCTGAATTACAATTAGGTCCTTGCACAGGGACCTAATTGTAATAATTCATGTTTCTTTTACATTTTAGTCCCTCCAGGGATTGTTCTGTAACTAAAACTCAACATTTTTCTTTCAGTTGGGCCCTTGGCTTGTAAGGGCCATTTGGACCTCGAATTTTTCTCATTTTCCCATGAATTTTCTAGGGTAGCTTGATAACTACCCAAGGGATTTTTCGAGTATTTTTCCCAAATTTTTGTTGCTTTCTTGTGCGGTTTTGATTCTTGCCTTCTCGAGTTTCTTTTAAACCGAATTTGTACGCCATTTCTTTCATTGTAAAATCAAGAATAAAAGAGGATTTGTGGTGATTTATTCCTTGTCTCGAAAATCGTAGTTTGAGCATTCTGCTTCCTTATGTTCAACCTAGGCATACTTACCTGGATAAATAAAATCGTGTAAGGTTTAAATAGGATAGAAGTTGATTAATCCACTTCACCTTCTCTATATCTCTCCTATTTTAACTGAATTTTATTTGATTAACTCATATCTCTTTTGCGGTTCTCTACACCGACAACACATTTCTTAACCGCAATCAGATCCAAGCCACATCAAAATGGCACCATTATTGGGGGAAGCATTGTTTTTACCGCGGTTTTTGAACCAATTTCACTCTATTATTCTTGATTTTACAAATTTTCATTCGGTTTTTGATTTACGATTTTCATTCGGTTTTACGATTTTTCGTGTGTCTTTCAGATTTCTGTTTACGATTTTTTGCGTGTTTTTCTTCCTTAACTAAATTTTGCAGGGCCTGCAGGTTCAACTGGCTTTCTCGAAAGCCACATACAACTGAAAGTGGAGAGACATAGATTCTCGTTGCAGAGGGCGAGTTTAGTTAGGATTTGTGTTGTAATTTTTCTTGTAATTCTTGTAAATAAAGGAAAAAAGAAAAAAAAAGGAAGAAAGGGCACTTGCCCATGTTTTTATTTTCGTAAGAAGGGGCCCCATAAGGGCATCCCGACTTGTACCTCCCCTCCCATTTTTTCTCAGGGTCTGATTCGTCGGGTGCTGTGCATTCGGGGGATTAGGGCACCCACCGTGGTTTTTCTCGCATCGTCGATTTTCCGCGGCTTTTTACGAGGCTAGGTGCTTACATAGGAGTTTTTTCTTTCTTATTTGATTGTACTCTTGTAGTTAGTCTCAGGACTCGCAACCAAGGTGCATGATTTTAGGATTTATAAAAAAAATAAAAATACTCGTTAGAAGTTTGTCTGAAAAAAATTCAAAAAAATTATATAACGCAAAAATAAAATAAGGACTGCTAAAATGTCTGACTTAAAATAAATGTAATATTCAATTGATTCGGGAGAGTAATCCCCGTACAAGTTCTTCTCAATGTGCGCGAGTGAGAGACGACCCATAATAATTGAACCAAAACCCATCTTTCTTTCAACATACACTTAGTTCATACACCTAATCACCGCTTTTCAGTGGGTACGCTCGGGTAGCCAGAAATGGTCCGGGTTTACTTAGCAGAGTGGGGGGTTTAGAGGACACTACGTAAGGCTCCATCCTCAAGCACTATGGATAGTTGGAAATAGTCCATACTTACTCCCATACTGGCTGAGAGCAAGTGATTTTCTATAAGGACTCGGGACAGTATTGCGAGGAAAATTCGGGCACCTATCAACTCGTGTTAATCGGTTATTATACCTGTTTGCTAATACAATCTTAAAATCGATAAGATAAACGACCGAACTCTTACGGTCATCATCAGGTTGTGTTGGTGAAAACGAGGTTTGCATTGTGTTTGTTTGCGGGGCATGAGTTTCCACAACTTTTACGCATTTCCCATCTATCTTGAAATGTAAATCGTGCTATCCCGATCATTCTCTTGACATCGAAGATGATGACTCAATGACTTTTCTGCTCAGACTTCGTGAGCTCTCGAACATTCATCGTCCATCGTATATCTTCACAAGCTCGGGACGACCCTCTTCTAAAGTCGGTCCCATCAGATCTCGAGTAGAGTCAGACCCGGACTCCCTCATCTCCTGGCCAATCTTTTGAGGCAAGCCCTTGCCTCAAAATATCATCAATATCTACAGCTAACTTTTCACCGAGTTCTTACGAGAAATTTTCTTTTCCAGAAGACCTAAAGCAGATGGCTCGTGGCAAAGGACCAGCAGAGGAGAGGCCAGCAGCTGAGGAGTACCATGAAGGAAGACCAGATCCAGCCACAGATGTCACAACAGGAATTCTCGATACCATGCAACATATGAATATTCATATACGAGAACAATTTAGAACTCAGAACGAGTTGCGAGCTGAGATAGTCACGTTGCGGGTAGGGGTTGGGAACCCTTTACCGCCTGCAGTGGTTCTTGCCTCTTTACGAGAAAAGTATGACCCGGGCGCGAGAACGCTACATAATTGGATTCGGCTACCTCCGAATCAAGGGCCATACGAGCTGAGACTGTCCTTTATCTCATTGCTTCCCAAGTTTTACGGGAATGCTACAGATGAGCCGTTTACTTTTCTGTAACAGTTCGAGATGAAATGTGGTACGACTAGCTACCCAGGAGTTACGTAGGAGGCTGTTCGCCTCAAAGCCTTTCCCTTCTCCTTAGCAGATAAGGCAGTTTACTGGTTGAGTCATCTAGGAAGGGAAGTTTCTACATGGGACGATTTAAAGTCCACATTCCTGCATAAGTATTTTCCTCTGGGGAGGATGAGCATGATGAGGAGTCAGATCTCCAACTTTACGCAGCATCCGGATGAATCTTTCCATGAGGCATGGGATAGATTCAAGGATCTTATGGAGAGATGCCTGCATCATGAGATACCGATGAAGGTGTTATTCAGAACTATTTCAGAGGACTCCAACCGAACATTCAGAGGCTAGTAAGTGCCGCATGTAGTGACAGTTATTGGAATAAAGATGCCGAGTCAGTCTGGTCCATTTTCGAAGGGATGGTAGAGAACTCGAGAGTCGTCGACTCTGCTCTGGCATTCCAGAAGGCCCCTCATTCACCACATCACCGAGAGCATCATAGGGTGGCTAATATTTCAGAGTCTGAATCCAACACCAACATGGGCTTTATTAGCAAGAAATTAATGTTGGTGGATGTGATTCAGAAACAAGTTCAGGACTTGCAGCCGCTGTGAGGGTTAGAGAAACTCTCATCTCTACCTCAATAGCTGAGTGATCTCACGAAGAAGGTTTCAGAGCTATAACTTCAGTATCAGCAGGCTCAAGCTTCTTTGGCTACACAACCTGCACGAAGAACTTTACCCGCTCCACCCACTGTATAGATACATTTTGTACAGGGCGAGCCTGAGACTCTGTAGATTGATTAGCACAAGGATCAGTCTCATGCCAATGCCAGTCAGATCACAAGTGCTATGGGTATGGATGTTGAACCTTAAGCCACTCTTGAGATCAATGGTATTTGGTATACTCTGATTCAATAACCGAGTGCATCTCATCATCATCAGCAACAACAATACAACAAACCGCAACATGGACGTCCACACTTCCAGCACCGACAACAATTCACGGAGTAGCAGTCTCACCATCATGCTTATCAGAGACCACATTCTTATTAATATCCTGCTAATCATTCACAACCATATCATTATCATCATCAGCAGCAACAATCTTCCTTTACACCGCAAAGATCCTCCCAGCCTTACACCTCGCAACAATACACGCCAAGGCAGGAGAGAGTAGAAAGCCAGGGTCACCACACCAAACTCGAGATATCTTCACAGGCCCAGGCTTTGAACCAAATCATGGACATGTTGAGTACGCTCCAGATTATACACAAAACAAAAATGGAGCAGGTTAATCGTCGTCTACACGAGTTAACCGCGCCGAAGACCTCTCTTCCAACACAGCCTCAAATGAACCCAAATAACAAGAGGAGGCACCCAGATCAGGTAGACACCACTACAGGTACGATCTCTTTTCCTGAATTTTTATCTAACTTCATTCGTCTCAGGAGCGGTAGATCACCACAAGCATCTGATGGAACAGAGGAGAGGGCACTTGATGAGGAGCGAGAGCGAATCCATGAGCAGCCACATTTAGATGATAAGGAGGAGAACGTTCACGAGGATAAGGACCACCATGAAGTTCAGTGAGAAGGGAGCAATGCTGAAACTATTGACATGGATACCGACGAGCCAGATGATGATATCATGCCAGACCATGCAGATACTCCCGATAAAAATGTTTCTTCCCCTGTTTTAGAGAGTTTTGTACATAACTCTGAAACTCTCTATGTACAAGATGATTCAGAAGTCAATAAAAAGTCTGATTTTCTCATTCCCGCTATTGTTCCTTTTCTTGATACTTTGTTTGGAAAAGGAAAGAAAAATACAAAAAAAGAATGTTGTGACTCCAGATACTGAAGGATTATTAAAAGATCACATCTTTTTGAAGACCCCTCTTCAGGATGCCTTGGATCATTTTCCTACGCTTAAGAATCAATTGAAAAACTGATGCACCATGCGTAGCAAAAAGATATCACATACAGAGAAACATGTCTTGACGAAGGCTACATCCTGCGCCATTCAGAATAAGTTACCTAAGAAGAAGAAGGATTCGGGAGCACATTATGTCAGATGCGAGATCGCAAATGCCGAATTCGACCGCACTCTCTTAGATAATGGTTCATCGATCAATTTGATACCATCTTATTTACTTGACAAGCTCGAGTTAGGTCCTCTTTACAAATCCCACACGATCCTTCAGTTTGCTGATAGATCTATAAAGAGACCTAAGGGCATATAAAGGAACATTATCGTAATCATGCAGGGCATGCAATTTCTAGTGGACTTTACTGTGCTTGACATGGATTGCCCTACACAGTTGCATCTTACCCCGATCATTCTCGAGAGACCTTTTCTAGAGACCGTAAAGGCTCTCTTCGATTATGATACATGGAAGGTATCTTTTTGCGCTGAGGGCAAGAAGGTACATATAGAGATGGCGAGAGAATCACATACATCCAGTGATGCATCGTTAGATTTCTTAAGTTCCTTAGACACCTGTGATTACATGGATGAGGTTCGTCTTAATGACCTTGAAAAGTATCGAGTAGAGACCTGAGATTTCCTAGCAGAGGAGGGGTCTGAGGCTACAGCTGGCAGTTCTTCCGAGGTACCTTATATTTCAGTATGGATGACGAGAAGCAGAAGGATCGAAATTCCGAGGAATTTATTGCAGATCTTTCAGATTTTGAATGTTTACATGATTCCTCCACCTCAGATGACTTAGAGATAGAGTTTCATTTAGCTGAGTTGTTTTCCTCTAGTCATTCCGAGAATGAGCATAGTATCGAGTGGGATGATATTTTAGACATCTTCTGTAGTTCGACTCTAGAGCATATTGAAATGGTGGATAACCATACTACAGATAAATCCACTACCGATACAGATCCCAGTACACTAATAGATGAGGTTTCAACAGATCCAGAGTCTACCTTACCAGAGCTGAAGTTATTACCACCAAATATGAAGTACACTTTCCTTGCGGGTCCACATAGACAGTTTCCGGTCATTATCAGCTCATATTTGACCGAAGAACAAGAATCTCGTCTGATGGAGGTTCTTCAAAGAAATCGCAAGGCTATTGGGTGGACTGTATCCGATCTCTGCAGGATCAATCATGCTTTGTGTTCTCATCGTATATATCTCGATCATTATAACAAACCTTCTAGAGAATTTCAGCGTACGCTGAATCCAGTTTTACGAGATATCGTCAAGAAAGAGATTAGAAATGGCGCGACGCAGGATTTATCTATCTCATCTCCAACTCTCAATGGGTTAGCCCATTACATGTTGTCCCGAAAAAGTCGGGAATCCAACTGATTAAGAATGAGAGTGGATAGGAGTTTTTAAAGAGAGTAACCACGTCGTGGCGAGTGTGCGTTGATTACAGGAAACTGAACGTAGCGACGAAGAAGGATCACTTCCCTTTGCCTTTTATAGACCAGGTCATAGAATGGTTGGCAGGGAAGGAATACTTCTGTTTCCTTGACGGTTACTCCGGATACAACCAGGTAACCATTGCTCCTAAAGATCAGGAGAAAACCACCTTCACATGTCCGTTTGGCACATATGCCTTTAGACGGATGCCCTTTGGATTGTGCAAGCCCCTGCTACTTTCTAGAGGTGTATGCTTGCTATTTTTTCAGACATGGTCGGTGATTTTCTAGAGGCCTTTATGGATGATTTTCGGTCTATGGTGAGTCCATTGACAATTTATTAGCGTACCTAGACCAATTTCTTCAGAATTTTGTGAGGTAGATCTCATTCTGTCATGGGAAAAGAGCCATTTTATGGTTACACACGGGATCGTGTTGGGGCACGTCATCTCCCAGTGAGGCATGGAGGTCGACCCTGCTAAGGTGGATTTCATCAAGCATCTCGAGCCACCATCCAACATTAAGCAGTTACGATCATTTCATGGGCATGTCGGCTTTTACCGACGGTTCATTTAGGATTTCTCCAAGATTGCTAGACCGTTAACTGAATTATTAGGCAAAGACATCGAGTTCTTGTTAGATGATAAATGTCTTAATGCCTTCCTCACATTAAAGGAGATGATTACCAGTGCTCTTGTCCTACAACCACCTGATTGCGGTCGGGGCTGTATTAGGACAAGGGAGGAATGGACTTCTGGTTGCTATCCGCTATGCTAGCAGAAACTTAGATGGTGCTCAGCAAAATTACACAGTGACATAAAAGGAGATGTTGGCAATAGTGTTCGCACTAGATAAATTCAGATCTATCTTCTTGGCTCCAAAATTATAGTTTATACATATCATTCAGCTATCCGGTTTTTGATGTAAAAGAAGGATGCCAAGGCACACCTTCTTAGATGGATTCTTTTACTTCAGAAATTTGATTTAGATATTAAACACAAACCTAGAGTAAAGAATGTGGTAGTTGATCACCTTTCCCGATTATAGACAGAGCAGCCTTCAGATGAATACATGCCAGAGATTGCAGAGAGATTTCTCGACGAGAGCATCTTTGCAGTTACCGAGCTTCCATGGTATGCATATATAGTGAATTTTCTGGTTACAAAGAAAAGTCCACAGGGTTGGCTACAGGATAGAGTCGATAGACTAGTTTTTGAGGCATGACACTACCATTGGGAGGATCCGATTCTTTTTCGTGAGGGACTGGATTTTGTTTTCATGCCTTGTATTCCCCAGGAGGATAATAATAATGTCCTCACTTTATGCCATTCCTTAGAGGCAGGGGGACATCACTCAGGGAAGAGGACAACGCAAAAGGTACTTCAGAGTGGATTATGATGGCCGAATCTTACTAGAGATGCTTGTACATTCGTGAAGAGTTGACCAGATTGTCAAAGAGCAGTAGGAATAGTCAATGCTCGAGATGCTATGCCTATACATCCCGTTATTATTTACGAGATATTTGATGCATGAGGCATAGATTTTATGGGACCGTTCCCTTCTAGCAGCGACTTTGAGTACATTCTTCTCACTGTAAATTATGTTAGTAGATGGGTGGAGGCTATACCCGCACGAACCACAGACAGAAAGATAGTTTGCAAGTTCCTAAGGGAACATATTATTTCATGGTTTGGGATTTCACGTATTCTTATTTCTTATGGGAGTAGGCATTTCATCAATAAAGAGGTCTAAAAGCTAGGGAAGCAATACAACATTGATCACAGAGTAGCTTCTCCATACCACCCACAGACGAACGACTTGGTTGAGGTCTCAAATAGGGAGGTGAAATCAATTCTCCAGAAATTAGTACAATCGGATAGGAAGAACTGGTCGCAACTTCTAGAACAGGTTCTTTGGGCATATCATACTACATATAAGATTCCCTTAGTTACTTCACAATTCAGATTGGTTTCTGGGAAGCCATGTCATTTGCACGTAGAGATCATGCATAAATATGAATGGGCTATTCGAGAAATTTCCCTTGATGCACAGAAATCAGGAGCCAAGAGGAAGATGGATCTAAATGAGCTCGTAGAGATTCGAAATCAGGCATACGAGAACATTCTCATTTATAAGGACAAAGTGAAAAAATAGCACGATAGACATATTCGTCACAAGATCTTTGTCCCTGGGCAGAAAATCTGATTGTTCAATGCAATATTGAGAATTTTTCCTGGCAAATTGAAAAGCAAGTGGGAAGGACCATACATAGTCAGAATGATGCACGACAATGGAAGCATAGCTATATCAGATGTGTCACCTGGCGCAGAGCGGTTCGTGGTTAACAGGCAGATGCTGAAGCATTTTGTAGAGACTACTGATCATCTGGCCCGTGTTGAAGTGATCTATTTTGTACAAGACTCATGATCATTCTTTCACTTTATCTCATCCTGTACAAGGACTTTTGAGCCATTCGATTTTTGGAAGTCTGCAACACTAGTATATTCTTCGTAGATCACAATCGTCCCCATTTTTGCTCGTCTTGTATGCTTAGGATACCAGATCCTAAGTATAGGGGGGGGGACTGATTGCCCGTTGATTAACGTTTTCTACTTTGTTCTGTTACTTTTGTATATCCATTCTTTTTCACAAATCACTGGCCCCCAATTTTTGGCTACACTCTTTTTTTATACTTAGGATGCTTTATCCTAAGTATAGGGGGGATTGATTGATTTCGATGATCTCATGTTCTTTATTCCTTTTGATCCTTCGTTATATATTCTTTTCACTCAGTCATCTCATTTTTTCTCTTCCGTTATACTTATGATGACCTGATCGTAAGTATAGGGGGGTTGACTGACTTGTATTCTCTTATTCTTTTTCACCCACTTTTACTTAGCACGATTATGTCCTCCTCTTTCTCTTTTGACGATATAAGGACATAACCCAAGCTAAGTATAGGGGGTGCGTATATATTGTATATATATACTTTTGTCCATAACTCATACTTTTATGTATTTTCTATATCTATAAAATCCATAAAAATTGGGTGACGGTTAATTTAAAATCATTTATCTATTTATCTATTACTTATAAAATACTTGTAAATAAATAAAACATGTCTAAGATCTGTATTTAAAAGATTTAAATTAAAATATGTATTTCGAATATGTATTTAAAATCTATATAATACTTATTTAAAATCCTATCTATTAAAATATGTGTAAAAATCATTGAATACTTGTAAAATTCTCTGTATATAAAATCTGTAAAATACATTAGATATTTAATTTGAATAAAATATATCTTGTAAAATTTTTATACAAATACTTGTTAATAAAAATCAGAAAATTCATAAAAAATACAAAGTCCTAAAAATTCATAAAAATTACAAAATCCTTAAAATTCATAAAAATGAGTAAAATTCAGAAAATATACTTCACACAAACATGGTTGCATTTACAATCTCATTTTTCAGAATAAGTTTGATTTTTGGAACTAAGGATTGAGTCTAGTCTAAAGGATGGAGCTTGATCATGGCCTTTAACTCTCGTTGTAAGGAGCCTAGTTAGGATCTGAAATTTAGACTCTTCAGGTCTTTTGACTTAAAATCTTTGGGTTCCATAAGACCATATTCGGGAAATCAACTCATATGGGCTTAAGTAGACCACTTGATGTCATCCGTACAACTCTGCACCAGTGAACCGATCTTGGACACATGCACTCTACACTTAGCTCGACTTGCATGGAGTTGCGAAGGGAAGTACATCTTGGTAGTGTGTTTCTATCCTTGTCTTTGCAACATTGATGTCTAAAGACGGGAGAGATTGGGGTTGCGATAGTCGCTTCGAGAGGGGAGGATCTGCTGACGCAATTTTCTAAGACCTTAAAAAAGGGACAGAACAAAAGATGCTATATCCGTTGAGGCACAAAACGATGAATGTAGTGCAAGCAAATTACAAAGCCAAATCAAAGAAGAAGCCACCAAATACAAATATGACCACAATGGTCCAATCTTCCACCAAAACTGCCTGTACATCTTAGTGGAAACTTAGCTACACCAGTTGAGCTTCACAAGGAGATGCGTTTACACTGGTCGCACTCCACTTCTTTTCTCATTCTTCTACTTTCTCTCTATATTCAATTGTGGACATAGCACGGACTGACCTCAGAAGGGAATACCTCCCTCCCCGAGGAAATAGTAGCTGGACGAGGAATCAATGGAAGTGTATCGCTCGGACGGATGGTTTCTTCTCCTCTTTAAGCAGGAAGAGCTAAATCAATTCACACCGTACAAATTGACTTCAAGGATGATAGAGTTTGCGATATGAATAAGTGAGTCTGAACTAGCTGATGAGGTGATCTTAAATAAGGATTTGTGGAACTTGAGGACTGTTGAGGACAAATCCTAATCCAAGTTAAGGCTCCGACAAAATGCTTGTTTCAGGCCCGATCGAGCTCTGTCCTTTGTCTGTTCTCATGAATTGGTTTAGGAAAACAAATTCATTCTAACTTTTTTTTCATTTACTTTTCAAATAAGTGTTTGCTAAGGGACTAACAAAGTTTAAGTATAGGGGGTTGATGAATCCATGATTTATTAACTTTCCTGTCGCATTTTGTCTTAAAATTCTTAACAAATACCTGTAAATATTCATTAATTCCTACATTTTATCCAAATCCTATTCATAAATAAAAATGCACTATTATGCATCAAAAACATGTAAATAAATAAAGAATAAAGAAAAGAAAATAAGGCAGATTGTAGATATGTGTATATATACAATATGACTCAGATAATATAAATATAGCAGAAAGATATATTTATATAACCTAACCCCCGAGACCAATTCAGCATGGATTGGTCGACAAACCAATAAGTAGGTGGAGATAAGGAAAGAAAACCATAAAAATAAATTAAGATACACTTTACACACTTTTCATTATTTATCAAATAAATACCAAAACTACATTGATTTTTAATTAATTCATATGAATACATTTTTTCACCAAACTCTTTTCCTAATTATTTGTAAAAATGCATATAAAAATATAAAAATAAGTTAAAAAGATTATGTTGTATATATACCAAGAAATCCAACTTTTAAATTGTCAATTTCTCAACTTCCAAACATCATAACTCCATGCGAACTCCAATTTCACTCTATTCACCTTTAAAGTTCATAAAATAATATTATCTAATTAATGAAGGTGATTTCACTAAAATCAGAGTCCGTTTGCAAAAAGTCAGTTTTGGGACCAAATGACAACATGGTTTATGGACTATTTATTTTATTTAGAACACATTATTTGTAATTTTATCAATAATTTTAATTATTTTCATGATCTTATAATTTAACCTCAATTTATTTCAGATTTTTTCGAGCTTATTTCTTATTTTAATTTAATCAAAAACACTAATTTATAGATGAAATAAAACTTTATAACTTATACTTGTATTTATTAATATATCTCAATTAATTTCTTAAAATCCCTAAAAACTCACATAGCCTTTATTTATTATTATAATAATTAATAAAATATAAAATTAAAAATAATTAATTATTTATTGAATTAAAAATTCAATACCTATTTATTAAGTATTATTTATAATTATTTATTAATATAATATTTATATTTCTAATAATATTTATTATTTAAGAAAATTAGTTATACCATTTAGATAAATTAATTATTTACATTATACGTTTTTATATCTATTTAAAATAACATCATTTGCTATTTATTATATAATTTGTAAACATTTTATCACTCTGGCTAACCAGGTGATGACACGTGTCAGCACCTGGTGCTTCTTCTCCAAGAAGCCGGTAAAGCTTCTGTTCGAATCGGCCATTTTTACCACTTTTTCCCATGCACTTCACAACTGCTTTACTCGATCTAAACCCTCCACGTCTTCCTCCTAACAACCTTCATACACGCCCGCCATTAGATCTTCCTTGGAGCTCAAGTGCTTCTTCTCCAAGAAGCCGGTGAAGCTTCTGTTCGAATCGGCCATTTTCACCACTTTTTCCCGTGCACTTCACAACTACTTTACTCGATCTAAACCCTCCACGTCTTCCTCCTAACAACCTTCATACACGCCTGCCATTAGATCTTCCTTGGAGCTCAAGAAAATTCTCTATAAATGGCCATGAAGTTGGCGAGATCCAACTAACTCTCCCCTAACAAACTTGAACTCCAGTTCCAGTGGCCGATCTTCGTACTTCCTCCCCCGATTCCGGCCAACCAAGGAGGTGACAACTCTTCGTTCTCGGCCCGCGTGGAAGAAGGTTGATCGTAGGAGACGTTCCAAGGTCGTTGCTGTCCTTGCATCGCCGCCTAGCGTGTGTGGACCTCCGGGAAGCCGCCCCGTCGAGCGATCACCAACAAAGGTTCTACACCCTATAATTACAGGTACTTCCTCTATATTTCAACCATTTATTTCTTAATAAGCGTGTATCGATTAGGTTAGCTAATTACACGATTAGATCCCTTAATCATCTGTCAAAAATGCGTATCAAATCTCTATCTCCCATTCCATTTCGTTTCCCTCGCGGCACAGAGAAAACCACTAGGCTACCACTCCGACCAAGTCTGGCCAAAGCTGATAGGCAGTCTTCTGGTCATCCCAAGATCTAGGCCTGGACGGATAAAAGATGAGGGAAGATAGATTGCCCGGGAGGGTCGAGTCGACGTGAAGGTTGTCGAGCCCCAAGGATCTCAGAGAAGAAAGAAGTCGAAGGCGCTCTGGTGGGATCCTCACGGACAGAAAAAGATTGCAGTGAGTTTGATAATAATCGAGTGACATTGCTTCTTCGGTTCGAACCAAGGAATCAGTTAGATATGAAGAAAAATGTTCCATTAGACACCATTGTTAATACATCCAATTTCATGTATTCTGGGAACACTTTTTGATCGTGCAAAAACCTTAATCATTTGACCGATTCTTGAGTGAATCGAGCACATATCATGTTATTTGCAAATCTATCTACCATTTGGAGCAATTTCAAATGCAATAGGATCTCGCGACCTCTCGCAAATCAAATCCGAAGAGGACTCAGTAACCATGAAGCTCCATGAGAAAATCCATAACTATCATCTTCATCAGCTTTCTTCCATCGATCACGACCATCTCTGATCGCGTTCATCTGCGGGCGAGCTCGAGGGGTGGAGGAGCCACCCCTCTGGTCCTGCCAGAGGCCCAAGTCGTCCTTCAGTCGCCGACGAAAAGTCAGAGAAGAGAGCTCCCTTGCCAGCCGAGCGGAGGACCTGAAGAACATTCAAGAATGCCCGGAGTACAGGTTGGCGACACGTGTCTCCAGCGGACGATCCAAATCATGCCGTCGCTTCTGATCTCAGCCATTGGATGTGAACGGGTGTGAAAATTGCAACATAAACCCCACCGAGTTCCAAAAATCCAAACACACCTCCAGAAGTTTCCAGAATTAAAATTAGATCCCTACATGGGGACCTAATTGTAATAATTCATATTTCTTTTACAATTTAGTCCCTCCAGGGATTGTTCTGTAACTAAAACACAACATTTTTCTTGCAGTTAGGCCCTCGTCTTAGAAGGGCCATTTGGACCTCGTATTTTTATCATTTTCCCGCGAATTTTCTAGGGTAGCTTGATAACTACCCAAGGGATTTTTTGAGTATTTTTCTCGAATTTTTCGTTGCTTTCTTGTGCGGTTTTGATTCTTGTCTTCTCAAGTTTGTTTTAAACCAAATTTATTCGCGATTTCTTTCATTATAAAATCAAGAATAAAAGAGGATTTGCGGGGATTTATTCCTTGTCTTGAAAACCGTAGTTTGAGCATTCTGCTTCCTTGTGTTCGACCCAGGGTCACTTACCTGGATAAATAAAATAGTTTAAGGTTTAAATAGGAGAGAAAATGATTAATCCACTTCACCTTCCCTCTCTCTCTCTCTCCTATTTTAATCAAATTTTGTTTGATTAACTCGGATCTCTTTTGCGGTTCTCTACACCGACAACACATTTCTTAACCGCAATCGGATCTGAGCCACATCACGGAACTAACAGATGAACTCATCCCTCGCACAGGGATAATTGCTGACAAGCTCACTATGTAGAGAAGATCCACAAGAGGGTTACTGACCTTGAGGCGCTTTCACCATTCCCGAAGCAAGCGGAGGAATTGACTGAGACGGTAGCCTAGATATGACTACCTGCCCCTTCTGCACCACCTGTACCTGTACATCGGATCCGTCTTGTACAGGAGTAGGTACAGGGGCCTAAGAGCAGCTGGGTAGAGGAGCAGAATTACACTCATCAGGAGCATCACACACCCCCACAGGTGGAGATAGTCTACGAGGAGCCTCCGCAGGTGTTCGAGATCAACGGGTTGTGGTATAGCCAAGACCCTGTCGGTAGAAAGTCGGGGATGGGGCACGGTCAGCCTCACCGACCTTCCCTAGCTTACTAGGAAACCAACTCTGTCCCCGCATTGCACTTTTTACAGTCCTAGTAAGAATAAGGGTAGCAGCCTCAACAGCAACAACAACAGCGTACGTTCCACTCGGGCCAACAGGGCCCTCCATGACGAGTCCGAAATAGCGACTTTAGAAAGATGTTTTTATGTGATTGTTCGTTCTTAAAGAATAATGCGTCGTGTGTTGTAGGTGGCAATCGGAATCGGTCAAGAAAATAACCACACAATTTAATCAATTTTTAATCCCATGGTTTTATGTTTATTTTACTTGGGCTAGTCCCAAGGTCGATCACAAGGAGGCAAAGGAACAACCTAGAATTATGTCTATCAAAATTCGTGCATGGTTTTCGAGGCGGTCTTTTTTCCGGAATTTTATAATGCAAATAAGAGATGCAAGATGCAATTTCGACCTATTTTAGGGACTAAAATTTCAGCTACGATCAAACGATGTCCGAAAAATACGAAACTTGGCCACAATGTAAATTATGATGAAATGAATGCACTGTAATATTTTGGAATTTTTGGATACAATATGAATTTTTTATGAATTTTTAAGTGCAAACAAAGTGAAATTCAATATTTAATTATGATAAATACTAAATCTAATTTATTTTCGCGGAACAAAATAATCTAAGATCTAGCACTAGATGATTGATCTCAGAAAAATCCTAAACATTGAAAATGTGAGGTCTAATACTATTAAAAATTAAACACTGAAATATGCAAAATGGTTTTTACAAGGTAAACTATGCATGAAAATTCAAGTCTTTTTGGGCACAATTTCAAGCATAATGAACTTTATAATTTGTGATTTTTGGGGAATTTTTAGAGTAATAGTTAATCAATGGCAAATTTAAGAGCATAAAAGGGGCAAAGTTTGCAATTTTTGACAAAATAATTAATCATTAATTAACCGTCAATCACAAAAATGTCCACAATATGTCAAACAGTAGAGGATTAATGGAAGAACATCATGCTATTTTTTGAATAATTAAATAATGCAAGGTAGAGGTCTAAAATGAATAGGAAAGACAATGGTGTTTCTGCAAATAATATAAATAAAATGGGGGGCCTAGATGCAATTACTTATAAGTTATGTTGGTTTCTCCGCAAAATTCCAGCCAATCACGTGCCGTGCACGTGATCACTGGTTGATGGGGGCGTGTTGGCAAATAGAGGCTCCTCTGGGGGTCTTTGCAATTTATTCGCAATCACGTGCCATGCACGTGACCTGAGGCTGAAGCAGCAGACGTTCCCCCACACG
Organism: Ottelia alismoides; assembly: GCA_037367405.1. NCBI lineage: Eukaryota > Viridiplantae > Streptophyta > Magnoliopsida > Alismatales > Hydrocharitaceae > Ottelia > Ottelia alismoides. The sequence continues at coordinate 716,860 of JAZKJV010010490.1, read as the reverse complement.
TACGTACCTCGCACGTGGGGGGTCTCGGGCTACGTACCCGATGGTGGTGCAGATCTTGGAGACTTAGCCAGGGAAGACAGAGGAGGCAAAGCCCAACCCCGTCGGTGGCGTTGAGAGGGCGGAGGGTGGACGGTAGTTGTTTGACGTTGGAGTTGACAACAGAGGCGGTGTTGGTGATGAAGCGAGTCAGAGTCGTCGTTGGCATTGGACAGTGGTTGTCGAAGACGATGAGCTTTGAAGTCGATGGAGTTGGTGAAGTCGTGGGAGAGGCGGACGTGATCAAGCGGCTCGATGGAGTTTGGAGCTAGGTGGTGGTCGGAGAAGCGTAGGATTCGTCGGAGGTGATGAAATGAAAGCGACGGCAGAGTTGTAGGTTATAGCCGAAGATGTTGATCGAGAGATAGAGATCGGGGATGGAGGCTACAGATGGGAAGAAGGACGCGAAGCGGAGCAGGTGTGTACCTGGTGAAGGAGGCTCGACGGGGATAGGACCTGAGCGAAGCAGTTGGCTGGAGACCGTCCTGCAATGAGGCGTCAAGCCTCGGACCTCGCCGGAGAAGAAAGACTTCGGGCTGTCACCCCGATTCTTTTCTTGCGTGCAGTCGACGGATAAGGGAGATGAGGGCTGTCGAAGCTCTTAAATAGGCCGCGAGGGGTAGGCGGCGCGAGAGCTCCAGAGATGGTTGGTCGCGAGCGACAGAAGCGGAGTTCGTTTGTCAGCGCGGTCAAAGGGTGGTGGTTGCAAGGTTTGCGGCAGGGCGGTGTGGCGGTCGATGCAGAAGGGGGCGCGGGAGGATGATGCACATGCGCAGTTCGATCAAGCGAGATCAAACAACCCCTGTAGCGACACGTGTCGGGTGTTTAGAGAGAGGGGCGTGCCGTACGTGCGTGGCACGTGCCTGGGGGCACGTGCCTGGCATGGGCGTCCATTAATTTATTTTTTTATTTTTTTAACGAATTATAAAAAGTCTGAAAAACACTGACATGTGGCAGCCCCAAGAGCGGCCGCGTGTCAGCACCAGAAAAATCGCCGATTAAATACTTTGGAAAATCAATAATAAAGAATAGAAGACCTCGGATAGAAAACGTTTCTTCACAAAAATTGCTCATCTCGATGAGATGTACAACTTCCATTAAGACATCAAAACCAAAATCGATCAAATGCACAAAGTGACTTTTTTGGGGTATTCCATGTACATATAATACCTGGAGTTTTGGGTTTTGTAACTTTTTTGTCATTTTTAAACCAAATAAACATCCAGAAAAATATGGTAAAAGTAAGATATAAATATTTACATATTAATCTATTTTTTGGATTTTTATTAATTAAGGAAATATGTACATAAAATGTAAGGTCAAAAACCGCTAAAATACACAATGTACAAAAGAGGCTCAAAACCTAACTTTCACATATGAACTCCGATTCACTTGAACTTGATCTTGTTTTGAAGGTAATTGAATGCACATTAGTTCAAAAGTAAGTAGGATCAAATCGGACATTGGATGGGGAAGATATGTGGCTTTTCATCCGAAAATCCTGAAATTAGGTTTTGGGTTTTTGGTTCATATATTTGGGTTAATGATTTTTTTGTATTTTTCATTTATTCTTGTTAGTGACATGTACACAGTGGAGGTGGTTTAGGGTTATTCGAAGATAGCATAGGAGTTAAAAATCATGGAAGTTAGGCTATTTACAGGTCAATTTTGGTAAAGATTTTTGGCTTCTTATTTTGTGCAAACATAATGGCGAAAATGAAAACAAGCATGAATGCTAATTATGACGAATTGATGCAGATATGCTGATGATTTTGAGGGAATTGAGCTTAATAAATGAGATTTAGAGTGATGAATCCGAGATTCATCATCCCCCTATACTTAAACCATGCTCGTCCCTGTCCATCAAAAAGAAATGCGATGAGGTGAAATGAGATTAGGTTCCATACCAAGACCATGAACTGAAGGTGAAAGTGAAACTAAACTCGAACTTTGGATTATTCGTGTCTCGGAACTTCTGTGAGACGTAGAATTTTAAAATCAACAGCCCTCAAATTCTACACATCATTGTCACAATTTTGGCTCAGAAGTCATCTTAGATCAATCCTCTTCCCAAAGTAAATTGAACAATCGACTCATGCGTGTGAAAGGTTTTAGCTCTTCCCATCCAGAATGCCAGACTACCATGCAAATCTCCTCTCCAATAACTCCTCCTCGAGGAGTTAGGTATTTCCTTCTAAGGTCTGTCGTGCTGTGTTCACAATCAAAATGGGGGAGAAGTTATAAGAAGGAGAAAAGAATTGGAGGGTGACCAATGTAGTCGCCTCTCCTTGTGAAGCTGGCCAGTCTAGCCGAGTCTCCACCAAGATCTGTAGGTTTTCTTGAAGCTCGGACCTTTTTGGTCAGATATTTATTTGGTAGTGGCTTCTTTGTATTTGGATTTTTGGTAGTTCTGCTTGGATCTTATTGTGCCCCTACGGATATAGAATCTTTTTTTTCCGTACATGTTTTGGGGTCTTAGAAAAATTGTGCCCAACCATCCATCCTTTTTTCGAAGCTTTATTTCAACCCGTACTCCGTTCTTTAGATTTCCACGCTACCAGAAAAGAAACTGACACAGTCTTCCAACATCCCGTCTGAGTTGTGCTAAGTGCATAGTGCGGGAGTACAAATTAATTCTCTATTCCTGAGTTGTACCCAGAATGAAGAGACCAGGTTAGACACTAAGAGTCAAACACTGCACATTGTCATGAGGAACTTAAAGAATTAAGTCAAAAGACCTGAAGCTCTTAAAATCCTATTTCTCGGTGAAGTTCCTCTGAAAATTAGTGGATTAAGGTCAAGTCCAGACCACTCTCAGTTTCTGCTCACAACTTGGTTCAGACCCCAATGACTTTTCACAGATGCAGATGAATGTGATGCTGAATGAAGTGCAAGTGTGCGAAATGCAGACACACATTATTTTCTTTATGCAAGGGATTTTTTTGTTTTTTTATGCAAATAAGAAGCCATTTTCAAAATTTTTGGGCAAAGTCAGTGTTAGTAGCAAAAATCCTCTTTCTTGTACCCTTTGATCAGTATGTGGCCAGTAATCCAGCCTTTCAGAAGTACTTAAAGTCAAAATGCACTCCCACCAGGACTCGTACAAAGAAAACAAGTCAATTTGTGGAGACTCACATCTTGACAATTGCCACTACCAAATGTGTCAAAAATCAGCATTTGTTGAGAAAGAAAAGGGATTTGGGTGACCATTATGTGGAGAGTCGCATTGGCGGCATTTCATTTGTACGTACACTCATTGACAATGGTTCCTCCATAAATCTTCTTACCTTAGCCTTATATTATAGATTGGAGTTAGGGTCTCTCAAGAAATCATTATCTTTATTCCAATTTGCTGATAAATCCACTAAAAGACCTAAGGGAGAAGTAAAAAATGTCATCATCATGATTAAGGGTACGGAATACAAAGTGGACTTCATTGTCCCTGATATGGAGACCCCAACCATTAGAAAGAATCACAAATCATTCTTGGAAGACCGTTCTTAAGAACCACCAAAGATGTATTCAATTACGGTTGATGAAATTCCGTTCTCCAAACGGAGAGGTAGACTTGGAGATGAAACAAACAAAGTGGCAAAGGCTAGACTTTGAATCTACCACTGATTATGCTGAAACATCAGAATGAAATCTCCTCAGCACTACTGGGTCGTAGGACCAACTGACAGACATGCAGATTGAAAGCACAACATCAGAAAAAGAAACAATATACAGTGTGGTTCACGAAATATTGCTAAACATATCTAGACACCCATATTACTACAGTCTTGATGACACATAAATCCTGTCGGATTTGTCAGTCCCATCATCTTCGGGACAATCAAGAAATATCGATGATGAGTCAGACGCGGCTCTGGCTGAATTACCATTCTACTTTAGCGATCCGACTCACCTTTCTTCATAATTGGTAGCCACAATCTCACACAGTGATTGACCACCAACCGACACTGAGCCAGATACAAAGATCATTCAGCCAGACTTAATTGATGATTCAGATTTGCCAGAGTTGAAACCACTGCCTCCCACACAGAAGTATGCATTTCTAAATGGACCCAAAGAAAATTTCCCTTTGATCATTAGCTCATCATTAACAATAGACCAGGAATCTAGATTACTCAAAGTCCTTAAGAGAAATCAAAAAGCCATCGGTTGGACTGTGTCGAATCTCGTAGGAATAAACCCATATCTTTGCTCGCACCAAATTTATGTTGAGGATAATGCAAGGCCTTCCCGTTGATGAATCTGCGATTCATCACTCTAAAAGTTAAAAAATAGAGCTTTGTTCCCGAGTAATTAGATGCATATTTCCACTTATATTGCATAATTAGCATTCATGCATGCATTGATAACATCTGCATTTTAGCATTCATATTGCATAAAATAAGAAGCTCTTTTTACTTGTAAATATTAACATGTATATTAGATAAAATACCTTATTTGTATATATTTTATGCTAACTCCAAATCCAATAAAACCAACTCTATTGTGTATATAGTACTAACACTAATTAAAGAAAAATATCCAAAAAATACTAACTTGCAAAATTGACCAATAAAACCCAAACTCAAGTCTGAAACCATGAACCTTAAAATGTGCATATCTCTCTCATACGACCTCCGAATTAGGTCTACTCACTTTTAAAGTAATATACATCCAGAGACCTTCGAAACAAGACCAATTTCATTAAAATCGGAGCTCGTATGCAAAACTTGGGTTTTGGGCCCCTTTTGTACATTGTACATAATGACCGTTTTACCCCTGCATTTTACCATTTTATTTTATTCATTATTAAAAATCCAAAAAAAAAATAGATTAAGTTGTAAATATTCTTTTCATATTTTATCTAACCTTATTTTAAATTTTCTCATTTAAAAATGACAAAAAATTGCAAAAGATAAAATGCGGTATTTTATATCTATAAGGTACCACCCAAAAATACATTTTTGTACAGACGATCTCGTTTGATTTTTGGCCCTTCCTGAAAGTTGTAGATCTCGTCGAGACGAGCAACATTCATGTTTACCACTTTTTGATGTAACCTCTTTTATTATTTCTTTTTTATTTTTCTTTATATTTAGTTGCGGATTTTTCTCGGAGCAACATGTGGCAATTCCTAAAATCGCCACATGTCAGCTCCATGGATTTTAAAATTAATTAAATAAAGCCACATGGCCGCATCCTAGCGTGCCAAGTGGCACCTTCTCCTTCCCTCTCTACCCATTCTTCCCCACTTCTCCCTTGACTTAAGGGAGAAGTTATCTCCTACGTCACTTCACAACCCACCCCATCCACCTTCTCCATCTCTTCTCCAACTGCCTCCTCCTCATTATATCCCACTCTCCTCCTTCCTTCTTCCTTCATCCGCCACTTCATAGAGTGAGAGATCGAGCCCCTAAAATCTTAGGTGACAGCTGAGACATTCGAGCAACGAACCTCTCCCATCTCCGGTGTGATCCAGTGAGAAGCTCTCACTGTCGCAGCTGCATCTCCTTGCAGTTGCTCGAGCTCTGAAGGCTTGCCGACTTCATAGAGCGAAGACCCCAAACGGAGCATCATCTCCATCTCCTCCCCAGGCTCTCATTCCACCAACTCGTCCAGGTATACATCTCTTCTCTCCTCTTCTCTTCTTCTCCATCTTTATCTTCTCTTCTTCATCTCTGTGTCACCCCCCTTACACTCACATTCTCTCTCTCTTCGATTCATCATTATCCATCACACGAATCACCAAAAAAATAGCATTTCAACGGACAATCAACACATTGCAATCACGAATATGATTTTTTCGTGATTTTTGGAGTTAGATTCATCAACCAATAAATCACTTATTCGCGCCCGCTGAAAAAATAGAAGAACCTCCCTGTTTTCATCTTGCACCCTCCTCCACCTTGTCGGTTGTGCCATCTTCGCCACCGCCCTGCGCGCGCCTGCCTCCACCAATGACTTCCAAGCGCCGCTCCACCCCTGGCCACCAGCAGCGGCTGGGCGTCAATCAACCGTAAGCACCGGGCTCCTGCGTGTGTCATACTCGCACAGCCCAGCTGTCTCCCTGCCTGCACCACGAGCTCGCCACTAACACCCTCCTGTCGCGCGTCAGCCTCCAGCCACTACCCACCGATAAGGCCACGCTCCAGCTGTTCCCCGTGCCGTTGTGCGTCGGCCGCTCTTCCACAACAGTTGGGAGCCTTGCACGAAGCAGCTAAGAGCCACCCGCTCTCTTCTTCCACCCAGGCCGGCCCGTGCGCCCTCCCCTCTCAGCCGACCACGAGCCCAAGCGCCGCACTCCACCGCCTCCCCCTGCTCGTTACCGTCCAAGCACCCCAACGCCGGCCGCCTCTCCGTCAAACACGCGCGTGAAGCTCTTCCACCAAGCTCCCCGGTTTCATCTCCAAAAATGCAAAGGGGACACTTGACACCCCTTGCAAGTTCTCAAAGGAAGTTCAAGTTTTAGCTAATTACATGTAAGTCCATGTTCTTCATTTGAGCTCATATTTCTATTTCTGTATTGCATTCATACCCCTGCATTTACATGTTTATTGAGTCATCATTTTGTCATCCAATTTTAATTCCGAAAGTTGCATTGTGTCGTATAACTCTTGTTCTACCATTTTAGCATTTATTTATATTTTTCTGATTTACAAAATATTTATGGAATTTAATTTGGTGAAAATTGCAACATTTTACCCATGTTGATTGATTAATTTATTGCACATTGTATGCTTATTGAGAAATCTCTGAAAAATCATCATTGGTAGATCTAAGTCTATGCTACAACATATCCAAAAATCATCCAATTTGCACGTATAATTTGTCTTATAAAAATCATTTAGTGCAAACCTTAATCGATTTTTAATTAATCAACCGTGAAGTGTTTTAATGAAATTCAAGTTGATTTGGATAGATCTTAATCAGATCTATTTGGATTAATTTTGTTTCTGAGAAATATCATCGTTTGATAATTATTAAAATTGGTTTAGTCATTTTCACTAAAGTCTGCATATTTTATTATCTGTGCATCTAAAAATTACAAAAAAAAATTAGGATAGCTTAATTTCATCATATTTCATCATCTAGCCAAGTTTCATAATTTTTGGAAATAATTGGTCATCTTTCTGAATTAATGTTTAAACTGGCCTGATTTTGCATGTGTCTTGCATAAAAAATCGAAAAAGACCAAAAATATTCTATCTGAAAATCGAACATTAGAAATTTGATTCAAATCTACCTAAGGAGACATCTGCCTCTTGAGTTCGACCTTAGACTTCCACCAAGTAAAAAAAATTGCCGCTCGAGATTAACTTGCTTTAATTAAAAGTGGTTATTGATTCGCTCTCATTATCTGACTGCAACGAGCATTGGTAATTAATTTGTACATTAACTTGCTCGAATTAACAAGGGTAGCGGGAGAGGTTATCACCCGTGAATTTCAGTGAAGATTAAACCCCAATCTTCGGGAAGTGGTTAATAAAGAGATAGAGAAATGGTGCAACGCAGGATTTATATACCCCATTTCTAACTCGAAGTGGGTGGCCCCCCTTCATGTCATCCCGAAGAAATTGGGAATCCAGATGGTCACCAGCGAGGAGGGGGTCAAGATCGCGACCCGAGTGCCCACGGCGTGGCGTGTTTGTGTCGATTATAGGCGCCTGAATGCTGCGACCAAGAAAGGTTACTTTCCACTGCCATTTATTGATCAAATATTGGAGAGACTTGTAGCGAAAGCATTCTTCTGTTTTCCTGATGGGTACTCCAGCTACAATCAAGTTGCTATCGCTCTCAAGGATCAGGAAAAAACCACTTTCACATGTCCCTTCGGTACCTACGCATTCAAGCGCATGCCATTCGAGCTTTGTAATGCCCCAGGCACATTTCAGTGGTGCATGATTGCCGTATTTGCCGAAATGGTTGGTGATTTCCTGGAAGTCTTCATGGATGACTTCTCGGTTCATGGTGATTCATTCGATACATCTTTAGCACACTTGGACCAAGTCCTCCAGAGATGCAAGGAGGTTAATTTGGTACTCTCCTGAGAGAAAATTCACTTTATGGTGACTAAGGGTATCATGTTGGGGTACGTCATCTCCAAAAAGGGAATGGAGATCGACCCTGCCAAGGTGGATGTGATCAAGAAACTTGAGCCACCAACCAACGTCAAGTCAGTGAGGTCTTTCTTAGGTCATGGTGGATTTTATCGAAGGTTCATCCCTGATTTCTCAAAGATCGCCCACCCACTGTCTGAGCTCTTGGGAAAAGACACCGAGGTTATTGTAAATCATAGGTGTTTGGAGGCCTTCGAGCTCCTGAAAAAGAAAATATGTGAATCGTCGATATTAAAAGCTCCTGATCGGTCTCTTCCCTTCAAGATTAAGACTGATGCATCGGATTTTGCTGTCGTAGCGGTACTTGGACAAAGAAGAGATGGAATTCCCAATGCGATTCACTACAGGAGCAAAGTGTTAGATCCTGCACAAAGAAATTATACAGTGACTGAAAAGGAAATGCTTGCGGTTGTTTGAGCCCTTGAAAAATTCAGATCAAACATATTGGGCTCTAAGGTGACAATATTCACAGATCATACGACAATTAGATACCTCATGGATAAGAAAGATGCCAAAGCATGCCTCTTGAGATGGATCTTGTTAATCTAGGAATTTAATTTGGAGATCAAGGATAAACCTGGAATAAAAAATGTTGTTTCTGATCACCTCTCCCGAATTGAGCAAAATGATTATCTTGACACTAGACCAATTAAGGAGACTTTACCAGACGAATAAGTTTGCTTTATTGATTCAACCCCATGGTATTCCGGTATAGTGAACTATCTTGTCTCCAAGAAGGTTCCCTTTGGTTGGACCAAGAGAATGATTGATCGATTAAAGTCAGATTCGAGAAAATACCATTGGGACGATCCTTTCCTTTTCTATGAAGGACCGGATTTTGTCTGGCGAAGATGTATTCCTCAGGAGGAATATCAGAGTGTCCTCACACATTGTCTTTCTCTTGAGGCTGGAGGACACCATTCAAGAAAGAGAACCGCGCACAAGGTACTCCAATATGGATTTTACTGGCAGACCTTATTTAGATATGCTAGTGAAGTTGTACGGTCATGCCTGATTTGCCAAAGGATGGGAAGGACTGTCGATCATATAGATGAAATGCCCATGTAACCAATGATTTTCTGTGATGTTTTCGATGCATGGGGGATTGATTTTATGGGTCCCTTTCCCAACAGCAATGGATTTGAGTACATCTTGCTAGTGGTTGATTATTTATCAAGATGGGTAGAGGCTATTCCAACCCGAACCGCAGATAGCAAGGTCATCTGTAGGTTTATCAAGGATAATATCATTGCAAGGTTCGGGATACCAAAAGTTTTGATTTCTGATGGAGGTAGCCACTTTGTGAACAGGGAGATGAGATCTTTGGCTAAGGAGTACAAATTTGAGCATAAAATAGACAACCCATATCATCCACAATCTAATGGCATGGCAGAGGTTTCTAATAGAGAGGTGAAGGGTATTCTTCAGAAATTGGTCGTCCAGATAGGAAGAATTGGTCGAAACTATTGGACCAAGTTCTATGGGCCTATAGGACAACCTATAAGACTCCACTCGGTACTTCACCTTTTAGGATGATCTATGGCAAGCCATGCCATCTACCTGCAGAATTGATTCACAAATCAAAATGGACGATCAAAAAGTTGAATTGGAGTTGTCACCTTGGGAAATTATGTCGAGACCTAAATCTGAATGAGCTAATTAAAATCTGAATCGGGCATATGACAATAGTGTGATTTATAAGGACAAGGTCAAGAGATGGCATGATAGACACATTCGAGACAAGACCTTTGTCCCTGGGTAGAAAGTGTGGTTGTTTAATGCTCAGTTAAAGATTTTTCATGGGAAACTAAAAATCAAAATGGACGGGTCCTTACATTGTCATCGATGTGCATACCGATGGAAGTGTAGATATTGCCGAACTCAAAGAGGATGCCCAACCTTTCTCAGTAAATGGACAGTTGCTGAAGTCATATATTGAATCACCCAAAGAGCAGACAGTTCAAGTGAGGCCATCTATGTTAGCAATGTAAGCCCCGGGCAAACCATTCTACAATAAATGTTATTGTAATAAATGATTTACCAATAAAAGTTATTGATTATTTTCACTCCCTTTCTGAGATTGAATAAATGAATTCACTATAGGGTCCCTCTGTATAATAAGGGTTATGTACCATGGCCAACTTGATAATCATACAACTGTTGATTCATTGAATGAATCATAGAGGCTGATGCTTGGATGAATATCTATGGAGTTAGATAGAGGACACATAAAGCATCGTCAAATGATTGTTAAGTGATGATCTCCAGCCTGAGTATGAGATGGCAATCCTTTCTCAAATTGCTGATATCTGACTGACCTCTTGATGCAGGTCCTCTCCATTGGGAATAGTGATTCGGAGGTGTCAGATTAGTTGAGTCAATGGGGTTGACTTAAACGAGATCGAGATAACCAAAGACCTATGTTGAATGTTGTCACAGCATAGGCATGCATCCTCTGACCGGAGACAGATGTGTTGCTATATGTCTGAGTATGTACATTTGGTAGACCAATAGGTTGATGACCTAACCAAGATCTATACACCGGCGAGCCGGTGTGCATGTAAGGACATATGAGTAATACGATCTCTCAAAGGGATCATGTAGTTTCCCTTATGAACTAGGAGACATGAGCTCACTCATGAGGTATTGGGACTGATCAAATTCCATGCATGGTCGTCATGCTAAGGAAGCATGACATGAATTTGAAGGTAAGATATATGCTTTGGGAAAGCATATGATCTATACCAATTCCCAGTGACCAAGATTGAGGAAACTTAATGATCAAACCCTGAAGATGACAGTATAAAAGTGATCTTTATCTTCAGAATGATCTTAGGTCTTCCAGTATGCAGGATGTACAGGTATTGGGAATACATGAGGGTGATGTAATCATAAACGATTGTATAACCATGACGCTTCCATTCCGAGGGAGTGATGAAATAGGTTTGGATTTTAGTGACTCCTCTCATTAGAAAAGTGACCTAATCTTAGTCCATGAACTGGACATTGATCTGAATGAGATTCAGATGCAATGAGAAGATTGGGTCTACGGTCTTGATTTGATCAAGCATCAGTGGGAGGTCCATGGGATCTGGATTTGAGATATGATCTCAACATCCAAGTCACTATACGTAGAACAATACAATCGCCCTGTCCTTATCTCCAAGTATCTGAGGAGAAATCGCATTGTTCTTGAAAGGGTTCAAGAATAATTCCATAAATCTAGGCAATGAAGAAATAATGATTAAATGTGATTTAATCATCTTGATGTGTGTAGAAATTATCCAATATAATTAAATATGATTTAATTATTATGGATAAGAATAATGTGATAGAAATATCCAATTATTCATAAAATATTATAAATGTGATTTATAATGTATTAAGGAGAGCTAATTATAATTTATGTTTGTTGATTAATTATTATGTGTATTGGATACACATTGTGTAATTAATTGACAATGTAAATTATATGTTGTTTTGGGTTGTGAATATGATTCACAATTTTTCAATGGCAAGATTGCAATATTCTCAAATATAATTGTGAATTATTTTTTGAAGAATATTTCGCAACAAATTTGTTGGAAATAAATAATGAGAGAGATTTCCATGGAGATATGCAATCCCATGAAATCTCATGAGATTTCCTCCATATGGAATGGAGTGGGTGGCACCCAACTCCTAATTAGAATGGGTGGCCGTCCACATGGAATGTACATGGAGATGTTGATCTTGTATATTCTCTCCTTATTTGTTGGTATAATTTAGGATTGATTTAAATTTGATTTTGTCAACTATATTTTAATCTAAATTAGATCATAACATGTTGGTTTTACCAACAACAATCTTGACCATTGGATTGACATAAATCAATCTCATCCATTTATTTTATATGTCCCATGGATTTGAGATCCATGGATCACAAAACCCTATAAATAGAGAGGCATACCATACTCTCTAGGGCTATGCAATATTGGAGCACAAACTCTCTCTCTTACTTCTCACACGCCAACCCTCTCTCCCTCTTCTTGGTGGCCGTCCACCAAACCCTAGAGGAGAGTCTCGTCGGACACTTCGCCACCGCGTCGCTGCTTCGACGTTCTTCGATTCTCCATCATCTTGGAGTGCTACACTCGCGAAGGAGATGTTCATCTCGTACGACGAGATCAGGAGCAACCGTGCTTGGATCATCTTCTTGGATTGCGAGGAATACGCGGTTCATCCTCACGCTCGCAAGCGATCTCACTGACGATCGGACTTGAGACAGGAGGTCTCTTTCTTTAGAGACTTGATCAACCACGCTTCAAGCGGTATTCCTTTATACTTGTTGTGGTTATTGATGAAACGATCTGAGAATCGTTCTTGGATCATGTGGTTTCATCGCATGAAAATTTTTTAAATTCCGCTGCACAGAACAACTAGTACGACTAATCGTTCTGCGTCGTATTCGATACGACGATCACGCTTCCGTGATGCGCTTGAGGATAAATTCCATAATCATTCAAGTGGTATCAGAGCCTCAGGTTGACAGTTTTGAATATGATTTGCAAACCGAGGACGACTTGGGTTCGTTAAGGTCGCGAAGGTTTTGTCACATTTGATTTTCGCAGATCTGTTTAGTAAATAATTTCGGACATGTTTAAAATGTTTAAGCACGAATATTTACTAGTATTTTGTTCCACATTAAATAAGGAAACCATAAGATCTGAGTTTGCGTTATTCAGATTTTGTATGCTCGAGATATGGTTGTTTTAATGAACATGTATGCATTGTTGCGGGAACTATAGATGTTTACATGATTAAAGAGTTAATTACTGTTTTGATTCGCCTCGAAATGCGTGAAACATCACTTAGGATCTGTCCTAAATCAAGTTAGCAATCTTTGAAAATTGAGTTTGTCTAATTTGGATTTAAATTAATTGAGATATGTTAATTTTAGTGAGTAGGGATCACTACTAAAATTGCAGTCCTAATCAAGAACCAAGTGATTGTCAATTAGAGAAATTAATTGTTAATTTCATGAAATAATTATGGAAAATATTTGTGAAATATTGGAAGATGATTATTTCCTCAATTGACTTGGCCTCAACCAATTTATTGATTAGATTGGATCTAAATCATAATTGGAAATACAATCATCAAACTTGATACTTGAATAGGATTGGGAATTTGTGTGGCAAATTTCCTTATAATCAAAAAATGTTTTGATTATTACTATATGGTATAGTTTCGGTTGGAAAACTGATGATCATCTCAAGTACAAAATGATATATTTGGCATTATCCTTTCCTGAGGTGGATATGGTGTCTAGTCGGAGAGCATTGGGGTTGTGGGTTGCAACGTATGTGGTCCGTCCCACTCTCGTCGATACTGGCCATGACTGCGGGTAGGGACTCGATAATGCTAGAGAAAATCAAATTGTATTTTCTAATTATTAAAATTCGAATTAATACGTACTTTGAGTTATTACCATATATATGTATTCAAGTAAAATAATCAAGTTTGTTGATTGAATTGGATTGATAATTAATTTAATATGATTAAATTGATTATGTTCAATTGAGACACTCTATTATGAATAGAGTTGTCACTTCCCTTGGAAGAATTAATTATATGAATATGATTCATGATAATTGATTAAAATTTGAATATGAGATGGAGGATCACATAAGTGACATCCATGGTCTCCTGTCAAGGCCAAGGGTTCCGTCGCCCAGGATTGCATGTAGGAGACGCATGTCCGAAGTGACAGCTCCTGTATGCAAACACATCTGGATCGGACTCGTCGCTTCTCAAAAGAGTAAGGACGTATGCGTAGTGACCCCAATATCAGGTCCTCATATTATTGGGGCGATATTGGATTGTGCATAGCGAGTTGTATTCCTGTTGACGGTTGGTTCAATTATTGACGGGTCAACATCACCTTAGGGGTGGTGGGCCCGAGTATTAAATACCGAATTGGGAAATGCAAGTTGGACTTGGAAAGCGGAATATGTTCCCGCTTCTCTTTATTGGAGTCATAGGTTCTCATATTATTGGGATATGACAAAGATAAGGAGGAGATCCCAGTTCTTGCTTGAGATATAATGGTAAGTATATCTCTTACTTTGAAAGTGATTAAGGGAATAAACTTTCAAGGTTGACAGAGTAAGAACAATTTTATTTAAAATGCCTTAATCAAATATCATAAATATTAATATATGATTATATGTTCTAATATAGTGCATTCTTAATTTAGAAAATGAAGTCCTTGAACCCACTTAGTAGGCTTCTTGAGGTCAACCAATTGACCGGCCCAAATTACTCGGATTGGATCCGTAATTTGGAGCTTGTTCTCTCTGCATAGCGCATTAGTTATGTGCTCTCCGAGCACAAGCATGAGAGCCCTAAATACAAGGAAGAAAAAGCATATAATGACAAATATGATGAAGATCATGTCTTGGCTAGATGTTATATCCTGGGTTCTCTCTCCAATGTTCTGCATAAGCAACATGTGGAGATGAGCACATGCCATGAGATAATACATAATCTTAAAGATATGTTTGGTGACATCAACTGCACCCAACGTTACAATATTATGAAAGAGCTTGTTCGCTGCAAGATGCAGGAAGGAACTTCGGTTCGGGAGCATGTACTCAAAATGTTTGGGCACTTGTCTGAACTGGAGACTCTTAGGGCCAACACGGATGCAGACATGCAAGCTGACGTCATTCTGCTATCCTTGCCCAAGTATTTCAATAATTTTGTGGTTTCGTTCCATATGAACAAGTTGGACTTGTCGAACGTTGGTCTTCTTGCTGCATTAAAGTCTGCAGAAGACATAATGAAGAAAGATGGTCCCGCTGGCAGTGCAACGGTTGCACAGGTCAGAGGGAAGCGCGGTCGGAAGCAATGTTCTCAGAAGGACCCAACCTAGAAGAGAAAGAAGAAGAGTCAAGGCGTTGGCTCATCTTCTAGTGCATCCACACTGATAGCGTCGAAGAAATCCGACGTCTGTCTCCACTGCAAAAAGTCGGAGCACTGGAGGCGTAATTGCCTGGAGTACCTGAAGTCGTCAGACAAAGGTAAAGCCCCAGCAGGTATGAAATATATGTTCATCATTGAAACTAGCTTTTTCATTGGAAGAGAAGGAAGTTGGGTTGTAGATTCTGGTGCTTCCATTCATGTATGCAATTTGTTGCATTTGTTTCAGGAAACTAGAAGTCTTGAAGAAGGGGAGATAGTCATCCAGATGGGATCTGATGCAAGTGTTGCAGCAGTAGCCATCAGGACTTTTCGACTATCATTATCTAGTGGTAGAGTCCTAGTACTTAAAGAGTGTCTTTATGTACCTGAAGTTAGAAGGAATTTAATATCTGTATCTAAGCTAGTTAGAAGTGGATATTCATTCTTGTTCTGTAATAAATTAGTCATAAATCATTATGATAAATATATTACAGAGGGTATTTTAACTTCTGGAGGACTCTATGAATTGTGCATTAATGAGCATGTCATGAATGTTACAACCACTAATAAAAATTCTAAAAGATCCAGGGAGAATAAAAAACATTCGAATATGATTTGGCATCAAAGGCTTGGTCATTTATCTGTTGATAGAATCAACAGATTGATAAAGGATGGACCTTTAGATTTTCTACAGGTTCAATATTTACCTACCTGTGAACATTGTATTCGAGGTAAAATGACTAGGATGCCTTTCCGTAACAAGGTTACAAGATGCGAAGGTATTATTGACCTAATACATACCGATGTATGTGGTCCCTTCAGTACCGCGACTCGAAATGGATATCGATATTATTTGACGTTTATCAATGACCATTCGCGATACGGGTTTATCTTCCTATTACGTCATAAATCTGAGATCTTTGAAAAGTTCAAAGAGTTAAAGGCTTTGGTTGAGAACCAAACCGATAGGAAGATTAAACGGATTCAATCTGATCGAGGTGGCGAGTACCTATCAGATGAATTCAAGGAATACCTTAAGGAGAATGGAATTGTTTCCAATCTCACTCCTCCTAAAACTCCCCAACTTAATGATGTTGCTGAAAGATGCAACAAGACCATCATGGACATGGTCTGTTCAATGATGAGTAAAACACATTTACCTCTTAATTTCTGGTGATATGCAGTAGAGACTGCAATTTATATCCTAAATAAGATTCCTAGCAAATCTGTACCTAAGACTCCTCATGAGCTCTAGTATGGAACCAAACTTAGTGTTAATCACTTGAGGGTTTGGGGTTGCTTGGTTCATGCTAAGAACATGGACGCAAGTAAGTTAGAATCTCGCACTCGTGAGTGTTACTTCATTGGGTATGTTAAAGATGGTATTGGATACCAGCTCTATGACCCTGAGTCCCAAAAGGTTTTTATCTCTAGAGACGTGAAGTTTCTAGAGGATGATTTCCTTAAAGGTCAAGACAAAAATGAAGTAGAGGAACTCATTGAATCCCCTGAGGATTCTGAGGTTTCTAGACCAGAAACTGAAGAGATAAATAAATATGAAACACCCATACCTCTTCGAAGGAGTTCGAGGGTGGTTGCACCACCTTAAAGGTATGGATTCCCTGTATTAAGTGAGACTGACATTGATCCTACTTCATTTTATGAAGCACTCACGGATCAAGACATGGATTGATGGATGCTAGCAATGAAGTCAGAGATTGACTCCATGCATAAGAATGGTGTATGGACCCTAGAGGATCCACGTAAAGGGGTAAAACCCATTGGGTGTAAATGGATCTTTAAGAGAAAGAGGGGACCTGATGGGAAAGTAGAGACTTTCAAGGCATGGCTCGTAGCCAAGGGCTACACACAGAGAGAAGGCATCAATTACGATGAGACATTCTTTCCTATGGCTATGCTTAAATCCATCACGACACTGCTAGCTATAGCTGCATATCTTGACTACGACATCTGGCAGATGGACATCAAGATGACTTTCCTCAATGGATACCTCGAGGAGGATATCTACATGGAGTAGCACCATGGCTTCATAACTGAGGGTGGCAAAGTATGCAAGCTGAAGAAATCCATCTATGGGCTCAAGAAAGCTTCTCATAGCTGGAACATCATATTTGACGAAACCATAAAGAGTTATGATTTTGTGCAAAATCCTGATGGAACCTTGTGTATACAAGAATACTAGTGGGAGCGCCATTGTGTTCATCGTGCTTTAAGTAGATGACATCCTTATCATTGGATATGATACAGGGATGATGACCAGTGTAAGATTTGACTATCCCATACCTTTGAGATGAAAGATCTTGGAGAAGCCTCTTACATCTTAGGCATGAAGTTGTTCAGAAACCGAGAAAAGAGGATCTTGGGATTGTCACAACATGGATGCATTAAGAAGATTCTTGAACGATTCTGTATGGATAGATCCAAGAAAGGATTCCTACCCTTAAGACATGGTATCCACTTGTCTAAAGGAATGGCTCTTCAAACTTTTGAGGAAAAGAAGGGCATTGTTGGATGTCGTTATGCATCAGTTGTAGGAAGCTTAATGTATGCCATGATGTGTACTAGGCCAGATATCTGCCATGCAGTGGGAGTGTAAGTCGTTACCAATCCTTCTATGGAGAACAACATTGGAATGCAGTAAAGAACATATTCAAATATCTAAGACGGACGCAAGATTACGTCCTGGTCTATGGAGATGGTGATCTCCAAGTCATGGGATATACAGATTCTGACTTCCAATCGGATGTAGATGATCGAAAGTCGACATCGGGGTTTGTGTTCTTGTTAAAGGTGGTGTTGTGAGCTGGAGAAGCAAGAAGTAGGACACTAATACAGATTCAACAACAGAAGTCGAATACATTGCCGTATCAGATGCTGCAAAGGAGGCGGTGTGGTTGCGCAAGTTCATCATGGAGTTTGTCTTAGTTTCCTCGGATACACCCATCCTGTTACGCTATGATAACATGGGAGCCATTGCCCAGGAAAAGGAACCCAGATGGCATCAGAAGAGGAAGCACGTGGAAAGGAAATACCACATCATTCGGGAGATACAAAAGCATGGTGACATCATCATCACCAAGGTGGCCTCTGCCGACAACGTTGCTGATCCTCTTACCAAACCTCTGACATAGAAGGTTTTCGACCAGCATGTAATGAGTATGGGTTTAAGGATTGTACCTGAATGGTTCTGAGGGCTAGTGGGAGATTTTTAGCAATGTGAGCCCCAGACGAACCATTCCTACAATAAATATTATTGTAATAAATGATTATCAATAAAAGTTATTAATTATTTTCACTCCCTTTCTGAGATTGATAAATGAATGCACTATAGGGTCCCTCTGTACAATAAGGGTTATGTACCATGGCCAACTTGATAATCATATAGCTGTTGATTCATTGAATGAATCATAGAGGCTGATGCTTGGACGAATATCTAAGGAGTTAGATAGAGGACTAATCAAGCATCGTCAAATGATTGTTAAGTGATGATCTACAACCTGAGTAGGAGATGGCAATCCTTTCTCAAAGGGTTGATATCTGACTGACCTCTTGATGCAGGTCCTCTGCATGGGAATAGTGATTCGGAGTTGTCAAATTAGTTGAGTCAATGGGTTGACTTAACGAGATCGAGAAAACCAAAGACCTATGTTGAATGTTGTCACGGCATAGGCATGCATCCTCTGACCGGAAAAAGATGTGTTGCTATATGTCTGAGTATGTACATTTGGCAGACCAATAGGTTGATGACCTAACCAAGGTCTATACACCGGCGAGCTGGTGTGCATGTAAGGACATATGAGTAATACGATCTCTCAAAGGGATCATACAAGTTCGCCTATCTCATTAGAAAAGTGACCTAATCTTAGTCCATGAACTGGACATTGATCTGATTGAGATTCAGATGCAATGAGAAGATTGAGTCTACGGTCTTGATTTGATCAAGCATCAGTGGGAGGTCCATGGGATCTGGATTTGAGATATGATCTCAACATCCAAGTCACTATACGTGCAACAATACAATCGCCATGTCCTTATCTCCAAGTATCTGAGGAGAAATCGCATTGTTCTTGAAAGGGTTCAAGAATAATTCCATAAATCTAAGCAATGAAGAAATAATGATTAAATATGATTTAATCATCTTGATGTGTGTAGAAATTATCCAATATAATTAAATATGATTTAAATATTATGGATAAGAATAATGTGGATAGAAATATCCAATTATTCATAATATATTATGAATGTGATTTATAATGTATTAGAGAGAGCAAATTATAATTTATATTTGTTGATTAGTTATTATGTATTGGATACACATTGTTTAATTAATTGACAATGTAAATTAAATGTTGTTTTGGGTTGTGAATATGATTCACAATTTTTCAATGGCAGGATTGCAATATTCTCAAATATAATTGTGAATTATCTTTTTGAAGAACATTTCACAACAAATTTGTTGGAAATAAATAATGAGAGAGATTTCCATGGAGATATGCAATCTCTTGAAATCTCATGAGATTGCCTCCATATGGAATGGACTGGGCGACACCCAACTCCTAACTAGAATGGGTGGTCGTCCACATGGAATGTACGTGGAGATGTGATCTCCATGTATATTCTCTCCTTATTTGTTGGTATAATTTAAGATTGATTTATATTTGATTTTGTCAAATATATTTTAGTTTAAATTAGATCATAAATTGTTGGTTTTACCAACAACAATCTTTTGACTGTGATATTCTGCTGGTAGAACTTTTCCATCACTGGGTCATCTTGAATGTTTTTCTTTTGTTTTCCCTTCTTAAGAGCATGGGGGAAAGGAATGGAAGCATTTGAGACAGGAGATAAAGAGCCAGAATCATAAATAAGAGCATCTTTATTAGACTTGGAGCTCTTATTACAATCATAAGTTTTCTGTAAATAATCAAAATTAGGTTGCTGAAAAGATGACAAAGTTGTTTTTGCAGCAACTAGAGGTTCAAGGTCCTCTACAGACTCCATAGATGCTTTCCCTTTCTCTTGTGCTGGGATCTTCAGACATCTTTCTTCATCCTCCTCGGAAGCATCCTCCGGCTGATCTTCCGAGTCTTCATGGTCCGATTCCCTAGCCCGGTAAGGTACGACTACGATCCTTCCACTCTTGAGTAACATGGCATTGATATTGTCAAACGAAAGGAACTCATGTTCATATGTGGAAAAATCTGAATAGTATACCTGGCCATTGTGTTGAGATGATTGAGATTTGTTCAAGCTATTGGGGTTAGCTTAGACTTGGGCGGGAATGGTTGTGGCTGGGGCTGTCTGCTCATCCTTCCAACGGGATAAATGATTGACATTGACCCGTAGATCGTATAACTCATTTCGGAAGTTGCGAATTTCTTCAAGCATTTACCTCTGGATATCGACCGGTTCTTCCGGGGGGTTGGATGATTGAGCCGATTGTTTGGAAGCTTGATATTGCTGACGATATTGCTGAGGTTGGTTTTGGCGACTGTAGGGATGTTGCTTCGGATGTTGGAAAGATGCAGTGTTCTGAGTGTGCTGTGGAAGCGAGGAAATGCAGCATTATAAAAAGTGGGCGGACGTTGATAAGGCTGACGGTCCCCCATATTACCCTATCGGGTAATGTCCTGTGTGTACCAAATGCCGTTTATTCGAATGTCAGAGGTGGGGCTTCTTTGACTGTCTCGGCTGGTGGGGGTGGCTGCTGGGAAGCTTGGGCATAAGATTGGTCCAGAGCCCATGGTTGTTGTTGTTCTGATCCACATGATAGATCAGGACCGTAGGAGCAATAGGCATCCCCATCTTGGACATCTTCGTAGTGACCTCCTCCATCTGCTTTGGGAATTGGGAGATCCTGTTGTCGATGTCGTTCATCCTCTTATCCACGACTGTCAATTTATCAGATATGAAGTTCATGTTTGGAATCAAATCCTCTGCTATTTCTGCGACAGTCTGCTTCCTGCCTTCGGCTTGAAGGGTGTTCAGGGAATCGGTGTATGCTTTACTAGCAATCTGAGAACATCTTGTTTTTACCATCTGCTCCAGTACTTTCCAGATGGTCTCAGCTCCACGCGATGTGTAATTCCTTCCGCAGGCAGCGCTAACTAACCCTTGAATCTCGTAGTTGAGGCTAGAGTAGAGTGACTGGACTAGGATGTTGTTATCCAGGTCATGGCAGGGACATTTCTGTAGTAGGTCTTTAAACCTATCCCAAGCCTCACAGAGTGGTTCATTGGGCATCTGAGAGAAACTGGTGATGCGGGTCCTTTTTTTGGAATTTTTTAATGCAACTAAGGGATGTAAGATGCAATTTCAGCCTATTTTAGGGACTAAAATTTCAACTACATTCAAACGATGTCCGAAAAATACGAAACTTGGCCACAATGTAAATTATGATGAAATGGATGCGCTGTAATATTTTTGGAATTTTTGGATGCAATATGTATTTTTTATGAATTTTTAAGTGCAAGCAAAATGAATTTCAATATTTAATTATGATAAATACTAAATCTACTTATTTTTGCGGACCAAAATTATCTAAGATCTATCACTAGGTGATTGATCTCAGAAAAATCCTAAACCTCGAAAATGTGAGATCTAATACCTATTAAAAATTAAACACTAAAATATGCAAAATGGTTTTTACAGGGTAAACTATGCATACAAATTCAAGTCTTTTTGGGCACAATGTCAAGCACAATTTACTCTACAATATGTGATTTTTGGGGAATTTTTAGAGCAATGGTTAATCAATGGCAAATTTAAGAGCATAAAAGGGGCAAAGTTTACATTTTTCCACAAAATAATTAATCATTAATTAACTGTTAATCACAAAAATGTCCACAATATGTCAAACAGTAGAGGATTAATGGAAGAACATCATGCTATTTTTTGGATAAATAAATAATGCAAGGTAGAGGTCTAAAATGAAGAGGAAAGATAGGGGTGTTTCTACAAATAATATAAATAAAATGTGCAGGAGGGACTAGATGCAATTACCGATAAGTTGTGGGGGTTTCTACACAAAATTCCAGCCAATCATGTGTTGTGCACATGATCACTGGTTGATGGGGGCATGTTGGAAAATAGAGGCTCCACCGGGGGTCTTTGCAATTTATCCACGGTCACGTGCGACGCACGTGACCCGGGGCTGAAGCAGTAGACGTTCCCCACACGTACGTGCCTCACACGTGGGGGGTCTCAGGCTGCATGCCCGGTGGTGGTGCAGCTCTTGGAGACTTGGCCGGCGAAGATGGAGGAGGCGAAGCCCAGCCCCGACGGTGGTGTTGAGAGGACGGAGGCTGGCCGACAGTTGTTTGACGCTGGAGTTGACAACGGAGGCGGTATTGGCGATGAAGTGAGTCGGAGTCGTCGTTGGAGTTGGACGACGGTTGTCGAAGACGATGAGCTTTGAAGTCGATGGAGTTGGCGAAGTCGTGGGAGAGGCGGAGGTGATGAAGCGTTGGCTCGACAGAGTTTGGAGCTAGGTGGTGGTCGAGAAGCGTAGGATTTGTCGGAGGTGATGAAATGAAGGCGACGACGGAGTTGTAGGTCTTAGCTGAAGATGTTGATCGAGAGATAGAGATCGGGGATGGAGGTTGCGGATGGGAAGAAGGAGGTGAAGCGGAGCAGGTGTGTACCTGGTGAAGGAGGCTTGACGGGGATAGGACCCGGAGCGAAGCAACTGGATGGAGACCGTCCTACAACGAGGCGTCAAGCCTCGGACCTTGCCAGAGAAGAAAGAGTTCGGGTTGTCACCCCGATTCTTTTCTTGCGTGCAGTCGATGGATAAGGGAGATGAGGGTTGTCGAAGCTCTTAAATAGGCTGCAAGGGGTAGGCGGCGCGAGAGCTCCGGAGGTGGTTGGCCGCGAGCGAGAGAAGCGGAGTTCGTTTGGCGGTGCGGTCAAAGGGCGGTGGTTGCGAGGTTTGCGGCGGGACAGGGTGGCGGCCAGTGCGGAAGGGGGCACAGGAGGACGATGCACATGCGTCGTTCGATCAAGCGAGATCGAACAACCCATGTAGCGATACGTGTCGGGTGTTTGGAAAGAGGGGCGCGTCGCACGTGCTTGGCACGTGCCTGGGGGCACGTGCCTCACACGTTCTTCCATTAATTTTTTTTATTTCTTTAACGGATTATAAAAAGGATGAAAAACACTGACACTTGGCGGCCCTAGGTGCGACCAAGTGTCAGCACCAGAAAAATCGCCGATTAAATACTTTGGAAAATCAATAATAAATAGTAGACGACCTCGGATTCAAAATGTTTCTTCACAAAAATTGCTCGTCTCGATGAGATCTACAACTTTCATGCAACAAAACCAAAATCAATCAAATGCACAAAGTGAATTTTTTTGGGGTATCCCATGTACATAGAATACATGGAGTTTTGGGTTTTGTAATTTTTTTGTCATTTATAAACCAAATAAAAATCCGAAAAAACATGGTTAAAATCAGAGATAAATATCTACACATCAATAATTTTTTGGATTTTTATTAATTAAGGAAATATGTACATAAAATGTAAGGTCAAAAACCGCTAAAATACACAATGTACAAAAGAGGCCCAAAACCCAACTTTTACATATGAGCTCCGATTCACTTGAACTTGGTTTTGCTTTGAAGGGAATTGACTGTACATTAGTTCAAAAGTGAGTAGGATCAAATTGAACATTGGATGGGGAAGATATGTGGCTTTTAATCTGAAAATCCTGAAATTAGGGTTTGGATTTTTGGTTCACTCATTTGGGTTAATGATTTTTTGTATTTTCATTTATTCTTATTAGTGATATGTACATAGTGGAGGTGGTTTTGGGTTATTCGGAGTTAGCATGAAGGTGTTAAAAATCAGGGAAGTTAGTCTATTTATAGGTCAATTTTGGCAGAGATTTTTGGCTTCTTATTTTGTGCAAACATAATGGCTAAAATGAAAACATGCATGAATGCTAATTATGCGGAATAGATGCAGATATGCTGATGATTTTGAGGGACTGAGCTTAATAAATGAGATTTAGAGTGATGAATCCGAGAGTCATCACTCCACCACCTTCCCTATAGCACCAATATAGGCACGACCAGCAGGGCCAATATAGACACTCGTCCTCTAGTCAGCAACAATAAGCCCCACCCACTAGTGAATTGGATTCCCTCACCTTGGCGATCCAGACACTGACTGATAGGGTCCAGCATATACATAATGATTACCTGGATATCCGAACTGATCTGAACCATGTTTCACACACCCAGGATCAACAGATGATGTCAAAGACCCCGATTCCTGCCCAGGTTCCGGACAACCCAAATAGTCTGAATTAGGGTCAGAACCGACCGTGAGATCAGGTATACTACTCAGATAACTCTCTTTCTGAACATGAGATCCTTTCGTATGATAATATTAATCATATGTCCCTCAGGAGTGGAAGGACCTTGACCGTACCTGATCAGGCATAGGCACAGGAGGAAGACACCGCCAAGTCTCTACCTGCGGAGAACTTGGAGGCTGAGGAGCAGCAACAGCACCACCAACAACAGAAGAAAAGGATTTTCAATTCCTCGAAGAAGAAGGAGAAGACCACTAGCATTGAGTCCGGCGAAACCGATGAGGAGCCTGCTCCTCCATCTGAGGAGGACATTCCAGAAGTCGTAGAAGAGACATCACCTGTTTCGCAACAACAATTTCTTTTTTTTCCGAGTCAGAGTCATAGTCAGTGTCAGAGTCCTATAAAGAACTTAGTTTCCCATTTCAATGAAGATCTTGCAGTTTCAGAATCTGAGTTATCTTCAATAATCCCCTTCCCTCGTGCTCTTAAGGGTGGAAAGAACAAAACAAAGAAAATCTAAAAAGATGGCCTCGAGATGGCAGCGTTTTGTAACAAGTACATCAAGGTAACAATCCCCTTTGATAAGTATGTGGACATGATACCTGCATTTTAGAAATACCTTAAGGTGAGATGCACACCTACTAGGGTCAACAGGAAAACCAAAAGTCGTGTTGAGAAACACGTTTTGTCAGTAGCCACTACTTGCGCCATAAAGAATGCATTTCCAAGGAAACGAAGGGGCATGGGTGCCCATTATATGGTGAGTCATGTTGATGACACTGTGGTTGCACACACTCTCCTAGATAATGGATCCACAATTAACTTGATGCCTACAACCCTCTATGAGAGGCTAAATCTAGGACCTCTTAGGAAATCCAGAGCATTACTCCAGGTTGCAGATGAATCAACCAAGAGGTCCCATGGAGAATTGAGGAACGTTATCATCAAAGTCGAGGGTCAGGATTACGCGATGGACTTTACAGTCCTTGATATGGAGACCCCTTTAAACTGGAGAGATTCCCAGATTATTTTAGGACGGACCTTCCTCAAAACAACAAGGGCCTTATTTGATTACAAGATCGGGAACATTCAGTTCCAAACTCCTGGCGGAGATGAGGAATTTGATATGAAGCAGACAAGGAGGCAGGGGCCAGATTCTGAATCCAGCACCGAGTACTCTTCGTCTGAAGTAGATTGCGTTCATGTAGACATCATTGGGTCATGGAGACAGAACCCAGCTAGCACCAATGAGTCCCTCTCCTTTGGAGAAGATCTTGTGCATGAGTCAATTTGCGAGAACCTTAGGAACGAGTACAACACAGAAAGTGCTTCCCCCTACATCTTCGATGACGTAGAGGACCAACTAGGCCTGTCAATCCTTCCCTCTTTAGGACAATCGGAAAATGAGGATGATGAGTCGGACATGACTTTTGCTGATTGCTTAGAGACTTTTGACGATCCAACTCCATTGTTAAATGAGTTGGTGGCAATAACTTCAATGATAGATCCAACCACTACCAGCACAGAGCTAGAATCGATTGAGCCAGACTTTCTTGATGATCACACCTTATCTGAGCTCAAACCATTACCCACAACCCTTAAATATGCCTTCCTTGAAGGTTAAGAAAGGAAGTATCCGGTCATCATCAATTCGCGATTGACAGATGAGAAGGAATCTCGCTTGCTAGAGATCCTGGAGAAAAACCGCAAGGTAATAGGTTGAAGCATCTCCGATCTCCACGGGATAAATCCTTCTCTCTGTTCGCACCATATCTACTTAGAGAATGAGGCTAAACCCTCTCGTGAATTCCAACATAGGTTGAATCCAAATTTAGGAGAGGTTGTGAAGAAAGAGATAGAGAAATGGTGTGACAGGGGGTTTCATTTACCCCATCTTCGATTCCATGTGGGTGGCACGTATCCGTGTTGTACAGAAGAAGTCAGGAATTCGGACGACCACCAATGAGGATGGATAGGAGATCGTGACATGATTACCTATGTCGTGGCACATTTGTGTGGATTACAGATGCCTAAATGCTGCGATGAAGAAGGATCATTTTCCCCTACCATTCATTGATCAGATCTTAGAAAGATTAGCAGGAAATGAATTCTTGTGCTTTCTAGACAGGTTCTTGGGATACAATCAAGTAGCCATTACTCCTGAGGACCAGGATAAAACCACTTTCAGGACCCTTTGGTACCTATGCTTTCAGGTGCATGCCCTTTGGGTTATGCAATGCTCCCGATACATTTCAAAGGTGCATGATTGCAGTATTCGCTGAAATGGTCGGTGAATTCCTGGAAGTCTTCATGGATGACTTCTCGGTCTATCATAAATTTGAATATATGTTTATATGTTCTAATACAGTGCATTCTTAATTTCAGAAAATGATGTCCTTCAATCCACTAAGTAGGCTTCTTTAGGTCAACCAATTGACCGGTCCAAATTACTCGGATTGGATCCGTAATTTGGAGCTTGTTCTCTCTACAGAGTGCATAAGTTATGTGCTCTCCGAGGACAAACATGAGAGCCCTAAATCCAAGGAAGAAAAAGCATATAATGACAAGTATGATGAGGATCATGTCTTGGCTAGATGCTATATCATGGGTTCTCTCTCTAATGTTCTTCAGAAGCAACATGTGGAGATGAGCACATGCCAGTAGATAATGCAGAATCTAAAAGATATCTTTGGTGACATTGACTGCACCCAACATTACAATATTATGAAAGAGCTCGTTCGCTGCAAGATGCAGGAAGGAACTTCGTTCGAGAGCACATACTCAAAATATTTGTGTACTTGTCTGAACTGGAGACTCTTGGGGCCAACATGGATACCAACATGCAAGATGAATTCATTCTGCTGTCCCTGCCCAAGTATTTCAATAGTTTTGTGGTTTTATTCTACATGAACAAGTTGGACTTGTCGAACGCTGGTCTTCTTGCTGCATTAAAGTCTACAGAAGACGTAATGAAGAAAGATGGTCCCGCTGGCAGTGCAATGGTTGCACAGGTCAGAGGGAAGCGCGGTCGGAAGCAAGTTTCTCGGAAGGACCCAGCCCAGAAGAGAAAGAAGAAGAGTCAAGGTGTTGGCTCATCTTCTAGTGCCTCCACACTGATAGCGTCGAAGTAATCTAACGTTTGTCACCACTACAAAAAGTCGGGGCACTGGAGGCGTAATTGCCCGGAATACCTGAAGTCGTCCGACAAAGGTAAAGCTCCAGCAGGTATGAAATCTACTTTTATCATTGAAACTAGCTTTCTTGTTGGACGAGAAGGAAGTTGGGTTGTAGATTCTGGTTCTTCTGTTCATGTATGCAATTTGATGCATTTGTTTCAGGAAACTAGAAATCTTGAGGAAGGGGTGATAGTCATCCATATAGGATCTGATGCAAGTGTTGCAACAGTAGCCGTCGGTACTTGTCGACTATCATTATCTAGTGGTAGAGTCCTTATACTTAAAGAGTGTCTTTATGTACTCGAAGTCATAAGGAATTTGATATCTGCATCTAAGATTGTTAGAAGTGGATATTCATTCCTTTTTTGTAATAAATTAGTCATAAATCGTTATGATAAATATATTGCGGATGGTATTTTGACTTCTGGTGGACTCTATGAGTTGTGCATTGATAAATGTATCATGAATGTTACAACCACTAATAAAAACCCTAAAAGATCCAGGGAAGTTGAAAGCATCTCAAATGAGATTTGGCATCAAAGGCTTGGTCATTTATCTGTTGATAGGATCAATAGATTGATAAAGGATGGACCTTTAGATTTTCTACAGGTTCAACCTTTGCCCACTTGCAAACATTGCATTCAGGTAAAATGACTAGGACGCCTTTCCGTAACAAGGTTACGAGATGCGAAGGTATTATTGACCTAATACATACCGATTTATGTGGTCCCTTCAGTACCGCGACTCGAAATGGATATCGATATTATTTGACGTTTATTGATGACCATTCGCGATACGGGTTTGTCTTCTTATTACATCATAAGTCTGAAACCTTTGAAAAGTTCAAAGAGTTCAAAGCTTTAGTTGAGAACCAAACTGATAGGAAGATTAAGCGGATTCGATCTGATCGAGGTGGAGAGTACCTCTCGGATGAATTCAAGGAATATCTTAAGGAGAATGGAATTGTTTCCAATCTCACTCCTCCTGGAACTCCCCAACATAATGGAGTTGCTGAAAGACACAACAGGACCATCATGGACATGGTCCGTTCAATGATGAGGAAAGCACATTTACCTCTTAGTTTCTAGGGATATGTAGTAGAGACTGCAATTTATATCCTGAATAAGATTCCTAGCAAATCCGTACCTAAGACTCCCCATGAGCTATGGTATGGAACCAAACCAAATGTTAATCACTTGAGGGTTTGGGGTTGCTTGGTCATGCGAAGAACGTGGACGCATGTAAGATAGAATCTCGCTCTCGTGAGTGTTACTTCATTGGGTATGTTAAAGATGGTATTGGATACCAGCTTTATGATCCTGAGACCCAAAAGGTTTTTGTTTCTAGAGTGTTAAAGTTTCTGGAGAATGATTTCCTTAAAGGTCAAGACAAGAATGAAGTAGAGGAACTCATTGAATCCCCTGAGGATTCTGAACTTCCCGGACCAGAAACTGAGGAGATAAATAAAGATGAAACACGCATACCTCTTCGAAGGAGTTCGAGGGTGGTTGCACCACTTGAAAGGTATGGATTCCATGGGTCAAGTGAGACTGACATTGATCCTACTTCATTTGATGAAGCACTCGCGGATCAAGACATGGATAGATGGATGCTAGCAATGAAGTCAGAAATTGACTCCATGCATAAGAATGGTGTATGGACCCTAGAGGATCCACCTAAAGAGGTAAAACCCATTGGGTGTAAATGGATCTTCAAGAGAAAGAGGGGACCTGATGGGAAAGTAGAGACTTTCAAGGCACAACTCCTAGCCAAGGGCTACACACAGAGAGAAGGCATCGATTACGATGAGACATTCTCTCCTGTGGCTATGCTTAAATCCATCAGGACATTGCTAGCTATAGCTGCATATCTTGACTATGACATCTAGCAGATGGACATCAAGACGGCTTTCCTCAATGGATACCTCAAGGAGGATATCTACATGGAGCAGCCCAAGGGCTTCATAACTGAGGATGGCAAAGTATGCAAGCTGAAGAAATCCATCCATGGGCTCAACCAAGCTTCTCGTAGCTGGAACATCAGATTTGACAAAACCATAAAGAGTTATGATTTTGTGCGGAATCCTGATGAACCTTGTGTGTACAAGAAGCTTAGTGGGAGCGCCATTATGTTCATCGTGCTTTACGTAGATGACATCCTTATCATTGGGAATGATACAGGGATGATGACCAGTGTAAATATTTGACTATCTCATATCTTTGAGATGAAAGATCTTGGAGAAGCCTCTTACATCTTAGGCCTGAAGTTGTTCAGAAACCGAGAAAAGAGGATTTTGGGATTGTCACAACATGGATACATTAAGAAGATTCTTGAACGATTCCGTATGGATAGTTCTAAGAAAGGATTCCTACCCTTAAAACATGGTATCCACTTGTCTAAAGGAATGGCTCCTCAAACTGTTGAGTAAAGGAAGGCCATGGCTGGATGTCCTTATGCATCAGCTGTAGGAAGCTTAATGTATACCATGATGTGTACTAGGCCAGATATCTGCCATGCAGTGGGAGTGGTAAGTCGTTACCAATCCTGCTATGGAGAACAACACTGGAATGCAGTAAAGAACATATTCAAATATCTAAGACAGACGTAAGATTACATCTTGGTCTATGGAGATGGTGATCTCCAAGTCTTGGGATATACAAATTCTGACTTCCAATCAGATGTAGATGATTGAAAGTCGACATCAGGGTTTGTGTTCTTGTTGAATTGTGGTGCTGTGAGCTGGAGAAGCAAGAAGCAGGACACAACTGCAGATTCAACAACAGAAGTCGAGTACATTGCCGCATCGGATGCTGCAAAGTAGGCGGTGTGGTTACGCAAGTTCGTCCTGGAGCTTGCGTAGTTTCCTCTGATACTCCCATCCCGTTACTCTGCGATAACACGGGAGCCATTACCCAGGCAAAGGAACCCAGATGGCATCAGAAGAGCAAGCACGTGGAAAGGAAATACCACATCATTTGGGAGATATAAAACCATGGTGACATCATCATCACCAAGGTAGCCTCTGCCGACAACGTTGTTGATCCTCTTACCAAACCTCTTACACAGAAGGATTTCAACCAGCATGTAATGAGTATTGGTTTAAGGATTGTACCTGAATGGTTCTGAGGGCTAGTAGGAGATTGTTAGCAATGTAAGCCCCGGGCAAACCATTCCTACAATAAATGTTATTGTAATAAATGATTTATCAATAGAAGTAATTGATTATTTTCACTCCCTTTCTGAGATTGAATGAATGAATGCACTATACGGTCCCTCTGTACAATAAGGGTTATGTACTATGGCCAACTTGATGATCATGCGGCTGTTTATTCATTGAATGAATCATAGAGGTTGATGCTTGGATGAATATTTAGGGAGTTAGATAGAGGACTCATCAAGCATCATCAAATGATTGTTAAGTGATGATCTCCAGCCTGAGTAGGAGATGGCAATGCTTTCTCAAATGGTTGATATCTGATTGACCTCTTGATGCAGGTCCTCTACATGGGAATAGTAATTCAGAGGTGTCAGATTAGTTGAGTCAATGGGTTTACTTAAGGAGATCGAGATAACCAAAGACCTAAGTTGAATGTTGTCACAGCATAGGCATGCATCCTCTGATCGGAGACAGATGTGCTACTATAAGTCTGAATATGTACATTTGGCAGACCAATAGGTTGATGACCTAACCGAGGTCTATACACCGGTGAGCTGGTGTGCATGTAAGGACATATGAGTAATACGATCTCTCGAAGGGATCATACAGGTTCACTTATGAACCGGGAGACATGATCTCACTCATGAGGTATTGGGACTTATCAAATTCCATGCATGGTCATCATGCTTTGGAAGCATGACATGAATTTGAAGGTAAGATATATACTTTGGGAAAGCATATGATCTATACCAATTCCCAATGACCAAGATTGACAAACCTAATGATCAAACCCTGAAGATGACGGTATAAAAGTTATCTTTATCTTTAGAATGATCATAGGTCTTCCAGTATGTAGGATGTACAGGTATTGGGAATACCTGATGGTGATGTGATCATAAACGATTGTATAACCATGATGCTTCCATTCTGAGGGAGTGATGAAACAGGTTTGGATTTTAGTGACTCCTCTCATTGGAGAAGTGACCTAATCTTAGTCCATGAACTGGACATTGATCTGAATGAGATGCACATGCAATGAGAAGATTAGGTCTACAATCTTGATTTGATCAAGCATCAGTGGGAGGTCCATGGAATTTGGATTTGAGATATGATCTCAACATCCAAGTCACTATACGTGGAACAATACAATCGCCTTGTCCTTATCTCCAAGTATCTAAGGCGAAATAACATTATTCTTGAAGGGTTCAAGAATAATTCCATAAGATATAAGCATTGAGAATATTGATAATTAAATGTGATTTAAATATCATGATGTATGAGCAATTATCCAATATAATGAAAAGTGATTTAATTATTATGGATAAGAATAATGTGGATTGCAATATCCAATTATTCATAGTATATTATAAATGTGATTTATAATGTATTAGAGAGAGGTAATTATAATCTATATTTGTTAATTAATTATTAATGTGTATTGGATACACATTGTCTAATTAATTGAAAATGTAAATTATATTTTGTTTTGAGTTGTGAATGTGATTCACAATTTTCCTATGGCAAGATTGCAATATTCCCAAAATAAATTGTGAATTATTTTTGGAGAATAAATCCCAACAAAAGTTGTTGGATTAAATAATGGAGAATTTCAAGGAGATGTGAAATCTCATGGAATTCCATGAGATTGTCCCCACTTGGTATGTGGTGGGCGACTACCAAGTCCTATATGGAATTGGTGGCCGTCCACCCTATTACATGGGGAATCAAGATCTCCATTGAAATCATCCCCTTATTTAATTGGTTTAATTTTAGGATTGATGTATATTTTATTTATCAAATATATTTGATCTAAATTAAATCACAAGTTGTTGGCTTTTACCAACAACAATCTTGACCATTGGATTGACATAAATCAATCTCATCCATTGATTTTATTTGTCCCATGGATTGAGATCCATGGATCCTAAAACCCTATAAATAGAGAGGCATACTATGCTCTCTAGTACATGCTATTGGTAGCACATCTCTCTCTTTTTTCTCCATACACGTCAACCCTCTCTCCCTCTACTTGGTGGCCGACCACAAAACCCTAGAAGAGGTTCTCGTCGACGCTTTCGCCACCACGTTGCCGCTTCGACGTTCTTCGATTCTCCATCTTCGTGGAATGATACACTCACGAAGGAGACGTTCGATCTCGTACGATGAGATCAGGAACAACCATGCTTGGATCATCTTGTTGGATTACGAGGACTACGCGGTTTATCCCCGTGCTCGCAAGCAATCTCTCCGACGATCGGACTTGAGACGGGAGGTCTCTTCTCTTAGAGACTCGATCAACCACGCTTCAAGAGGTATTCCTTATACTTGTTGTGGTTATATATGAAATGATCCGAGAACCGTTCTTGGATCATGTGGCTTCATCGCATGAAAATTTTTTTAAATTCCGCTGCACAAAACAACTAGTACGACTAGTCATTCTGCGTCGTATACGATATGACGATCACGCTTCCGTGATGCGCTTGAGGATAATTCCATATCCTTCAGAGGGCGCCACATGGCCCAATCAGATTAGCTAAGGAAGGAAGTGAAATAAGAGGAAGAAAATGGTCGAATTTAAAAAATCTCAAAACATAAAAGTTGTAAATCTCAATGAGATCTAGAAGTTTCATGATGACCAAAAATGGAAACGAGGTTGAATATAGTAATAAAATACAAGGGTATAAATATACATACATATAGTATACTATGGGGGCACAAAACCCACATTTTGCATACGAACTCCGATTTAAATGAAATTGGTCTTATTTTGAAGGTCCCTGAATGTGTATTATTTTGCTAGTGAGTAGACCTAGATCGGAGGGTGTAAGAGAGAGATATGTGCATTATAACGTCCATGGTCTCAAACTTGGTTTGGGGTTTTATTTGTTAATTTTACAGATTTGCATTTTTTGGTATTTTACTTTAATTAATGTTATTAATATATACAATATAGAGTGAATTTATGGGATTTAGAGTTAGTGTAGAATTTATACAGATAAGTTATTTTTAAAAGTGGATTTGGCTTCTTATTTCATGCAGATGTAAATGCTAAAATGCAGATGTTATCAATGAGTGCATGAATGCTAATTATGAAATATAAGTGGATATATGCCTCTAATTACTGGGAACAAGGCTCTATTTTCAACTTTTAGAGTGATGAATCACAGATTCATCAACCCCCTATACTTAAACCTTGCACGTCCCGAGCAACTAAAATGAAATGTAGGAGTGAAATGATTTTGGGTTCCATACCATGGTCATGAAAAAAAGTTTAAAATGGAGCTCGACTCGACCTTTGGATTAATTGTATGGTGGAACCTTATTGGGATCTGAACTTAAGACCTAACAAACTTCAAGTTCCACAAGTCTTCTATTCAAGACGCCAGAATATTCAGGTCAGAACAAATCCTCGAACGCAAGTTTCTGATGACTATGATTCTTACTTGTACTGTGTAAGTGAAAGATAGATCTCCACATCATAAATGGCAAAGAACCAACCTCCTCTAAAAAGGTAACTCTAATTCCCCGGTCCAGTACTTATTTCCCCGAGGATTGGGGTATTCCCTTCTAAGTTCAAGTGCGACCGGCTCAAAAGGAGGGGGGCAGAGAAAAGAATGGATGGTAGCCAGTGTAGCTACCTATCCCAGGATGCTTGACCAGTGTAGCCAGGTCATCTAGCTGCAGACTTCTTGCTAATATACATACTCCGACATGCATTTTTTTCACTCAGGCTTGTCTATTTTTTTGGAGTTATTGCAATGTTTTTTTCGAACTATATACAAGGTGCAGCATGTACATTAGGAGTTTTTTCTCTTGAACCAGTAGAATATCCCTCTTTTGAAGCATTATTGCAACCCACAACATTCTGTCCTTAGATGTCAACACCACCAGACTAGGTTGAGATGTACTACCCTCCCTAGAGGAGGACGGATGTTTCCTCCCGTGTGCTACTCGAAGCTAAAGGATTCTACCTCCTCACCACCTCATCAATGAAGAGTTATGCGCATTGTGCTTGTCCAAGATAGGTCATTGTCTATAAGAATCATGTGTGTGTATGAAATATTCTATTTAGACTAATCAAGATGACATGTGAACATAGACTTGCGTATTTAAAGAATTAAGTCACTTTACCTGAGAAATCTTAACTCCATTTCCTATATGGTTCCTCTAAAATTAGGTGGATTAAGGTCAAATCAAGTCCCTCCTCATTATCTATTCATAACTTGGTTCAGAACCCACTAACTTTTAACATTGCATATGCTAGATATGCAAGTGAGGTGTAGATGACATGCTATGAATATGAATGCAAGACTCTTTTCTTTTCTTTTTGAATGCATAGATGGTATGCAAGAGTATTTGATATATATATATATATATATATATATATATCGATTTTTACCACCCCGTAATTATTGTATAGTATATACAGAAATATGTGAAAGACGAGCTATGGGTAAAGTATATATGTAATATATACATGCCCCCCTATACTTAACATATGCTATGTCCTCAGAGCACGAAAAGCGAGGAAGAAGACATAGCTCGTGCTTAGCATAGGAGAAAAAAAATAAAAATGAATAGAAGTTGTCCTACCACCCTATACTTAGGCTATAGAAGCCTAAGTGTATAAGAAGATCAAAAATGGGGCGGACGAGGTCAAGAGGGGAAATGAAGGAGAATATATACATGATGGGCATCGGTCCCCCCTATACATAGGCTCTGGTCAGCCTAAGTATAGGACAGGAGTGAGTCTGAGGACCGATGGGATCTGAAGGATGTACAATGAATAGTGAATGGACTCAAGACATTATCCCCCCAATACTTAGGATCTGGTCATCCAAAGTATAGTCATGAAAAGATATGGAGCCGGGGCAAGTGAGTAGGGTCGCGGAAGGGAGGGAAAGAATATACAGGAATATCGAGTATATACAAGGATCGTGATCTGAATCTTTTAGATGTTGTTGTTGGCAAGATCTCACTATTGCAAGGTCTCATGCACGGCTTTTTGTTTGTCTATTGAGTCTATTTTGCGTATGAATACAATTTCCTCAACATGGACTAATTGTTCATTGGGTTCGACAAAGTGCTTCAGCAGTTGTCCATTAACTAGGGATGTTTGTGCTCCATCTGTAGGATCTGAGATCTCTATACATCCGCTATAATGCACATCACGGACGATGAACGGACCCGACCACTTGGATTTCATCTTACCTTGGAAAACTTTTAGCCTTGCATTGAACAACCATACCTTTTGTCCAGGAACAAAGGTCTTTCGTCTGATATATCTATCATGTCAATGTTGCACTTTGTCCTTGTACACCAAATTGTTGTCATATGCTTGGATTCTGACTTCCACAAGCTCATTCATATCCATCTCTCTCCGTTTCTGCCCTAGATGTGTCTTCTAGTTGACCTTCTTGATTGCCCATTCAGATTTGTGTACTTGCTTAGTGGGCAAATGGCACGGCTTTCCAAACACCATTCTGAATGGCTACCCCCAACAGATATCAACACTTCAGGGATTCCAAACCTAGAGATGATGTGATCTCTAATAAATTTGCAGACAGTTCTGTTGTCTGCGGCTCGGGTCGGGATACCTCCACGCACCTTGATAGATAATCTACCGTAATAAGGATATATTCGTGGCTAACCAGGAATGGGCCCATGAAGTCGATGCCTCAGGTATCAAAGACATCACAAATGATGACAGGCTGCATCGGCATCTCATCTTGGAACCAACGGTTCCACCCGTTCGTTGGCATATGGGGCACGACTTCGCAAAGGTGAGCACATCGCGAACAGATTCGGCCAGTATAAGCCACATTGAAGTACCTTCCATGTGGTCCTCTTCCCAGAGTGGTGTCCTCCTGCCTCCAAACTGTGGCATAAAGTAAGGACACTCTGATATTCCTCCTGAGGAATACACCTCCTCCAGACACAGTCCGATCCTTCAAAGAAAAGGATCGGAACCTCCCAATGGTAAATCCTCGCATCTGACTTGAGTCGGTCTATGTGGCTTTTGGGCCAATCTTTAGGAACTTTCTTGGAGATAAGATAGTTCATGATATTGGTGTACCATGTGATTGAGTCGATAACAAAAAGCAACTCGTTAGGGAAGGAGTCTCGAATAGGCGTAATATCAGAAGCATCAGGATTTTCGATACGAAAGAGGTGATCAGCTTCTTCTTTTGAGGTTTATATCTAATATCCAAATCAAACTCTTGTATGAGTAGAATCCACCTGAGAAGACGTTCCTTCGCGTCCTTCTTTTCCATTAAGTATCGTATTGTTGTATGATATGTGATCACAATCACCATAGATCCAATTAGGTGCGATCTGAACTTGTCCACGGCGAACACTACCACAAGCATGTCCTTTTCGGTAACTGTATAGTTACACTGAGCGGTATCAAGAACTTTGCTTGCATAGTGTATGGCAAACAGGACGATATCCCTTCTTTGTCCTAACACAGCCCGACAGCAAAATCTGAGGCTCCGTCATGATCTCAAAAGGAAGAGACCAATCTGGGGCTTGTAGGATCGGGGCATCCATGATCATCCATTGTAATTGCTTAATGGCCTCAAGACATTTATGATCGACAATAAACTCCAAGTCTTTGCTTAGATGTTCAGTTAGCGGTCGGTCAATCTTCAAAAAATCCTCGATAAATCTCCGATAAAATCCAACATGCCCGAGGAATGACCGCAACTGTTTTACGTTGGTTGGTGGCTGGAGTCGTTTGATCACGTCCACCTTGGCAGGGTCAACCTCCATTCCTCTCTTGGAGATGACATGCCCCAACACAATGTCCTCCATCACCACGAAGGGGAGCTGTCACTTCGTACAAACGTCTCCCACACGCAATCCCTGGCGACGGTACTCTTCACCTTGACGGGAGACCATGGATGTCACTCATGTGATCCTCCACCTCATATTCAAATTTTAATTAATTATCATGAATCACATTCATATAATTAATTCTTCCAAAGGAAATAATAACTCTATTCATAATAGAGTGTCTCAATTGGACATAATCAATTTAATCATATTAAATTAATTATCAATCCATATCAATCAACAAACTTGATTATTTTACTTGAATATATATGGTAATATCTCAAAGTACGTATTAATTCGAATTTTAATAATTAGAAAATACACCTCGATTTTCTCCGGCATCATCGAGTCCCTACCCACTGTCATGGCCAGTACCGACGAGAGTGGGACAGACCACATACGTTGCAACCCGCAACCCCAATGCTCTCCGACTAGACACCATATCCACCTCAAGAAAGGATAATGCCAAATATATCAATTTGTACTTGATATGATCATTGGTTCTTCAACCGAAATTATACCATATAGTAATAATCAAAACATTTTTTATTATAAGGAAATTTCCTACACAAATTCCCAATCCTATTCAAGCATCAAGTTTGATGATTGTGTTTCCAATTATGATTTAGAACAAATATAATCAATTAACTGGTTGAGGCCAAGTCAATTAAGGAAATAATCATCTTCCAATATTTCACAAATATTTTCCACAATCATTTCATGAAATTAACAATTAATTTTACTAATTGACAATCACATGGTTCTTGATTAGGACTCTAATTTCAGCAGTAACCCCTACTCACTAAAATTAACATATCTCAATCTATTTAAATCCAAATTAGACAAACTCAATTTTCAGAGATTGCTAACTTGATTTAAGACAGAAACTA
The DNA here is from genome assembly GCA_037367405.1 of Ottelia alismoides. NCBI lineage: Eukaryota > Viridiplantae > Streptophyta > Magnoliopsida > Alismatales > Hydrocharitaceae > Ottelia > Ottelia alismoides. Next base: position 678,366 of record JAZKJV010010490.1, on the reverse strand, counting down.
AGTGATGTTTCACGCATTTAGAGGCGTTCAAAATAGTAATTAACTCTTTAATCATGTTAAGATCTACACTTCCCGCAACAGTGCATACATGTTCATTAAAATAACCATATCTCGAGCATACAGAATCCGAATTACGCAAACTCATATCCTATGGTTTCCTTATTTAATGGGGAACAAAATTCAAGTAAATAAGTCATGCTTAAACATTTTAAACATGGCCTAAAATATTTACGAAACAGATCCGCGAAATCAAATGCGACAAAAACTTTTGCGACCTTAATGAACCAAAGTCGTCCTCGGTTTGCGAATCATATTCGAAACCGTCGACCTAAGGCTCTGATACCACTTGCAGGATATGGAATTATCCTCAAGCGCATCACAGAAGCGTGATCGTCGTATCGTATACAACGCAGAACGACTAGTCGTACTAGTTGTTTTGTGCAGCAGAATTTTAAAAACTTTTCATGGGATGAAACCACATGATCTAAGAACGGTTCTCTGATCGTTTCATCTATAACCATAAAAGTATAAGGAATACCTCTTGAAGCGTGTTTGATCGAGTCTCTAAGAGAAGAGACCTCCCGTCTCAAGTCCGATCGTCGGAGAGATTGCTTGCGAGCGCGGGGATGAACCGCATAGTCCTCGCAATCCAACAAGATGATCCAAGCACGGTTGCTCCTGATCTCGTCGTACGAGATCGAACGTCTCCTTCGTGAGCGTAGCACTTCAAGAAGATGGAGAACCGAAGAACGTCGAAGCGGCGGTGCGATGGCGAAAGCGTCGACGAGAACCTCCCCTAGGGTTTGGTGGTCGGACACCAAGTAGAGGGAGAGAGGGTTGACGTGTATGGAGAAAAGAGAGAGAGAGTGATGTGCTACCAATACCATGTACTAGAGAGCATAATATGCCTCTCTATTTATAGCGTTTTTGGATCCATCAATCCATGGGACATATAAAATCAATGGATGAGATTGATTTATGGCAATCCAATGGTCAAGATTGTTGTTGGTAAAAGCCAACAACTTGTGATTTAATTTAGATCAAATATATTTGATAAATCAAATATACATCAATCCTAAAATTAAAACAATTAAATAAGGAGATGATTTCAATGGAGATCTTGATTCCCCATGTAATAGGGTGGACGACCACCAATTCCATATAGGACTTGGTAGCCGCCCACCACATACCAAGTGGGGACAATCTCATGGATTTCCATGAGATTTCATATCTCCTTGAAATTCTCCATTATTTAATCCAACAACTTTTGTTGGGATTTATTCTCTACAAATAATTCACAATTAATTATGGGAATATTGCAATCTTGCCATTAGAAAATTGTGAATAACATTCACAACCCAAAACAAAATATAATTTACATTTTCAATTAATTAGACAATGTGTATCCAATACACATTAATAATTAATCAACAAATATAGATTATAATTAGCTCTCTCTAATACAGTAGAAATCACATTTATAATATATTATGAATAATTGGATATTGCTATCCACATTATTCTTATCCATAATTATTAAATCACATTTAAATATATTGGATAATTCCTCATACATCATGATAATTAAATCACATTTAATTATCAAATTCTCAATGCTTAGATCTTATGGAATTATTCTTGAAATCTTCATGAATAATCCTATTTCTCCTTAGATACTTGGAGATAAGGACATGGCGATTGTATTGTTCCACATATAGTGACTTGGATGTTGAGATCATATCTCAAATCCAGATCCCATGGACCTCCCACGGATGCTTAATCAAATCAAGACCGTACACCTTCTTCTCATTGCATCTGAATCTCATTCAGATCAATGTCCAGTTCATGGACTAAGATTAGGTCACTTCTCTAATGAGAGGAGTCACTAAAATCCAAACCTGCTTCATCACTCCCTCAGAATGGAAGCATCATGTTTATACAATCGTTTATGATCACATCACCCTCAGGTATTCCCAATACATGTACATACTGCATACTGGAAGACCTATGATCATTCTGAAGATAAAGATTACTTTTATACTGTCATCTTCATGGTTTGATCATTAAGTTTCTCAATCTTGGTCACTGGGAATTGGTATAGATCATATGCTTTCCCAAAGTATATATCTTACCTTCAAATTCATGTCATGCTTCCAAAGCATGATGACCACGCATGGAATTTGATAAGTCCCAATACCTCATGAGTGAGCTCATGTCTCCCGGTTCATAAGTGAACATGTATGATCCCTTTGAGAGATCATATTACTCATATGTCCTTACATGCACACCAGCTCATCGTTATATAGACCTTGGTTAGGTCATCAACCTATTGGTCTGCCAAATGTACATATTCAGACATATAGTAACACATCTGTCTCCGATCAGAGGATGCATGCCTATGCTGTGACAGCATTCAACATAGGTCTTTGGTTATCTCGATCTCGTTAAGTCACCCCATTGACTCAACTAATCTGACACCTCCGAATCACTATTCCCATGCAGAGGACCTGCATCAAGAGGTCAATCAGATATCAGCCATTTGAGAAAGGATTGCCATCTCCTACTCTGGCTGGAGATCATCACTTAACAATCATTTGATGATGCTTGATGAGTCCTCTATCTAACTCCTTAGATATTCATCCAAGCATCAACCTCTATGATTCATTCAATCAATCAACAACTGTATGATCATCAAGTTGGCCATGGTACATAACCCTTATTGTACAGAGGGACCTTATAGTGCATTCATTCATTCAATCTCAGAAAGGGAGTGAAAATAAACAATAACTTTTATTGATAAATCATTTATTACAATAACATTTATTGTAGGAATGGTTCGCCCGGGGCTCACATTGCTAACACCCTCTGGTTACGCCACGCAACCCACTGATTCGCCCGCCACACGCATCCCTCTTGGCCGCTGGATTGGATCCTTCCCCTCCAGATCTCATCCATCCACGACCGCATCACCTCACAGTCATCTGATCGAGGCCCAGATCGCATCTGGACCGTTCGCCAGTGCCTCCACCTCCTAGAGCCACGCGTCAGACCCATAGCCACCCGTAGGCTTACCCTTCCTTCAAATCTCGGCCATCCATTCCGCAAAACCATTTCAGCCATTTGATCTTCCTCGTAATCTCATCCACACCATTCATCTCCGCCTCATTTTCAGCCTGTCACATGTCATCAACCACACCACACGATCATATCATAACGCCTCAATCCACGCCATTCATCTCAGCTATGATTCTAGCCATCCGATTCGACTTTCAGATCTAATTGTGGCCGTTCGTTAGCGCCCGTGCCTATGCTCGCCACATGGTGCATCCCTATCCCTTCGATCTCGATTCCCGGATCTAATCCTACCCTTTCCCACACGCCCATCTCCTGGCTGTAGGATCACAAGATCCAACAACCACAACATCGTCTTTTTCCTTCGAAAGAGCCTCGCCCACATCACCCCACCTCGCGTCGTCTCGTCACCTTTCTATTTTTGGTGCCACTACATCCACCATATCCACCCATTGATCACTTCACGATGAAGCTCGTATCTCCCTCGTCCTCGCCAGCACCCACACACACCATGACCCCCTTTACCCTCGCTCCACAAACTCCACGAACACCACGCTCTATCGCCTGAACCTCTACCTTCTTCTTATAAATACTCCATCTCCGGCAAACTTCAGCCCCATCCTCCCGAGCACGAGGTACCCCATATCTCTCCTCTACCCATCGGTGACAATGATTAGGCATGAAATCGAGCAACAACGATGGTCCTCATCCGGCGAGTTCCGCTGCATATCTTCATCGTGTAGCAGCTCCTCCGATGAGCTACTCGAGCTCAGTTCGCTACCGGCCTTCGAGCGATGACCAGAGCCTCCACCGCGAGCCTCAGATCCCACGTAGCCTCCTCCATCCATTCTCCGATCTTCATCTCCTTTTCCCTCTATTTTATCCTATTTTTCTGCTATCTCTGCTCAACACCATCATTGCCTGAGCTCCGCCATGGAGCTCTCATCTTTACGGCACCTTCATATCACGTTCACAACATGTCTCACCATCTCCGACCATCGCTCTACCGATCATGGCGAAAGAACACCTCTTCCCGGCCACTGCTTCACACCACAAGCCTCGTACCACTCCCTACACTTCACGCGAACACAAGCACCATCTTTTGCCATCAGCTAACCTTGTAGGAGATGCTATATTCATTGGTCGGAAGTTTAGTCGGAGCTCCTTTGAGCTTCATAGTCTCCGACATACAGACCTCCCCATCTCCGTCCAGACATGTCGGTCGCTCCTCTACGCCTCCACGACCATTCCGAGCTATCCAGGAGCCTCCAACGATTTTCACCGACCACGGGGGAATGCGGCGGAGCCAGAAGCCCATCACCGGAGCACAACCATGTCCGCTACATGAGGCAGTGGACTGGAGGATCACGACAAGCGGCCACCATCCGATTGTCTTGATCGCACGGTCTCGATTGAGCCACGTTGCTCGCTTCCACCTCCATTAGACCAGGAGGATCTGATGGTCCTCATTCGTCCACATCGCCCTCGTCAGTAGCTACCGATACCATTGGATATGTCTTGATCCAACAACCAGCATCACACCATGTCACCGTGCTCCAGAAGTCAAGCCACCATTGGATCATCTTGATTTGATTGTTCTCAGGCGGCCACGTCTCCAGCTCCAGCAACTGTTGGATCGGGAGGATCTAACGACCCATCTTTCACCATGTAGTGCCCTCCGAGCCTCTTCCTTGATCCTTAGGCTCGGAGCACCCGAAGCAGCTCAAAGCACGCCTGAATCTCCAGAGCATCTGAACCATCGCCCAAGCCTCCAACGCCTCCCGAGCCTTGATCTCAGGTATCCTGCACGTGCGGTCTGGGCAATTTACACAGGGGCCCATGCAAGTTTTTGATATTGCATTCCAGTCCCTGTTAGGAGCAACACGTGAGGTGCGCATGTTTTTGTAGACATTTTGCAAGCATACCCCGAACATTATAGGTATTTGTACTTTAGTCGTTGTATGCATGCTTTTATTAGAGCAATTTTAATTTGTGTTTGTCCCTGTGTCGCATACATATTTAGGCATTCATTTATAATCATTTTTAAATTTTAAAAACTGCATCTTGTAGCTAAACTTGTGCTTTATCTTTGTGACATGTGTTATATCTTTGTGAGCATTGAAGAATTTAATATACTTATTTTTTGTGGAAATTGACATAGTTTGTCATCAATATTAAATTATTTATTGCTCCAAAAATCACCATAAATTCACAATAGGCTTAGTTTAAGTTGTTCTACACTGTGTCCAAAAATCAAAACATTTGCGCGCATCACAAGGCCTGACTAAATTAATGTTTTGCTAAATATTTTTATTAGGTCCAATATACATCAGTTTTTAGGTCTAGCAATTTTCCAGGATTTCTTTCAAATAAAACTATCTAGGATAATTTTTATATATGAAAATAAGGTGCTTTGGTATTTATTATTTTTTTTTGCAAAAACTAGCCTATATTCATATTAAATTCATATTAATTTATTTAGAGTCTAAAATTTCCAAAAAAAAACTGAAGTAGCTGAGTTTCATTATATTTCACATTCTGGCCATGTTTCATTAATTTTGGACATCATTTGACTATAATTTGTGTATTTAAATTTGGCCTGAATTTCATCGTACTTTCTTTAATTGCATAAAAAAGACCAAAAATATTCTCCTGAAAATGTAAAATCAAAATTAACTTCAAATTAATCTAAGGAGAAAGCTACCTCCCTGAGTTCGACCTTGGATTTGCCCAAGTAAAATAAATTTGCCACTTGCATTTAATTTAGCTAATCTAAGTAGTTTTTGATCAGTCTTGGTCTACCCGACTACAACGAACGGCACATTTAATTCGATACTTAATTCGGTTGAATTTGGTACGGTAATCGGAGGTTTGAAGGATATTAGGAATGTCCTTAAGCGTGTCACAGAAGTGTAATAATCGCATCTAATGCGATCGAAGCGACTAGTCGTACTAGTTGCTCGGTGCAACAGAATTTAAAATTTTAAATTATATGATGAAATCACCTGATCCCAAGAACATTTCTTGGATCGTTTCATCTAACCACAAATTATTAGAAATATATCTTGAAGCGTGGTTGCGATCACTTGATCTCTAAAGCAAGAGATCCTCCTGACTCAAGTCCGATTCACGAAGATGGCACTTGCGGATGCGATGATGAGACACGTGCTTCCTGCAATCCACGACTAAGATTCGAGCCTTGAATATCCCGATTTCGTCCAACGAAATCCGACATCTTCTACTTACCCGAGAGCTACCAAGGAAGACGGAGATCCGATAGCACGACGACGTAGCGACGACTGTAGTTCTCTCAAGAACTCAAAGCGGACATCCACTCATAGAGAGAGATGGGGCGTGAGATTGAAAAAGGAGAGAAAGCAACTTAATGTGTGTACTGAAGGGCTACGGTTGCCTTCTCTTATATAGTAGTTTGGGAGTCCATGGATCACAATCCATGGGACACACAAAATCAACGGTTAGATTGATTTGTGTTTTTAATCAATGGCCATGATCATTGTTGTTTAATAAAGCAACAACTTATTAATTTATATTAAATTAAATATATGTTGCATTACCATCACCATAATTTAACTTAATAAAATTAATTAAAACAAGATAATAAAGAGGATAAAAACCTCCTCCTAAAAAGATGGGGTGTCACCTTGAATAATTCATGGGTGACACCACTTCTCCATTAGGTGGGTTTTTATCTTCTTTACTTTAAGAGATAAAATCCCATTATATTTTAATTATTTGCAAGAACATTTATTGCAAATATATTCACTAAATTAATTCCAAATTCATTAGCAAATATTTCAGCCATGCCATTGAAAAAATGTGAATCACATTCAAAACCCAAACAAAAAATCTAAATTACATTTCCAATTAATTGCTTAATGTGAATCCAATTCTCATTAACAATCAATTAGTAAATATTATTTACAAATGTGGTCTCTCCAATATATTATAAATCATATTTATAGTATACATTGATATTATGGATAGCATGGATAGTACTATCCACATTCTACATTTCCCTGACAATTAAATCTCATTTAATTATTTTGGATAATCATTGTCATAATATGAATCTCATTCATATTATTCTTACTAATAAATCTCATTTAATTATCAATATCTTGTTGCTTGGATACATAATTCATCAAAGGAATTATTATAGTGTTCTTTCTCCACATATACTTGGAGATAAGGACATGGCGATTGTATTGTTCCACGTATAGTGACTTGGACATTGTGATCATATCTCAAATCCAGATCTTACGTACCTCCCATAGATGCTTGATTGAATCAAGTCCGTAAACTTAATCTTCTCATTGCATCCAAATCTCATTCAGATCAATGTCCAACACTTGGACTAAGATCAAGTTACTTCTCTACTGATAGGAGTCACTAAAATCCAGACCTGTTTCATTACTCCCTCGGAATGGAAACGTCATGGTTATAAAATCGTTTATGATCACATCACCCTCAGATATTCCCAATTCCTATACATCATGCATACTGGAAGACCTTGAATAAACCCGAAGTTATAGATCTCTTTTAGACGATCATCTTCACGGTTTCATCATTAACATTCTCATTTGATCATTGGGATTTGGTATCGATCATATGCTTTCCAAAAGAATATATCATACCTCTAAATTCTGTTAATCTTCATAAGCGAGACGACCATGCATGGAATTTATTCATCCCAATATCTCATGAGTGAGCTTATGTCTTCCGGTTCAGAAGTGAACTTGTATGATCCCTTTGAGAGATCGTGTTTCTCATATGCCCTTATATGCACACCAACTCGCCAGTGTATAGACCTTGATTGGGCCATCAACCTTTTGGTCTACCAAATGTACATACTTAAAAATATAGCAACACATCTGTCTCCAGTCAGAGGATGTGTGCCCATATCGTGACAACATACGATGAAGGACATTGGTTATCTCAATCTCGTTAAGTCAACTCTTTGACCTAACTAATCAGACACCTCCGAATCTCTATTCCTATGCAGAGGGCCTGCATCATGAGGTCGGTCAGATATCAACCTTTAGAGATAGGATTTCCATCTCCCACTTTGGCTGGAGATCACATGTTGATGATCATTTGACGGTGCTTGATGAGTCCTCAATCTAACTTTTTAGATACTCATCCAAGCACCAACCTCTATGATTCGACAATTGAATCAACATCTTTATGATGTCAGACAACCATGGTAAATAACCTTAATTGTACTAAGGGACCTATTATGCAAATTAGTTATTCTTCATTTCAGATAAGGGAATGATATTTGCAATAACATTTATTGCATAATGGCTCGCCATGGGCTTGCATGTCCAACAATCTCCCACTTGCCCAAAGAGCCATTAATGGGCTAATCATTTAAACTCATACTCATGTGACAATCACAGGCTATTTAGAGAAATAGCTAGGTAAGTAGATCGGTCCCTCTGTTCCCAAGAGACTATGCCAAGTCCTTTTACGACACTTGCATATCTCGTAGTAACACTGCTCATATTCAATGCGAATGTTGCATCTTATGTAACTAATACCCAATATTATCAGTTATAGTGTCCTTGACACTACATCTCAATTATTCTTATAACTAGTATGCCATTTTCATTATCCTTATTAGAATACCCTTATTCTCTTAGATCTTTATCTCCTAAGGTATCCACAGTTAAGACCTTTTAGACCACTATTTATAAAGTCTTAATTTCTTGATGATAAGACATTGAGATCACTATCTCTAAGTTTTGTCATATTTGAAGATATTCTTATTACTACAATTAAGTGTTTTATCTCCATATTAGGATTAGCAACGATTTACTACTCCCACTGCATGGCAGACATCTGGCTTTTATACACATCTAGCATACACTCAGCTTCTCATAACTGATGCATAAGGGCAAGCCGTTTTAGCATTCACTTCCTCAAGTCCTTGAGGTGCTATTCTTTTAGATAGGTTAGTACCATATCTTAAGGGAAGGAAGCTTTCCTTAGGGTTTTCAAATAATGGAATATGTCCAAGGTGTACCACAAATGTGACAGTTCCAATACCCTCTTCTCTTTGCTTCTGAACAACTTCAGAATCAAGATCATACTCATGGTATGGAATAGCCAGTGTATAAAACACTTACTATTATCCTTATATCATTCCAAATGATTAGGATATCATATACATTTAGTATGATGAACACAATGGCACTCCCACAAAGCTTCATATGGTTTATCAAGATTCTATCTGAAATCATAACATTTATAATTTCATCAAGTCTAATGTTCCCACTAGAAGAAGCTTATTTGAGTCCATAGATGTAGTAACTTCAGCTTGCACATCTTGCTTTCCTCAACCATGAAGCCCAGGGGCTACTTCATATGAACATCCTCGGAGAGGTATTCATAGAGGAATGCAATCTTGAATTCCATCTCGTAGATGTCAAAGTCAAGTTGTGTAGCTATTTTCAGCAATAGTCTGATGGGTTTAAGCATGGTCACTGAAGAGCAAGTCTCATCGCAAGCGATGTCTTCTCTTTGATGTGTATCTTGTGAATAAAAAACGTGCTTTGAAGGTCTCTACCTTCTCATCAGGTTCTCTCTTTCTCTTGAAGGTCCATTTACACCTTAGTGGGTCTTACCCATATAGGTGGATCCTCGGGAGTCCACATACAACACTTGTATATGAAGTCTACTTTAGACTTTATTGCTAACATCCATCTTTCCATGTCATGATCTTCCGAAGCTTCATCACATGAAGTAAGATCATTGTCAGATTTCTCTAACACATGGAAATTCATCTTCAAACTCATTTGAAGTTGTATGTGTGTTTCATATGTAATTATCCTTTTAGTTTCTGATTTCAGGAGCCTCATTATCATGTCAAGATTAAATGAGTTCCTTCACTTCATTTTCATCTTGATTCTCAAGAAAGTTATCATCTAAGAATCATATTCTGAGAGATGTAATTCTTTAAGAATCTCAAGGTCATAACGTAGGTATTCAATACCATCCTTTATTTTCCTAATGAAGTAACACGCTCTGGTACTAGATTCCAACGTACTTGTATGTAATCATATTGAGGATATATATTGTAGTATCTACTAAATATATATACCTTGGAAACTAAGAAGTAATTATGCTAATATTCATCATTGATCAAATCATGTCACCCATGATCCAATTGTATCTCCCTACAACTCTATTGAGTTTGGCTGTATTAGGAGGAGTGAGATAGATATGATATTTCCATTTCCATAAGGTATTCCTTGAATTTATCTAATAGGTACTTGCTATCTTGGTTAGATAAAATTCATTTAATCTTCCTTAAAACATTGGTTCTAAACCAAAATTGTGAAATATTTGAATAATTCAAAGGTTTCTCAGGTGAAGGGAAGAAATCTCATATCACCAATAATCATCAAATGATATCACATATCATCAATGCTTAATGTGATGAAGATGATCCACATACATCAATATGTATGAGATCCTGAATACCTCAGTATCTTACACCATTCTCAGAGATGGGTGCATTGGGCAATTTCTACTTTTGAATACAATATTCATAATTATGTAAGCTTTGAACCTTTAGACAATCTAAAGTTCAATATCTTACTAGTGTATTGGTCATATCAATAGATATATGTCCAAGACTTGATACTATACCATTGTCAAATGATATTCATCCTCCTATTGATCTTTAAAGGTTTAATTTTCAATATTAGAAATGTTAATGACCTATTCATTAATATTCTAATTTTGTAGAGTCCACAAGATTCTAGATTACTTATCCGAAATATATCCATCATAACTCTTCATTATAGGTCTATTCAATAATAATGTTCATCTCCAACATTTGAAAATAAACAATAAAGGTAATCAAATATCTAGGTCATAGAGACATTCTCTAAGACCAAGGGCTCTCCCACTGAAAATATGACATTATCTATCCAATAGAGATTGTTGCAACGATTGCATCAATATCTATGTGGATGACCATTAAACCTTAAGATCAAAATTTCTGATTTTCTAAAACATATGCAATCCAATTGCAAATGTCATCAGAAGAATGAGATACAATTATTGGACTTCAATCTTATCTTATAAGCAAGTCCTTTTCAATGATTAAATGTAGATGTTGATTATTTCGATGCACTGTCTGAATCCTTCTCTCAGGATTCTAGATAGACATGATAGTCATACTATCAACACATCAGCATGTTGCAGTATTGGCATTCATCCAATTCTTTGGATGTCATATGGAAGTCATATAAGTGAGGTCAACTCTTTGACTTTCCTTCTTATTTGGGTCCGACCCATGCTTCCATTGTTCTCCCTTCATCTTTAAACAACCATTGCATAAGATAAAGGATCTCTCATGTTGAACTCAAAAGATTTCAACGTAAGAGTATTTTAACATTTATATATGCTTCTAATTCATACAATATGAATACCATGAAGATTCATGAATGACTTGAGTATAGATAGTAAAATAATGACACTCATCATTTCTACATCCATCTTAATCCAAAGACTTTAGCTCATGCAGGTACCCAAACAATTTGAATACATCGTCCCTTATTGAGCTACCATTCTGCTTAATGTAGAGAACCATGTCATTCATGATTAAATGTTGAGAGCACATATGTATGCCAAATTATCTTCTTAGGTTTTATAAGGATTATTTTACAATTATTATCTTCATCGACATGTCACTTCCAAAGTACATTTAATGAGAGATCAAAACTATAGAGACATACAAACCCTAAGGTGTTGTCTTACCATCTATTTTAATTGTCATTCCTCATCATTATGAGGAAGCTTGCATATTGCAACCACATACACTATGTGTCCAACTGCAAGTACAATATCTAGATCATGGATCCAATCCATGACATTTTACTAGTTTTTATTGAGTATAATAATGAGTGGGTTTAATGAAGGATTATCTGAAATAAGAAATTTGCATAAATACTTTACTTTGATTTTGGAATTTTTATATCAAAGTTATCTTGCCTTGTCGACACTGAATGTTCATTCCTTTAATCACTTTCATTGTAAGAGATATACTTACCATTATATCTCAACAAGATCTGGGTTGCATCCCAATAATATGAGAAACTACAACTCAGATAAAAAGAAGCGGGAATTTATTCTGCCTCGCAAGTCCAACTTGCATTTCCCAATTCAGTCTTTAACACCTGGGCTTACCACCCCTAAGGAGATGTTGATCCATTGTTAATTGAACCAACCGTCAACATGCTTAATACTCGCTATGCGCAATCTAATATCGCCCCAATAATATGAGGAACCAGTACTGAGGTCACTAAGCATACGACCTTACTCTTTCAAGAAGCAAAAGGCCCGATTCACGTGAACTTGTAGGAGGAGCTGTCACTTCGTACATGCGTCTCCTATATACAACTCCTGGCGATGAAACCCCTTTCCTTGATGAGAGACCATGGATGTAACTTATGTGACTCCACCTCATATTCAAATTTTAATTAATTACCATGAATCCTATTCGTGTAATTAATTCTACCAAGGGAAATGCACATCTATTCATAATAGAGTGCTTTTAATTGGACATAATTTATTTAATCATATTAAATCAATTATTAATCCAATTTAGTCAACCAAAAAATTTATTTTTATTACTTGAATGGATGGTATAATCTCAAAATACGTATTATTCGAATTTTAGTAACTAGAAAAATACATCATGATCTTTCTAGCATTATCCCTTCCCTACTCGCTGTTAGGGCCAGTACCGACGAAAGTGGGGCAGACCACACACGGTGCAACCTGGGATCCCAACGTTCCCCGACTAGACACCATATCTGCCTCGGGTTAGGATAATGTCAAATCAATTATCATGTATTTGAGATGATCATCGGTTTTTCGATCGAAGTTCTATCATATAATATTCATCAAAACCATTTTGATAATATGATAAGGAGATTTGCTAAACAAATCCCCAATCCTATTCAAGAAACTAGGTTTTGCATGTAAAAGTTATCCTACAACTATTGTAGGATAAATTAGAGTTTTTCATGAAAACAATGTTTGTTGGTGATTTCATATTAACCAATTGTGATCAAGATCAACTATCTTATCATTTTGGTTAGTGCAATGTCATTAAAGGAAATAATTATTATATTTAAATATTTCACAAATATTTATCAATAATCATTTCAGAAAATTAAAAAATTAATTTTCATTAATTTATTTGAATGACAATCACAAGATTCATGATCAAGTTTGTTAATTTCCAACATTGACCCCTACTCACTAAAATCAACATAACTCGATCAATTTAAATCCAATTAATGCAAACTAAATTTATTTTGTTTGCCAACTTGATTTAAAATAGAACCCAAGTGATAATTATGCATTTCCAGACGTTTAAGACCCGTAATTAACTCTAACCACCATCCCTGAAACAATGGATATATGTTCAATAAAATGAGCATAACTAGAGTTATCGGATTCCAAATTATGCAAACTAAAATCACATGGTTTCCTTAATTAATGTGTAACATTATTCCAGTAATATTTTAAAATTTAAACATTTTAAACATGGCCGAAAATTATCACAAAATAGTGCTGCGAAAATAGAATTGCAATAAAAGTTTCACGAACCCTAACAAGCCCAAATCTTCTTAGATTTATGGATCGTATCCAAAACCTCCAACCTGGATTTGACACCACTTGAAGGATATGGGGAAAATCCTTAAGCGCATCATGGAAGCATGATAATCACATCTAATGCGATCAGAGCGACTAGTCGTACTAGTTGATCGATGTAGCGTAATTTAAAAATTTTAAATCATATGATGAAATCACATGATTCCAAGAACATTTCTTGGATCATTTCATCTAGCCGTAAAGTATAAGAAATACCTCTTGAAGCGTGGTTGCGATCACTTAATCTCTAAAGCAAGAGATCCTCCTGACTCAAGTCTGAACCACGAAGATGGCACTTGCGGATGCGATGATGAGGTACGTGCTTCCCGCAATCCACGATAAAGATCCAAGACTTGAATCTCCTGATTTTGTCCAATGAAATCCGACGCCTTCTACTTGCACTAAAGCCACCAAGGAAGACGGAGATCCAACAACACGACGACGTAGCGACGACTGTAGTTCTCTCAAGAACTCAGAGTGGATAGCTACTAATAGAGAGAGATGGGGCGTGAGAATGAGAGAAGGAGAGAAATCAACTTAATGTGTGTACTAAATCTCTAGGGCTTCCCTCTATTATATAGTAGTTTGGGAGACCATGGATCACAATCCATGGGCACGTAAAATCAACGGTTACATTGATTTGTGTTTTTAATCAATGGCCATGATCATTGTTGTTTAATAAAGCAACAAGTTATTAATATATATGAAATTAAATATATGTTGCATTATCATCAACATAATTTAACTTAAAAAAATTAGTTAGAACAAGATAATAAAGAGGATAAAAACCTCCTCCTAAAAAGATGGGGCGTCACCCTTGAAAAATTCATGGTTGACGCCATCTCTCCATTAGGTGGGTTTTTATATTCTTTATTTTATGAGACAATATCCCATTATCTTTTAATTATTTGCAACAAAATTTATTGAAAATGCATCACTAAATTAATTCCAAATTAATTAGCGAATATTTCAATCATGCCAATGAAAAAAATGTGAATGACATTCACAACCCAAACAAAAAATGTAAATTACATTTCCAATTAATTGCTTAATGTGAATCCAATTCACATTAACAACTAATTAGTAAATATTATTTATAAGTGTGCTCTCTCCAATATATTATAAATCGTATTTATAATATACATTGATATTATGGATAGCATGGATAGTACTATCCACCTTCTGCTCGTGATAATTAAATCTCATTTAATTATCTTGGATAATCATTCTCATAATATGAATCTCATTCATATTATTCATGATAATTAAATCTTATTTAATTATAAATATCTTGTTTCTTGGATACATAATTCATCAAAGGAATTATTCTTGAACTCTTTCAAGAATAGTGTGCTTTCTCTGCAGATATTTGGAGATAAGGACATGGTGATTGTATTATTCCTCGTATAGTGACTTGGACATTGAGATCATATCTCAAATCCAGATCTTACGGACCTCCCATAGATGCTTGATTAAATCAAGTTAGTAAACTTAATCTTCTCATTGCATCTGAATCTCATTAAGATTAATGCCCAACACTTGGACTAAGATCAAGTTACTTCTCTACTGAGAGGAGTCACTAAAATCCAGATCTGCTTCATCACTCCCTTAGAATGGAAGCGTCAAGGTTATATAATTGCCTTTGATCAAATCACCTCAGGTATTCCCAATAGTTGTACATCCTGCATAATAAACCCGAAGTTATAGATCTCTTTTAGACTGTCACCTTCAAGGTTTTATCATTAAGATTCTCATTTGATCATTGGGATTTGATATCGATCATATGATTTCCAAAATCATATATCACATCTCCAAATTCTGTCAAGCTTCATAAGCGAGACGACCATGCATGGAATTTTCTGATCCCAATATCTCATGAGTGAGCTCACGTCTTTTGGTTCAGAAGTGAACCTGTATGATCCCTTTGAGAGATCGTATTACTAATATGCCCTTATATACACACCAGCTCACCAGTATATAGACCTTGATTATGCCATCAACCTATTGGTCTACCAAATGTACATACTTAGAATATGGTAACACATCTGTCTCCGGTCAGATGATGTGTGCCTATATCACGACAACATACAATGTAGGAATTTGGTTATCTCGATCTCGTTATGTCAACTATTTGACCTAACTATTATGACTCCTCTGAATCTCTATTCTTGTGTAGAGGACCTGCATCAAGAGGTCGGTCAGATATCAACCTTTAGAGATAGGATTGCCACCTCCCATTCAAGATGGAGATTACATCTTGATGATCATTTCATGGTGCTTGATGAGTACTCAATCTAACTCTTTAGATATTCATCCAAGCACCAACCTCTATGATTCAAGAATTGAATCAATGATGTCAAGACAACCATGGTATATAACCATAATTGTACTAAGGGACCTATTTTGCAAATTAATTATTATTCATTTCAGATCAGAGAATGATATTTGCAATAACATTATTGCATAATGGCTCGCCGTGGGCTCATATGTCCAACAAGGCTCATCAGAGACCTGACCATAGAACTGTGGAACTTGAAGGCTATTGAGTCATAAATCTGTTACCCAACAAGTTTTGCCAAACTAATAATCCAAAGGTCTGACCGAGCTCCATACTCCAATTTAATGACAATATGTTTAATAGTCAACTTCGATGCTTTCTTTTTCCTTTCTGTTTTCACTTATTTTTCAAATAAGTGTTTGGTAAGGGAACAATATAGGTAAATTATAGGGGGATGATGAATCTAGATCTCATTCTTTATTCTTTTATCTTAGCTTTATCTTATAAAAAAACATCTATAAATATGTGTAAATATAATAAACTACCATTGTGCATACATTTGTTAATATTCCATAATTAGCACATATTTTCCAAAATAAAAGACTAAAGAGAAAAAGGAAAAGAAAAACAAGGATGTAATTAAGTAATAAGTACAAACTCAGCCAAACCCAGAGAGAAGGTCAATAATTGGCCTGATCGATAAGGAATGTAGGGGGAGATAGTGTCCTATGCTGCCTATATTTGTAAATACTTAAATGTAATTATTTTAAATTATATTTTGTGCATACTATATTGTTAAACACCTATACATATATTAAAAAAAAATAAAACTAAGTAAAATTTGTAAAACATAAAATAAATTTAAAATAAAATAAGAACTCTTTTGTACATTAGATACACTCGTAAATATTATACATAATACCTATTTATTTAATACCGTTAGTTCATTTGTAAGAATCAAATAAAAATCCTTTTATACTCTTTAATTACGTTATAAATAAAATATAAAATAAAATGTATTTTTGTAAAAATAATAAAATAAAAATACATGTATTCAATATAAAGGTATATTATACCAGTAGATATTACACTATACTATATATATCACTTATATATAGTTTATAAAAATAATTAAAAATCATAGAAAAATAGTTTGAAAAATTATAAACATTTTTCATTTTATTAAGTTTTTTGAAACCATTTGTTATTTTTAAGTAATTATGTAAATCCTTCCAACCTGATTGGTTCACTTGATACTGTTGACCACGGTCAAACCCTCCTTGACCACACCCAACCCATCTTCACGTTTCACCTGACCGAATTCCTCCCATTTTTCTAGATCGAGTCCAACCTCATCACCCAATTTCTTCACTTGATGCTTCTCCTAGGATTCGGTATCCTCACGGATACCTAAGAGGTGGCAGATCTTTTTTGGGTTTCGTATTTCCTGTCTATTCTACTAGACTCTAGTGATTCCCTATAAATACATTCCTCCACTATCACAGCTGGATAACTCGTTACTTGTGCCACCACAACCACTTCGACACCTTCAAGAGAGTGAAAACTACTCTGAGAGTCCTTCAGAGCTTGAGTTGGTGCTTGATTGGAACGTAGCTCACTACATGTCCGGACTTTCGCCGCGTGCACCATCCCAGGTCTGCTGCAACTCGATCGAGGCTATTACCTCACCGTCCACCTTGCTTTACAAAGCTGAGCCCATTAGAAACTTCAGGTACCCCTTCTTTTTGTCTGCATACCATCTTTCAGTTCATTAGTCCCTTCTCCACCGTTATCGCTCAGATTGCTCTGAACAGATAGTCGGAGTCTCATCACACCCATCTAACTGCTTCGATTGACACATCGACTCACCCACCATCTTCTGGCATTCTGATACCCCTAGTTCCTTCTCATTAGAGCAGGATTGGGATAAGTTTCCTTCTATGCCCTTGACGAAAATTGGAGCTTCATTCCCCTATTGCTTCACTTTGTTTTGCATGAAATAACCAGACTAGAGCAAAGCCTCCGAGTCCCTCTACCCTTTACAAGTCCATACACATGAGAGCGAGCCCTTTTTGTTCTCCTACTACTCAGGCGGAGTATATTCAGGAGAAGGAACATTGTTGTGCTATCCCGACCATCCACTCTCTTATCGGAGCCAACCATTCGATGTGCAGCACTATTTCGAAGGTGCTGGACCTCTGGGAGCTTCAACCCAACCAGTAGATCGCCACCCATCTCTTATCAAAGTTCCCCATCTACCAGTTCTTACAGCACCCTTCACGCTTGTCAGATCAGAAGATTTTCTTCCAGATTCGATCTGAACTGTACAACCATCCCTTTTTCAAAGGCGTCATATCAACTTTCCAAGTAGATCTGACATGCATGTTCACCTACGATCTGATCTAT
Organism: Ottelia alismoides; assembly: GCA_037367405.1. Lineage (NCBI taxonomy): Eukaryota > Viridiplantae > Streptophyta > Magnoliopsida > Alismatales > Hydrocharitaceae > Ottelia > Ottelia alismoides. The sequence continues at coordinate 659,915 of JAZKJV010010490.1, read as the reverse complement.
CAGATCCACCTCCTAAATATCATCAGGGTTGTACGCTGCAACCAAGGTCATAACTATTAGATAGAGCCATGCGTCACCCCTCGTCTGCAAGGGTATTTTGCACTTTTTTCCCATGTGTTTTATTCATTTAGTCCAATAAATTAGAACTGTAATTGAGATCTTTTGCATGAAGGACCCAAAAGTTTTCATATTTGCATTTTAGTTTAGCTGAGCTGAAGTGACGTGAAGCTTCACATGTTTCTTGGTGTATTTGCACATTTTATCCTGTGCTTGGAACTAGTTATGGAATAAATTAAAAGTTTTGAAAATTGCATTTATGTCCCTGTGAGTGCGGATCATGTGTTCTACATGTTTATCTCTGGATTATTTGTGGTTTGGCCCTTGTACTTTCTGATTATGTTATCTGGTAGGCCTTAGGACTTAAAGTAATTACAACTAGGTCCTTATACACTATTTTTAATTCAAGTTTTTTATTTCTTGCTATAAATACTTTATTAACTATAAAAATTTCCTCAAAAATACTTGTGGTTCGTGATTGCATGTAGTATTTATGATAGTTTTTGCTTGTTGATTTTTAGTACATCTTCTATTATTAAAAATTCAAAAAATCCCTAAAAAGTGCAAGTTTATTTTAGAAAATCCATATAAATTAGAAAAATTATTTTAAAATTCTATAAAAATTGTTGTAGCTATCTTTTGTCATCTTTTAGCCTCTGCCCTACTTTTCTGGAAAAATACTTACACAAACCTAAAAAATTGTAAAACACCTAAAAACTCATAAAAACATATAAAATCGCATAGAAATTCAAAAATATATAAAATCACAAAGAAACTCCTACTTGTAGATATTTTGCTATAGTTTATATTAAAAATAACTCCAAGGAATTTGAGCTATTTGGTTATTTTTAATTTGTAAAACTTTCCTGGTTGCGCACTATTTTCTCTTTTTATCACTATTTTAATTATAGAACATCACAAACACATCTGAAAAATCCTAAAATTACCAAAAATACTATAAAATATATGCCACCAAAAATATTTTTATTATATTTTTCTAAGAAATTTTTACTTATGTGAAAATACAAAAATTATGTGTGCTTACTTTTGTTCTTTGTGCTTATTTCCTTCACTTTGAAAAACTAAGAATTTGCAAAATTAAAAATGACTAAAAACAATAAAAATCTTGTGATTTTTGAGATCAACTACGTACTGTATAATTGTGCTCCATGTGTTTGACCCTATTGCTATACCAAGTTAATAGAAGTAGCAAAACCGCTCATTTTCTTTATTTGATTTCGTAAGTCCTTTATTTTCTCGTAGATCGTGTGATTGATTAGGCTCGCAAAAAAATTTCTTAATTAATAACTTAATCCTAGTCGGTCGTTCGATATTCAGGGATGCAAGGTAAAAATTTATAAACCTAATCTACATGCATAGTATGCAAACAAATAAATCGCCCTAAACATGCATTGTTATTAGTGTGAAGAACCAAATACTAAATACCAGGAGATGTATCCTAAGAGTCTGGTCTTGGAGGCTCAGCGGTGACCGCCGCAATGGGTCCTACAAGCACTGTATTGAGACCTCTCAGGGCACATGGTTTCAAGCTAAAGTATTCAATAATTAATTTTATCTAAGTCCAAATGTTAAGACTGAAAGTATAATTTAATATATTAGGTGTTTGGCCTTAATTTACTCGATCAGGAAATCCTAAAATGCTAATAGCTCATTCAACAAAATAAATGAAAATAAAGCAGAAAGCACAAAGTATGGAAAACAAAAAAATAAGGTGATGAAAATAATAAAAAAACATGATGGGTCCTCAATTGAATAAACACTTGGAAATTACGCCCCAAATGTCTAGAGTTCAATCCACCTATATTGTTACAAATTTATAATGAAAATAAAATAAAGTCTCTCTATCTCTCTTTAAAAAATAAGAAGAAAAATGGTTATGCTAAAAGCCTTCCTCTCTCTTCATTACTATTTCCTAGTGGCTAGCCAGTGAATAACCACTTCCCTCGTAGATAGGGTGCTCCAACCACCTAAGGAATGACCGTCTCCTCAAGATCCCTTGCAAAAAGAAAGAAGACGATGGATTAAAATACTGAAAAAATTATATCTAGTAAAATAAAAAAAATAAAAGAGGAAACATAATGAAGGAAAACAACACCCAAAATCCATCCTATGCATTGCTCCCCAACAACAACACCATTTGTTGAATCAAGGATTATGTGGGTCTTGCGTTCCCCAAAAGTAGAGAATATAATCGTTGAAGGGAATTACAATAAACTCAAATTCAAACAACAAGTAACCCACAAAATAGATCAAGCAATGCAAAATAAAAGTGGAGTTAAAATTGATTATAACTGTAACAAATGTATGTATAGTGCAAGTATATAGAGGTCGGGCACATGGAACAAGGGGAATAAATAACAAAAATTGACATAAGAAAAAAATTGTTTTGGTGTTTTATAACTATTTTAAATTTTTAATGGGTTTTTAATTTTAATTTTTTGAAATTTCTAATTTGTATTTATGTTTTGTTTTTTATTATAATATATATAAATTTAAATTTTTCTGATTTTTAAATTTCTTTTTCTCTCTTCTTTCAGATATAAGATAGGTATATATAATATATAAATATAATATAGATATAAAAGTAATAAAAACACAAAATAGAAAAAAATCATGGAAAACCCTATGGTATATTTCTTTTTATATTTTAAGTTTTAAAATGTATTTGTGGTATTTATAATAAAATATTTTAATTAATATTTTAAGTAAATATATATATATAACAATAAATACGGAAAAATCACAAAGAGAGATATTTTTATTATTTTTATATTTTGTTATGTTTTTATTGATTTCCATTTATTTTTTGCTAATTTCTATATTTTAATTGATAAAAAGAGTTACTTATAATATAGATGACTTATTTTGGACTTCAAAAAAACTGGTAAATATCTTAAAAATTTCCAAAACTAATTTTAATATGTAATATATATAATAAATACAAAATAGAAATAGACAACTCAATTTTTGGATTTTTATGATTTTTTCTGATTTTGAAGATTAGAGAGGTTTCGCTATTTTTTATTTTACTTTTGATTTTTTTAGTGATTCTTGGTCTATAGGTGCAAAATTCACTAATTTATAGCCCACATTTTTTTAGAATTTTCAAATCATTTTTCTAATTTGTATGGATTTTATAATGCAAACAAGGAGTGAATGTATAGACTTTTAATTTTTAAATAGAGGAAATTAATTTTAAATTCCCTATAAAAAATATATGTGATGAAATATGATATAAGACACTTATGTTAAATTTTCTACAATGGTTAAATGTAAGATGATATTCTTAATGAAAAGAATAAATAAAATAAAAATACAATACTGACAGGAATTGAAATGTAAATAAAAATAAATAGATCTGCAATTGGAAGAAAAATATAAATTTTATAGGCCTCTATGTAATTTTCCCAAATATTTAACTCATTCGAAGCTGCATAGGAAATAAATGCAATTTATAGAACATGATAGGGCATACATGTAAAATTTTCAAAAAGTTTTGAACTAAATGTCAATGTTGCTGGACTAAACAATAACACACAAACACATGGAGGTCCCTAGAAAAATTTCCCACTAACGAGTCTACGAAAACCCTACATTTATTTGCCTGAATTATCGTTTAAATTTGTCATTTTGTTGTAGATACGAATTAGGAGTCCATCAAGAAATAACCATAATAATTTATCCAATTTTTAATCGGAGTGGTTCTATGTTTATTTTACTTGTGAAAGTCCCAAGGTCGAACTCAAGGAGGTAAAGGAACAACCTAGAATCATGTCTATCAAATTTCATGCATGGTTTTCAAGGCGAAATGTTTTTGGTATTTTTAATGAAATTTTGGAATGCAAAATGCAAATGTGGCCAACTTGAGGAAGTAAAATGCAGTTTTAATCAAATGATATCCAAAAATTACAAAAGTTGGCCTAGATGTACATAACGATGAAAGAAACAAATTATAATTTTTTGGTGTTTTTGGATGTAAGATGAATATTTAAAGAATTCATCAATGCAAATGGTGTGAATTTTAATATTTAATTAAAATAAATATTAAACCTAATTATTTTCAAATAATAAAATTATCCAAAATCTATTACTAGGAAAATGATCTCAGAAAAATCCAAATCCTTAAAAATACGAGATTTAATACCTATTAAAAATTAAAGATTGAAATTTATCAAATTATTTTAATAGGAAATCCATGCACAAAATGATTCTTTTTTGGCACAATGTAACTAACAATTAATTCTACAATTCGATAATTTTAGGCAATTTTTGGAATTATGGTTAGTTTAATATGAATTTATGAACATAGATTAGGTAAAATATGTAAATTTCTACAAGAATAATAATTGTTGAATAACCACATTATAGAAAAATACAATAATTATTCCATAATGTAGAGAAATAATGGTAGAACACATTGCTATTTTTTGATAATAAAAATAAAGCAAAATAGGGGTCTAATATAAAGGGAGAACACATGGGTAGAATAGCAATAAAGCAAACCAAGAGAGGGACTTTATTGGAATTATAAAGAGCCTACGAGGGCTCTGCAAAATTTCTAGAGGGGTACATGCAACGGATGGCAAGACCTGGAAGGAAATAAGAGGACCACCTTAGGGGCTTCTGCAATTTACCTAAGAGGTCACACACTAACATATAATCCATGGGTTGGTGGATTTCAGTGTGAATCGACAGATCTCTAGGGACTTTTTGCAACTTCTCCAAACCTCACGTGCGGAGCACGTGAGGGTCTTGGTTCCAGTATCTAGCGGAGAGGGGTGGTGCAAGCAGCAGGTCGATGAGCAGCCCCGGCGGTGAATAACGAGGCATATCATCAAGATGATGGAGGCTCTCCTATTTCACGTTGGTTTATGAAGAACGTCCAGATCGGGGGTCGACAAAGAAGATTTGAGTGTGGCAGAGGTGGTTGTCTTGAGTCGAAGGCAAGGTAGCGAGGTATTTCTTGTGGGCGGTTACATCGAGGCAGGAGCTGAGGAACATGGTCTGTGAAGCAGTTGATGTAGATGATCATTGGTCGGTGTCGAAGCGGAAGGCTCTCGGTGAAGGAAGAGAGGTACATGTGGTCAGGGTTGGCGAGTCAAAGGCGTCGGGGATAAAGCCATAGAGGGCGAGCATAGAAGCACTCCGAGGAGTTCTACGACGAGGCGTCGTCGCCTCGGATATCGCCACGGTGGAGGGGGATGATGCCGGAGCTGTCACCTACGGCTAGCCTATCTTCCTTCTCTATTGCGTGTCGGCAGATGATTTGAAGATGAGGGGCAAAGCTCTATTTATATAGCAGAGGAGTTGGATGGCTATGGAAGGCAGTAGATCGACGATCATCTGAGTGGCGGTGATTATGATCAATTGGGTCCGCTTGGGAATTAGGCGAGATTGGATTTGATGAGGATGTGAGGCTAACGGGGAAGGCAGTGTTTGATTAGGACCACAAAGGAGATTGTGAGCTTTATTAGGATGATAGGGGTGAGATACGCGAGGGAGGTGACCGTTTATAGATGGAAGGTGGCAACAACAATTGGAGGCTATGCTGGGGGCAGAAGGCGACGAGAGTAAGATTTGGGGTAAGTGGGGAAGAAGATGGGCGCACGTGCAGGGCACGTGTGCAGGAGGTACGTGCAACCCTTTATATATATATTATTATTATTTTAATTAATTAAAGAAATGAGAGACAAAAATTAGTGACACATGGCGGCTCCAGGAGCCGCCACGTGTCACTCCAATAAAATTAAAAATAAAAAGTCAAAGATAAATGGGTAATAAATAAAAACTAACCTCGGATCGAAGAATTTTCTTTACAAAATTTGTTTGTTTTGATAAGATCTACAACTTTCATGAAGAGGCTAAAAACAAAATCGATCATTTCCACAAAGTTATATTTTGGGGTGCTTTGTGTACATAGAATACATAGATTTTGGGGTATTATAATATTTTTGTCATTTTTAACCAACATAAAAATCCCAAAAAATGATAAAATCAAATGTAAATATTTACATATTAGTTTATGTTTTTGTATTTTTTAAGTAAGAAAGAGAAGAAATAAAATAAAATGCGAAAAAGATAATTTTTGTATAGATATTTAGTGAAGACTTAGACTCTGTTAGTTTCATTGATTTCAAGATCATTTAGATTTGTATTTTTTGTGTAGTTAATAAAAATTTCATTAAAGAAATAAGTGAATGAAAGATAAAATAAAATGACTTAATTATGTACATAAAATACTAGGTCAAAAACACTAAAATACAAAATGTGCAAAAGAGACCAAAACCCAACTTTCACATATGAGCTCCGGTTGAATTGAACTTTGTCTTGTTTTGAAGGTAATTGAATATACATTAGTTAAAAAGTGTGTAGGATCAAATCAGACACTGTACGAGGAAGATATCAACGTTCTAGTCACAAAATCCAAGAATTAGGGTTAGGATTTTTGGTCCACTTATTTGAGTTAGTGTCATTTTTTGTATTTTTTTATTTATTATTGTTAGTAATATGTACAAAATGGAGGTGGTTTTAGGTATTTGAAATTAGCGTAAATTATTTGGGCTACGATTTTTGGCTCCTTATTTTGTGCAATATTGAGTGATAAAATGCAATTATTATTTATACATGCATGAATGCTAATTATGCAATATAAATGAAGAAATGCATGTGAATTTTGGGGATTTGAGCTTATTTAGTAACTCTTAGAATGATGAATCTGAGATTCATCATCCCCCTATACTTAAACCATGCTTATCCTCGAGTATCTAAGAAATGCAATGAGGTGAAATGAGATTGGTTTCCATACTAAGACCATTAACAGAAGGTGAAAATGGATCTAGACATGACATTTGGATTATTAGTTTAGCAGAGCTTCTATGAGACTAAGGGTTTTAAATTCAACAGCCTCCAAGTTCTACACATCATAGTCACATTTCTGGCTCGGAAGTCATCTTAGATCAATCCTCCTCCCAAAGCATACCCTATGAAAATTGAACTACTGACATGTGTGTGAAAGGTGTTAGCTCTTCCCATCCATAATGCCGGACTACGACGCAAACCTCTCCCTATAACTCGTCCTCAGGAGTCAGGTATTTCCTTCTAAGGTCCATCATACTATGTTAACAGTCGAAAAGAGGGAGAAATTAAAACAAGAGGAAAAGAACTAGAGGATGACCAGTGTAGTCACCTCTCCCTGTGAAGCTGGTTAGTGTAGCCAAGTCTCCACTAAGATCTACAGGCTGACTTGAGGCTTGAACCTTTTGGTCAAATATTTATTTGGTAGTAGGCTTCCTTTTTTTCTTTGGATTTTTGGTTGCTCTTGCATGGATCTTGCTATGCCCCTACAGATATTGAATCTTTTTTGCCTTACATTTTCTGAGGTCTAAGAAAAAATTGTGCCCAGCCGTCCATCCCTTTTCTGAAGCTTTATTTCAACCCGTACTCCAGTCATTAGATGTCCACGCTACCAGAAAAGAAACTCACATAGTCTTCTAATAGCCTATCTGAGTTGAGCTAAGTTCATAGTACGAGAGTACAAATTAATTCCCTATTCCAAAGTCATACCAGAATGAAGAGGCCACGTTAGACACTAAGAGTCAAACCCTTTACATTGTCATGCGGAACTCAAAGACTTAAATCAAAGACCTAAAGCTTCTAAATCCTATTTCTCGGTGATGTTCCTCTTAAAATTAGGTGGATTAAGATGAAATCTAGAACACTCTCGGTTTCTGGTCATAAATCGATTCAGGATCCAAGGGATTTTCACAAATGCAAATGCATGTAATGCTGGATGAAGTGCAGATGTGTGAAATGCAGACACTTTTTTTTAATTTTATATTTTTTTGAAATATTTTTATGCATGATTTTTATAAAAAAATTGGTTCAAAAATAAATAAGAATCCATTTTCAAAAAAAATTTGTTGGACACAATCAGTATTAATAGCAAAATTTCCTTTTTAATTTTTTTAAGGTAGTTATCCACCCCGTAAATATATATAGACTTATGCGAAAGTACAAGATATGGGAAAAAGATATACACAATATATATACATACCCCCCTATACTTAACAAGTGTTGTGTCCTTATAGCACAAGAAGTGTAGAAAAGATATAGCCTGGGCTAAGCATAAGAGAGTGAAAAAAAATCGGCCCGTCCCCTATACTTAGGCTATGAACAGTCTATAAAAGAAGAATGAACATGAGGCAATCGGGAGATGTGAATGAGGAGAGTATATATGCAGATGGGCATCGGTTCCTCCTATACTTAGGCTCTTTATCAGCCTAAGTACAGAAGAAGGGTGGAAATGGGGCGATCACAAGGAGTTGATGTGGAGAATGGTACATACATATGACATCAGTCCCCCCCTATACTTAGGCCTTGGACTAAGTAGAGGAAAAAGATGTACAAGGAGAGCGATGAGGTCAGGAGGGAGGAGGGTAGCCGACGATTAAGATGATTTTTGACTGATCGTTTTGTGAGCCTGTGGTGCGAGATTGCAATGATAAGAAGAAGATGAAGCATATAAGTCCCAATCATTATCAATATTCTCCTCAGAAAAATCACGCTGGAGATTAGATGAAGCGTATGAATAAGATGATATATAGCCATCATCGGAGTTATCCTCAAAGGAATAATACTTGAAGGTGGATATACTCTAGATATTCTTGTTTTTAAGTTGCTTTAGTTGTTTTCTCATAATTTGTTCCTTCTTAGGATCAAGTGATTCATCCTCAGATGATGAATATTCAGAAGCACCAATCTCAGTAAGCTGATAAGAAATGATTCCAATATATGTAATGAGACTAGTATAATCTACTTTAGATGAATAATAGTGAGGAACAAGACTTGTCCAACGGGAATCGGTGTTTGGATCCTTAGGTAGATAGTGTTTTAGAACTACCGATCAAACCTCACTCATGTAGATTACCCTTTTCGGACCTGATGAAGAATCATCAGACGATTCCTTTTTCGGCATGTCAAAGGCGACTTTCTTTTTAGATGAAGGAGCAACCGTTTTTGTTCGTGTTGTTTGTGAAGGTGCTGGTCCTGGGAGTGAAGTGTTGACAATTGAGTCATCGAATAAGTACACATTGAAATATTCCTTTGTGGTCAGTTCACATCCCACATATTTGTTCTTAATTGACTTGATGTAGGTGCATTCATGAGTCTTATTGAATTGGTCAAGTTGGTCAGAGGAGATTTCAGCCGACTCAGGATGCTCCCATGCATATGTCTCAGGATATATAAAAAGTCCTTTCCCATGGTGAGAGCAGAGGGAAATGGAACAGTGGTGATATTTTTTTAAAAAAATAAAAAATACGAAAAATGATGAGGGGGCAGCCTGTTGGCTTCCCCCTAGGGGCGAACCCATCTAACCCTATTTAATAACCCACAAAAACATCTAAAAAGAAAAACCAGAAAAAGAAAATAATAAAGAAATTAGAATGGATTAACTTGATTAGTTGTTATTTCACAATCTAATCGCGTAGCTCCTTGTGTTTGACCTCTACACACTTGTCATTATACATCTTTTGTAGCGTTTAAAATAACCACTTGATTTCTTCATTCATACCATGGATTAATTATTGTTGAATTATGATTTGGTTGGGTACCATGTGCCGATACAATGATTGCCAAATCTGATTTGTCGGATACCGCAGGCCCTCCAAGACTAGACATTGGTACCTTGATCATAGCGTTTACAATAGTGGTATGTTGGGCCTATTTCAACCTCTTCGGTGTGGTTGGGACCCAACTTGAGTGGCGTAGATTTTAGATGTACTCGCATAGCTTAGATTTTATCTAATCTTTCTTAAGGACATATTCTCTATGATACAATTGAAGGATATGGAATAATTCTCAAGGGCATCACAGAAGCGTGAGCATTATATCATATACGATGAAGAACGACTAGTCGTACTAGTTGTTCTATGCAGCGGGATTTTAAAAATTTAAAGGGATGAAACCACATGATTCAAGAACATTTCTCGGATCGTTTCATCTAACCACAACAAGGATATAGGAATACTTCTTGGAGCGTGGTTGCGATCTAGACTCTAAACAAAGAGACCTCCTGTCTCAAGTTCGATCCGTCGGAGAAGACACTTGCGAGCGCGAGGATGAGTTGCGTGCTTCTCGCAATCCAAGTTGATGTCCCATGCAATGGATCTCCTGATCTCTTCACACGAGATCGAACTCCTTCTTCACGAGCACCACACACCAAAGAAGATGGAGAGCCAATAGTCGTCAAAGCAGAGCACAAAGGCAAGGTGACGATGAGGACGATCTTCTCTCTATGAGAGTGGACAACCACTATTGATGAGAGAGAGAGAGAACATGCATGAGAATAAAAGGATAGAGAGAGAGATTTCGAGTGATTTCATGTATACTTTTGAAGAGCAAGGATCACCCCGTATTATAAAGTGTTTTGGGAGTCCATGGATCCCAATCCATGGACAACACATAATCAACGGATTAGATTGATTTGTGTTTCTTTCAATGGCTAAGATGTTGTTGTCAAAACACAACAACAAATGATTTAATTTAAATTAATTTTCATTGATAAATCAACAAAAACAATTTCAAATTAAATCATCTTTAATAAGAGAAAAAATAATGAAGAGAATAAACCAATCCCCTAAAAGGAGGGGACAACTACTCTTCTCCTCATGGAGAGTTGTAGCCGTCCGCTCTTCTTAGGTGGACATGGTCAATCTCTTAAAATTATCATGAGATCTATTATCTCATGATATATATCATCATCTCTTGTCGATAACATTTTCACCAAAAAATAATTCCAAATTATCTTATGGAAATATCAATCATGCCATTGAAATTATGTGAATCTCATTCATAACCCAAAATAAAAAAATGTAATTATATTTTAAATTAATCCTTTTAATGTGAATCCAATCCACATTAATAATTAATCAACAAATATAAATTATAAAAGTCTCTTTCTGATATATTATAAATCTTATTTACAATATACCTGGGTACTTGGATAGTACTATCCACATTATCCATATCCACAATAATTAAATCTCATTTAATTATATTGGATAATTATTCTCACGCAATCAGATAATGTGAATCCAATTAACATTATTCATGATAATTAAATCACATTTAATTATCCATTTCTCGTTACTTAGACATAATTCGACTTTGGAATTATTCTTGAACTCTTTGAAGAATAGCTTTCTCCGCAAATGCTTGGAGATAAGGATAGGGCCATTGTATTGTACCACATATAGTGACTTGGATATTGAGATCACATCTCAAATCCATATTCCACGACCCTCTCACACATGCTTGATTTAATCAAGGTTGTAACTCTAATATTCTCATTGCATCTGAATCACATTTAGATCAATGCCCGATATTTGGACCAAGATTAGATTACTTCTCAACTGAGAGGAGTTAAAAAAATCCAGAGCTATCACTCCCTCGAAATGGAAGCGTCATGGTTATACAGTCGTTTAAGATCACATCACCCTCAGGTATTCCTAATACCTGTACATCCTGCATACTAGAAGACCTATGATAAATCCAAAGATATAGATCAATTTTACACTATCATCTTCAGGTTTGATTGTCAAGTTTTTCATTCTTGGTAATTGGGAATCAGTATCGATCACAGTCTTACCCAAAGCATATGTCATACCTTCAAATTCTTATCATGATTCCAAAGCATGACAACCATGCATGGAATTTGATCGGTCCCAATACCTCACGAGTGAGCTCATGTCTTCTGGTTTACAAGTGAACTTGTATGATCCCTTTCGTATTACTCATCTACCCTTACATGCACACCAGCTCATCGGTATAGAGATCTTGGCTTGGCCATCAACCAATTGGTCTGTCAAATGTATACACTCAGACATATAGTAACACATCTGACTCAGGTCGGAGGATGCATGCCTGTATCACGACAGTATATAATATAGGAGTTTGGTTATCTCGATCTCGTTAAGTCAACTCTTTGACCTAACTAATCTTACACCTCTGAGTCTCTATTCCTATGCAGAGGTCCTGCATCAAGAGGTTGGTCAGATATCAGCCTATGTGAGAAAGGATTGCCATCTCCTACTCAGGATGGAGATCATCTCTTAAAAATCATTTCATGGTGCTTGACGAGTCTTCAATCTAACTCATTAGATATTCATCTAAACACCTGCCTCTATGATTCTGTTATTGAATCAACAACTGTATGATTTTTAAGATGGCCTTGGTACATAACCCTAGTTATACAGAGGGACCTTATAGTACATTCATTCATTTAATATAAGAAAAGGGAGTGAAAAAATCAATAACTTTTATTGATAAATCATATATTATAGTAACATTTATTGTAAGAATGGTTCGCCTCTGGCTCACATGGCTAACAATCTCCCACTAGCCCTCAAAACCATTGAAGAATAATCCTTAAACCCATACTCATTACATGTTGGTCAAAAACCTTTTGCGTCAAATGTTTGGTAAGAGGATCATCAATGTTGTCGGTAGAGGCCACCTTGGTTATGATGATATCACCACACTTTTGAATCTCCTGAATGATGTGGTATTTCCTTTCCGCGTGCTTGCTCTTTTGATGCTATCTAGGTTCCTTCTCCTGGGAAATGACTCCCATGTTATCGTAGAGTAATGGGATGGGAGTATCAGAGGAAACTACACCAAGTTCCAAGATGAACTTGCGCAACCACACCGCCTACTTTGCACCATCTGATGCGGCAATATATTCAGCTTCTGTTGTTGAATCTGTTGTAGTGTCCTGCTTCTTGCTTCTCCAGTTCACAACGCCATCATTCAACAGGAATACAAACCCTGATGTCGACTTTCGATCATCAATGTAAGACTGGAAGTCTGAAAATATCAGACTGTAAGTCTGAATATGTATATCCCTATACCTGGAGATCACCATCCTCATAGACCAAGATGTAATCTTGCGTCTGTCTTAGATATTTGAAAATGTTCTTTACTGCATCCCAGTGTTGCTTTCCATAGCAGGATTGGTAACAACTTACCACTCCCACTGCATGGCAGATATCTGGCCTAGTACACATCATGGCATACATTAAGCTTCCTATAGCCGATGCATAGGGGCATCCAGCCATGGCCTTCTTTTCCTCCACACTTTGAGGATCCATCCCTTTATATAGTGGATACCATGTCTTAAGGGGAGGAATCCTTTCTTAGAACTATCCATATGGATACCATGTTGCGACAATCCAAATATCCTCTTTTCTTGATTTTTGAACAACTTCATGCCTAAGATGAAAGAGGCTTCTCCAAGATCTTTCATCTCGAAGGTATGAGATAGCCAAACTTTCATACTGGTCATCATCCCTATATCATTCCTAATGATAATGATGTCATCTACGTAAAGCACGACAATTACAACAACGCTCCCACTAAGCTTCTTGTACAAACAAGGTTCATCAGGATTTTGCACAAAACCATAACTCTTTATGGTTTCATCAAATCTGTTGTTCCAGCTACGAGAAGCTTGTTTGAGCCCATAAATGGACTTCTTCAGCTTGCATACTTTGTCATCCTCAACTATGAAGCCCTGGGGCTGCTCCATATAGATATCCTGCTCAAGGTATCCCTTTAGGATAGCCATCTTGACGTTCATCTGCCAGATGTCATAGTCAAGAGATGCAGCTATAGCCAGCAGTGTCCTGATGGACTTAAGCATAGCCACGGGAGAGAATGTCTCATCGTGGGTGATGCCTTCTCTCTGTGTGTAGCCCTTATCCACGAGCCGTGGTTTGAAGTTCTCTACTTTCCCATCAAGTCCCCTCCTTCTCTTGAAGATCCATTTACACCCAATGGGTTTTACCCCTTTCTGTGGATCCTCGAGGGTCCATACACCATTCTTATGCATGGAGTTAATCTCTGACTTCATTGCTATCATCCATCTTTCCATGTCATGATCCGGGAGTGCTTCATCAAATGAATGAGGATCATTGTCAGTTTCACCTGACACATGGAATCCATAACTTTCAGGTAGTGGAACCACCCTTGAACTCTTTCGAAGAGGTATGGGTGTTTCATCTTTATTTTTCTCTTCAGTTTTTGGTTCAGGAAGCTCAGAATCCTCAGGGGATTCAATGAGTTCTTCTACTTCATTTTGTCTTGACCTTTAAGGAAGTCATTCGCCAGAAATTTCACATCTCTAGAGATGGAAACCATTTGAGTCTCGGGATCATAAAGCTGGTCTCCAATACCATCTTTAACATACCCAATAAAGTAACACTCACGAGTGTGAGATTCCAGCTTGCTTGCATCAACGTTCTTCGCATGGACCAAGCAACCCCAAACCCTCAAGTGTTTCACACTAGATTTGGTTCCATACCAGAGCTTGTGAGGAGTTTTAGGTATATATTTGCTAGGAATCTTACTCAAGATATACATTGCAGTCTCTACTGCATATCCCCAGAAACTAAGAGGTAAATGAGCTTTGCTCATCATTTAACGGACCATATCCATTATAGTCATGTTGCGTCTTTCAGCAACACCATTAAGTTGGGGCTTTCCAAGAGGAGTGAGATTGGAGAAAATTCCATTCTTCTTAAGGTATTCCTTCAATTCATCTGAGAGGTACTCGTCGCCTCGGTCATATCGAATCCGTTTAATCTTCCTGTCAGTTTGGTTCTCAACCAAAACCATGAGCTCTTTAAACTTTTCAAAGGTTTCAGATTTATGACGTTGTAGAAAGATAAACCTGTATCGCGATTATTCATCAAAAAACATCAAATAATATCGATATTTGTTTCGAGATGTGGTACTGAAGGGACAACATACATCAGTATGTATTTGGTCAAGAATACCTTCGTATCATGTAACCTTGTTACGGAAGGGCATTCTAGTCATTTTACCTCGAATACAATGTTCTTAGGTAGGCAAAGATTGAACGTGTAAAAAATTTAAAGGTCCATCCTTTATCAATCTATTGATCCTATCAACAGATAAATGACCAAGTCTTCGATGCCAAATCATATGTGAATGATTTCCATCCTCCCTGGATCTTTTAGGGTTTTTATTATTAGTGGTAGTAACATTCATGACACGCTCATCATTGCACAATTCATAGAGTCCACCAGAAGTCAAAATACTATGCGCAGTATATTTATCACAATGATTTATGACTAGTTTATTACAGAAAAAGAATGAATAACCACTTCTAACAAGTTCAGATACAAATATCAAATTCCTTCTAATTTTAGGTACATAAAGACACTCTTTAAGTAAAAAGGACTCTCCCATTAGATAATGATAGTCGACAGGTTGTGACGACGACTGTTGCAACACTTGTATCAGATCCCATCTAGATGACTATCTCCCCTTCTTCCAGATTCCTAATTTTCTGAAATCGATGCAAAAAATTGCATACATGAATAGAAGTACCAGAATCAACAACCCAACTTCCTTCTCGTCCAATGAGAAAACTATTTTCAATGATGTAAGTAGATTTCATACCTGTTGGGGCTTTACCTTTGTCAATTGACTTCAGGTATTCCAGGCAATTACGCCTTCAGTGCCCCAGCTTCTTACAGTAACTCTAATCTTCTCATTGCATATGAATCTCATTCAGATCAATGTCCAACATTTGGACCAACATTAGATTACTTATCAACTAAGAGGAGTCACTAAAATCCAGACCTTTTTCATCACTCCCTTGGAATGGAAGCGTCATGGTTATACAATCGTTTAAGATCACATCACACTCAGGTATTCCTAATACCTGTACATTCTGCATACTAAAGAAACTATGATCGACCCAAAGATATAGATCAATTTTACACTATCATCTTCATGGTTTGATAATCAAGTTTTTCATTCTTGGTCATTGGGAATCAGTTTCGATCATAGGCTTTCCCAAAGCATATATCATACCTTCAAATTCTTGTCATGCTTCCAAAGCACAACATGTTAGCCATGTGAGCCCGAGGCGAACCATTATTACAATAAATGTTATTGTAATAAATGATTTATCTATAAAAGTTATTGATTGTTTCACTTCCTTTCTGAGATTAAATGAATGTTCCATGGCCATCTTGATGATCATATAACTGTTGATTCATTAAGTGAATCATAGAGGCTGGTGCTTTGGTGAATATATAAGGAGTTAGATAGAGGACTCGTCAAGCACTGTCAAATGATTATTAAGAGATGATCTCCAGCCTGAGTAGTAGATGTCAATCCTTTCTCATAAAGGCTGATATATGACCAACCACTTGATGCATGTCCTCTGCATGAGAATAGTGATTCCGAGGTGTCAGATTAGTTAGGTCAAAGGGATGACGTAACGAGATCGAGATAACCTAAGTCCTATATTGAATGTTGTCATAATATAGGCACACATCCTCTCACAAGAGACAGATCTGTTACTATATGTCTGAGTGTGTACATTTGGAAGACCAATAGGTTGATGACCTAACCAAGGTCTATACACCGACGAGCTAGTGTGCATGTAAAGGCATATGAGTAATTCAATCTCTCAAAGGCATCATACAGGTTCACTTTTGAACCAGAATACATGAGCTCACTTATGATGTATTGGGACCGATTAATTTCCATTCGTGGTCGCCGTGCTTTGGAAGCATGACAAGAATTTGAAGGTATGACATGTGCTTTGGGAAAGCATATGATCAACACCAATTCCCAATGACCAAGATTGAGAAACTTGATGATTAAACCATAAAGAAGACAGTGTCAAATTGATCTATATCTTTGGGTTTATCTTAAGTCTTCTAATATGTAGGATGTACATGTGTTAGTAATACATGAGGGTGATGTGATCATAAAAGATTGTATAACCATGACGCTTCCATTTTGAGGGAGTGATGAAACAGGTTTGGATTTTAGTAACTCCTCTCAATAGAGAAGTATTCTGATCTTGGTCCAAGTGTTGGGCATTGATCTGAATAAGATTCAGATTTGATGAGAAGATTATATTTGCGGTCTTGATTTAATCAAACATCTATGAAAGGTCTGTGAGATCTGAATTTGAGATGTGATCTCAACATCCAAGTCACTATACGTGGAACAATACAATTGCCATGTCCTTATCTCTAGGTATCTCGGAGAAAGCACATTATTCTTGAAAGAGTTGAAGAATAATTCCATTGTTGAGTTATATCTAAGCATTGAGAAATGGATAATTAAATGTGATTTAATTATCTTGAATAATGTGAATTCGATTCACATTTGGGATGCATGTGAATGATGATCCAATATAATTAAATGTGATTTAAAGATTATGGATAGGAATAATGTGGATAGCAATATCCAATTATTCATAATATATTATTTATGTGATTTATAATGCATTAAAGAGAGCTTATTATGATTTATATTTGTTGATTAATCGTTGGTGTGAATTGGATTCACATTAGATAATTAATTGAAAATGTAAATCGCATTTTATTTTGGGTTGTGAATGTGATTCACAAATTTCCAATAGCAAGATTGCAATATTCTCAAAATAATTGAGACTTATTTTTGTAGAATAATTTACAACAAGTTTTGTTGTAAATATCATGGAGATTTCCAAGGAATAATGAAATCTCAAGATTGCATGAGATTCCATGGAAATCTACCCTTCTATATTGGAAGGGTGGACGACTACCAAATCCAATTGAAAATTGGTGGTCGTCCACTCCAATTATGGAGGGTAAGATTTCCATCCAAAAATCCCAAGAAATCTTGATTTAATTTAGGATTAATTATTTTGATTTACCAAATATATTTAATATAAATTGCATTAATTGTTGTTATATTTTTACCAACAACATCTTTGCTATTGAAAGAAGCACAAATCATTCTCAACCATTGATTTTGTGTGTCCCATGGATTGTGATCCATGGACTCCCAAAACCATATATAAAGAGATACACCCCGTGCACTCTAGGGTTAATAAGAAATTGCAACAAGCTCTCTCCTCTTATCCTCCATTCACACGTCCTCTCTTCGTCTCTCTCATTGTTGGTCATCCACCTTAAGAGAAGAAGAAATCTTCATCGTCGCTTCGCCATTGTGACGCCACTCCGATGACTTTCGATTTCTCCATTTTCTTTTGTGTGATTCACTCATGAAGAAGGTGTTTGATCTCGTGTGACGAGATCAGGAGTTCCCACGCTTGGATTTAACATCTTGGATTGTGATGATCACACGGTTCGTCCTCCCGCTTGGAAGCGCCTTCTTTGAAGATCGAACTTGAGACAGGAGGTCTCTTTTCATAGAGACTCGATCAACCATTCTACAAGAGGTATTCCTACATACTTGATATGGTTTATATGAAACGATCCGAGAATCATTCTTGGATCACGTGGTTTCATCGCATGAAATTTTTTTAAATTCTGCTGCATAGAATAACTAGTACGACTAGTCGTTCTTTATCGTTTTATAATTTTTATTCAGAGTATAGAATGCATAATATGTATTATTTTAATGTGAAATCAATTTAGTATTTTTCTACTTTTTTTTATCTACAACATTTATGTACAAAGTTTATTGTTTTGGTTTATAAATAATAAAGAATAAAATAGATCCCAAAAATTCATTATTGTAGAATAGATAATTAGGGTTTCTTTTATTTATTGTCTCCTATCTCCCCCTACTTTATTCCTTGTCGACTAAATCATCATGATGCCTAGGTCTCGGGATTTAGGGTCATAAGATAACTTTGGCATTTTATTTCCTTTCCTTTTTTTCTTTATTCTTTTATTTTGACTTTAAACAATGTGTTTTATATGATATTTACATAATAACTAATGAATGTTAATTCATGCAAAATAATGATATATACATACATTTAGCAAGGGTTTAAAGGCCAAAAAGAAAGAATGAAGGTGATGAAATGGAGATTCATCAGGCATGCTCGACAGCAAATTCCAAAATTTGAAGCATCAAGATCAAAATTCCAACTAGATGGGAAAATGAGAACAATGGAAATCAAAGTTTCAAGGCTCCGTAGATCTTCTTTTATCAAGGAATACTGAAGGAGAAATGAGATGATATGATACGATGCTCACGCTTCCGTGATTCACTTGAGTATTGCTCTATATCCTTCAAGTGGCATAAGAGCCTTAGGTCGAAGGTTTTGGATACGATCCGTAAACCTAAGACGACTTGGGTTCGTTAGGGTTGCGAATTTTTTTTCGCATTTCATTTTCGAACCTTTGTTTAATGAGTAATTCTAGTCCTGTTTAAAATGTTTAAACACAAAATATTCGCTTATATTTTGTTCTCCATTAAGTAAGGAAACCGTAAGATATGAGTTTACGTAATTTGGATTCCGTGTGCTCGAGATATGATTATTTGAATGAACATGTATCCACAGTTTCGGGGACTGCGAATTTTAACATAATCAATGAGTTAATTATTATTTTAAAACGCCTTGAAATGCATTCTAATCACTTAGATTCTTCTGTAAATCAAATTAGAAATATTTGGAAACTGATTTTGCGTAATTTAGATTTAATTTGATTGAGATATGTTAATTTTAGTAAGAAGGGTCACTGCTGAAATTACATTCCTAATCAAGAACCATGTGATTGTCAATTAGCGAAATTAATTGTTCATTTCTTAGAATAATTATGGAAAATATTTAAGAAATATTTAGTGATAATTGTTTCTTTAATTGACGTGGCCTGAACCAATAATTTGATTAGATGAGATCTAGATCACAATTGGTTACACAATCAACAAACAAACTTGCTTGAATAGGATCGGGAATTTGTTTAGAAAATTTCCTTATAATCAAAATGGTTTTGATTATCACTATATGGTATAATTTAGGTTGAAAAATAGATGAACATTTCAAGTACACAATGATCTATTTGGCATTATCCTTTCCTGAGGTGGATATGATGTCTAGTCGGGGAGCATTGGGGTAGCAGGTTGCACAGTGTGCAGTTTGTCCCACCCCCGTCTGTACTAACCATGACAATGGGTAGGGACTTAATAATGCCGGAGAATTAAAGGTGTATTTTTCTAATTATTAAAATTTGGATAATCCGTACTTTGAGATTATACCTTCCATTCAAGAAATAATCAAGTTTGTTGATTAAAATTGGATTGATAATTAAATTAATATGATTAAATTGATTATATCCAATTGAAACACTCTATTGTGAATAGATGTGTATCTCCCTTGGAAGAGTTAACTATGTGAATGTGATTCACAATAATTAATTAATTAAAATTTTGAATATGAGGTGGAGGATCACATAAGTGACATCCATGATCTCCCGTCAAGGCAAAGGGTTCCGTTGCCAGTTATTGTGTGTAGGAGATGCATGTCCAAAGTGATAGCTCCTGTATACAATTCATTTGGATTGGGCTCTTCGCTTCTCAAAAGAGTAAGCCCGTATACGTAGTGACCCCAATATTGACCCCTCATATTATTGGGGAGATATTGGATTGTGTATAACATGTTTTAAGCATGTTGACAATTGGTTCAATTAACAATGGGTCAACATCACCTTAGGGATGGTGGGCCCGGGTGTTAAAGACTGAATTGGGAAATGCAAGTTGGACTTGCAAGGCGGAATGTGTTCCCGCTTCTCATTATCCGAATCACAAGTTCTCATATTATTGGGATGTGACAAAGGTAAAGAGGAGATCCCAGTTTTTGCTTGAGATATAGTGGTAAGTATATCTCTTGCTTTGAAAAATAATAAGGGAATAAACTTTCAAAGTCGATAGAGAAAGACTAATTTGATTTAAAACGCCTTAATAAAATGTTTTAAAATGAATATATATTTATTTATATGTTATAATATAGTGCATTCTTAATTTCAAAAAATGAAGTCCATGAACCCTCTGAGCAGGCTCCTGGAGCTCAATCAGTTGACCAGATAGAATTATTCGGAATGGATCTGAAATTTGGATCTTGTCCTATCGGTTGAGTGCACTTCGTATGTGCCAACTAAGGACAAGCTTGTAGACCCAAAGACTCCGGAAGACATCAAATTTAATGCAAAGTATGATGAAGATCATAACTTGGCAAGATGTTATATTCTTGGATCATTATTCGATGTGCTTTAAAAGCAACATGTGGAGATGAACCATTGCCACGAAATCATGCTGAATATGAAAGAAATGTTCAGTAATGTGAGCCACACACTGCGTTATAATGTTATGGAAGAACTTATTTGCTGCAAAATGCAGGAAGGGACCTCTGTCAGAGAACATGTGCTCAAAATGTTTGGGTACCTCTCTGAATTGGAAACCCTGGGAGCCTTCATGGATGTTGACATGCAGGTTGATTTCATTTTGCTGTCGCTCGCTAAGTCTTTCAACAACTTTGTTGTCACATTCCACATGAGCAACATTGATTATACTAACGTTGAGTTGTTAGCTGCATTAAAGTCTGCTGAAGATGTAATGAGGAAGGATGGCTCTCTACTAGTACAAAGGTTGCACAGGTGAATGGAAAGCGCAATCAGAAGCAAGGTTCTTGGAAGGGACCCAGAAGAGAAAGAAGACGAGTCAAGGCGTTGGCTCATCTTCCAATGCATCCATGTTGATAGCGTCGAAGAAAACCAACGTTTTTCACCACTGTAAAAATCTAGGGCACTGGAGGCGTAACTGCCTGGAATACCTAAAGTCGATCGACAAAGGTAAAGCCCCTACAGGTATGAAATCTACTTTCTTCATTGAAGCTAGTTTTCTCATTGGAAAAGAAGGAAGTTGGGTAGTTGATTCCGGTACTTCTGTTCAAGTATGCAATTTGTTGTGTTTGTCTCAAGAAACTAGGAATCTGGAAGAAGGGGAGATAGTCATCCATATGGGATCTGATGCAAGTGTTACAACAGTCACCGTCATGACCTACCGACTATCACTATCGTGGCAGAGTCGTAGTACTTAAAGAGTGTATTTATGTACTTAAATTCAAAAGGAATTTGATATATGTATCTAAACTTGTTAAAAGTGGATATTCATTCCTTTTTTTGTAACAAGTTAGTCATAAATCAATATGATAAATATATTGCAGATAGTGTTTTGACTTCTGGTGGACTTTACGAATTGTGCATTGATGAACATATCATGAATGTCACTACCACTAATAAAAACCTAAAAGATGCAAGGAGAATGTAAATCATTTGAAGATGATTTGGCATCAAATGCTTGGTCATTTATCTGTTGACAGGATCAATAGATTGATAAAAGATGGACCTTTAGATTTTTTGCAGGTTCAATCTTTGCCTACCTGTGAACATTGTATTCGAGGTAAAATGACTATGATGGCTTTTTGCAACAAGGTTACAAGATGCGAAGGTATTCTGACCTAGTACATATCGATGTATGTGGTCCCTTCAGTACCACGACTCGAAATGGATATCGATATTATTTGATGTTTATTGATGACCATTTGCGATACAAATTTATCTTCCTATTATATCATAAATATGAAACATTTGAAAAGTTTAAAGAGTTTAAGGCTTTGGTTGATAACCAAATTGACAGGAAGATTAAACGGATTCGATCTAACCGAGGTGGCGAATACCTCTCAGATGAATTCAAGTAATATTTTAAAGAGAACGAAATTGCCTCCAATCTCAATCCTCCTGGAACCCCCTAACTTAATAGTGTTGCTGAAAGACACAACAAGACCATCATGGACATGGTTCGTTCAATGATGATCAAAGCACATTTACCTCTATGTTTATGATGATATGCAGTAGAGACTACAATGCATATCTTGAACAAGATTCCCAACAAATATGTACCTAAGACCCCTCACAAGCTCTGGTATGGAACCAAACCCAGTGTGAAACACTTGAGAGTTTGGGGATGCTTGGTTCATGCAAAGAACGTGGACGCAAGTAAGATGGAATATCGCTCTTGTGAGTGTTACTTCATTGGGTATCTTAAAAACGGTATTTGATACCAGCTTTATGATCCTGAGACCCAAAACATTTTCTTCTCTAGAGAAGTGAAATTTCTAGAGGATGATTTCCTTAAAGGTTAAGACATAAATTAAGTAGAGGAACTCATTGAATCCCTTGAAGAGCCTGAGCTTCCTAAACCAAAAAAGGAAGAGATAAATGATGATGAAATACCCATACCTCTTTGAAGGAGTTCGAGGGTGGTTGCACCACCTGAAAGGTATGGATTCCATGTATCAGGTGAAACTGACAATGATCCTGCTTCATTCGATGAAGCACTCGCAGATCATGACATGGATAGATGGATGCTGGCAATGAAGTCAGAAATTGACTCCATACATAAGAATGGTGTATGGACCCTAGAGGATCCACCTAAAGGGGTTAAACCCATTATGTGTAAATGTATCTTCAAGAGAAAAAGGGGACCTGATTGGAAAATAGAGACTTTCAAGGCACGATTCGTAGACAAGGGCTACACTCAGAGAGAAGGCATCGACTACGATGAGATGTTCTCCCCTGTGGCTATGCTTAAGTCCATAAGGACACTGCTGGCTATAGCTGCATCTCTTAACTACGACATCTGGCCGATGGACGTCAAGACAACTTTCGTCAATGGATACCTCGAGGAGGATATCTATATGGAGAAGCACCATGGCTTCATATTTGATGATGGAAAAGTATGCAAGCTAAAGAAATCCATCTATGGGCCCAAACAAGCTTCTCATAGCTGCAACATCTGATTTGACGAAACCATAAAGAGTCTGATTTTGTGCAGAATCCTGAGGAACCTTGTGTGTACAAGTAGCATAGTAGGAGCGCCATTGTGTTCATCATGCTTTACATAGATGACATCCTTGTCATTGGGAATGATACAAGGATGATGACCAGTGTGAAGATTTGGCTGTCCCATACCTTCGAGATGAAAGATCTTGGAGAAGCCTCTAACATCTTAGGCCTAAAGTTTGTCAGAAACCGAGAAAAGAGGATATTGGGGTTATCACAACATGGGTACATTAAGAATATTCTTGAACGTTTACGTATGGATAGTTCCAAGAAAGGATTACTCTTATTAAGACATGTTATCCATCTGTCTAAAGGGATGGCTCCTAAAGTGTTGAGGAAAAGAAGGCCACGGCTCGACGCCCCTATGCATCAGCTTGAGGAAACTCAATGTATGCCATGATGTGTACTAGGCCAGACATCTGCCATACAGTGGGAGTGGTAAGTCATTACCAATCCTTCTATGGAGGGAAACACCAGAATGAAGTAAAGAACATTTTCAAATATCTAAGACGGACGCAAGATTACATCTTGGTCTATGGAGATGGTAATCTCCAAGTCTTGGGATATATAGATTCAAACTTCCAGTCAGATATTGATGATCAAAAGTCGACATCGGTGTTTGTATTCATGTTGAACGCTGGTGCTGTGAGCTGGAGAAGTAAAAAGCAGGACACTACGACATATTCAACAACAAAAGCCGAATATATTGCCGCATCGTATGCTTCAAAGAAGGCGGTGTGGTTGTGCAAGTTCTTCCTAAAGCTTCATATAATTTCCTTGGATACTCCCATCCCGTTACTCTGCAATAACACGGGAGCCATTGCCCATGCGAAGCAACCCAGATGGCATCAAAAGAGCAAGCATGTGGAAAGGAACTACCACAACATTCACGAGATTCAAAAGCATGTGATATCTTCATAACAAAGGTGGTCTCTACCAACAATGTTGTTGATCCTTTCACCAAACCTCTGACACAGAAGGTTTTCGACCAGCATGTAATAAATATGGGCTTACAGATTGTTATTGAATGGTTCAGAGGGTAGTGGGATATTGTTAACCATGTGAGCCCAAGGCGAACCATTCTTACAATAAATATTATTGTAATAAATGATTTATTAATAAAAGTTAATGATTGTTTCACTCCCTTTCTGAGACTAAATGAATGAATAAACTATAAGGTCTCCATGTACAATTATGTTATGTACCTTACCATCTTGATGATCATACAACTTTTGATTCAAAAATTGAATCATAGAGGCTAGTCCATGGGTGAATATCTAAGGAGTTAGATAGAGGACACATCAGCACTGTTAAATGATTATTTAGAGATGATCTCCAACCTGAGCAGGAGATTGCAATCCTTTCTCATAAAGGCTGATATCTGACCGACCTCTTGATGCAGGTCCTCTGCATGGGAATAGTGATTCATATGTGTCATATTAGTTAGGTCAAAGGGTTGACTTAACGAGATGGAGATAACCTAAGTCCTATATTGAATGTTGTCACAATATAGGCACATATCCTCTAACCAGAGACATATGTGTTACTATGTGTCTGAGCGTGTACATTTGGTA
This sequence comes from Ottelia alismoides, assembly GCA_037367405.1. Classification (NCBI taxonomy): domain Eukaryota; kingdom Viridiplantae; phylum Streptophyta; class Magnoliopsida; order Alismatales; family Hydrocharitaceae; genus Ottelia; species Ottelia alismoides. The sequence continues at coordinate 634,579 of JAZKJV010010490.1, read as the reverse complement.
GACCAATAGGTTAATGACCTAACCAAGGTCTACACACCGATGAGCTGGTGTGCATGTAAGGGCATATGAGAAATACAATCTCTCAAATGGATCATAAAGGTTCACTTGTGAACAGGAAGAAGGGAATAAACTTTCAAAGTCGATAGAGAAAGACTAATTTGATTTAAAATGCCTTAATAAAATGTTTTAAAATGAATATATATTTATTTATATGTTATAATATAGTGCATTCTTAATTTCAAAAAATGAATTCCATGAACCCTCTGAGCAGGCTCCTGGAGCTCAATCAGTTGACCAGACAGAGTTATTCGGATTGGATCCGAAATTTAGATCTTGTCCTATCTGTTGAGTGCACTTCGTATGTGCCAAATAAGGACAAGCTTGTAGACCCAAAGACTCTGGAAGACATCAAATTTAATGAAAAGTATGATGAAGATCATAACTTGTCAAGATGTTATATTCTTGGATCATTATTCAATGTGCTTCAAAAGCAACATGTGGAGATGGACCATTGCCAAGAAATCATGCTGAATATTAAAGAAATGTTCAGTAATGTGAACCACACACAACATTATAACGTTATGGAAGAACTTATTTGCTGCAAAATGCAGGAAGGGACCTCTGTCAGAGAACATGTGCTCAAAATGTTTGGGTACCTCTCTGAATTGGAAACCCTGGGAGCCTTCATGGATGATGACATGCAGATTGATTTCATTTTGTTGTCGCTCCCTAAGTCTTTCAACAACTTTGTTGTCACATTCCACATGAGAAACATTTATTATACTAACGTTGGGTTGTTAGCTGCATTAAAGTCTGCTGAAGACGTAATGAGGAAGGATGGCCCTCTACTAGTGCAAAGTTTGCACAGGTGAATGGAAAGCGCAGTCAGAAGCAAGGTTCTTGGAAGGGACCCAGAAGAGAAAGAAGACGAGTCAAGGCGTTTGCTCATCTTCCAATGCATCCATGTTGATAGCGTCGAAGAAAACCAACTTTAGTCACCACTGTAAAAAGCTAGGGCACTGGAGGCGTAACTGTCTGGAATACCTAAAGTCGATCGACAAAGGTAAAGCCCCTACATGTATGAAATCTACTTTCATCATTGAAGCTGGTTTTCTCATTGGACAAGAAGGAAGTTGGGTAGTTGATTCCGGTACTTCTGTTCAAGTATGCAATTTGTTGCGTTTGTCTCAGGAAACTAGGAATCTGGAAGAAGGGGAGATAGTCATCCAGATGGGATCTGATGCAAGTGTTACAACAGTCACCATCAGGACCTACCGACTATCACTATCGTGGTAGAGTCGTAGTACTTAAAGAGAGTATTTATGTACTTAAAGTCAAAAGGAATTTGATATATGTATCTAAACTTGTCAGAAGTGGATATTCGTTCCTTTTTTGTAACAAGTTAGTCATAAATCAATATGATAAATATATTGCAGATAGTGTTTTGACTTCTGGTGGACTTTACGAATTGTGCATTGATGAACATGTCATGAATGTCACTACCACTAATAAAAACCTAAAAGATGCGAGGAGAATGAAAATCATTTGAAGATGATTTGGCATCAAATGCTTGGTCATTTATATGTTGATAGGATCAATAGATTGATAAAAGATGGACCTTTAGATTTTTTGCAGGTTCAATCTTTGCCTACCTGTGAACATTGTATTCGATGTAAAATGACTATGATGCCTTTTTGTAACAAGGTTACAAGATGCGAAGGTATTCTGACCTAGTACATACCGATGTATGTGGTCCCTTCAGTACCACGACTCGAAATGGATATCGATATTATTTGATGTTTATTGATGACCATTTGCGATACAAATTTATCTTCCTATTATATCATAAATATGAAGCATTTGAAAAGTTTAAAGAGTTTAAGGCTTTGGTTGAGAACCAAACCGATAGGAAGATTAAACGGATTCGATCTAACCAAGGTGGCGAATACCTCTCAGATGAATTCAAGTAATATCTTAAAGAGAATGGAATTGTCTCCAATCTCACTCCTCTTGGAACCCCCCAACTTAATGGTGTTGCTGAAAGACACAACAAGACCATCATGGACATGGTTCATTCAATGATGATCAAAGCACATTTACCTCTTAGTTTATGGTGATATGCATTAGAGACTACAATGCATATCCTGAACAAGATTCCCAAAAAATCTGTACCTAAGAACCCTCACAAGCTCTGGTATGGAACCAAACCCAGTGTGAAACACTTGAGGGTTTGGGGATGCTTGGTTCATGAGAAGAACGCGGACGCAAGTAAGCTAGAATATCGCTCTTGTGAGTGTTACTTCATTGGGTATGTTAAAAATGGTATTCGATACCAACTTTATGATCCTGAGACCCAAAACATTTTCTTCTCTAGAGAAGTGAAATTTCTAGAGGATGATTTCCTTAAAGGTTAAGACAGAAATGAAGTAGAGGAACTCATTGAATCCCTTGAAGACCATGAGCTTCCTAAACAAATAACTGAAGAGATAAATAATGATGAAACACCCATACCTCTTTGAAGGAGTTCGAGGGTGGTTGCACCACCTGAAAGGTATGGATTCCATGTATCAGGTGAAACTGACAATGATCCTGCTTCATTCGATGAAGCACTCACAGATCATGACATGGATAGATGGATGCTGGCAATGAAGTCAGAAATTGACTCCATACATAAGAATGGTGTATGGACCCTAGAGGATCCACCTAAAGGGGTTAAACCCATTAGGTGTAAATGTATCTTCAAGAGAAAAAGGGGACCTGATTGGAAAATAGAGACTTTCAAGGCACGATTCGTAGACAAGGGCTACACTCAGAGAGAAGGCATCGACTATGATGAGACGTTCTCCCCTATGGCTATGCTTAAGTCCATAAGGACACTGCTGGCTATAGATGCATCTCTTGACTACGACATCTGGCAGATGGACGTCAAGACAACTTTCATCAATGGAGACCTCGAGGAGGATATCTATATGGAGCAGCCCCAAGGCTTCATATTTGAGGATGGAAAAGTATGCAAGCTGAAGAAATCCATCTATGGGCTCAAACAAGCTTCTCATAGCTGCAACATCTGATTTGACGAAACCATAAAGAGTTATGATTTTGTGCATAATCCTGACGAACCTTGTGTGTACAAGTAGCATAGTGGGAGCGCTATTGTGTTCATCGTGCTTTACATAGATGACATCCTTATCATTGGGAATGATACAAGGATGATAACCTGTGTGAAGATTTGGTTGTCCCATACCTTCGAGATGAAAGATCTTGGAGAAGCCTCTAACATCTTAGGCCTAAAGTTGTTCAGAAACCGAGAAAAGAGGATATTGGGATTATCACAACATGGGTACATTAAGAATATTCTTGAACGTTTCCGTATGGATAGTTCCAAGAAAGGATTCCTCTTATTAAGACATGTTATCCATCTATCTAAAGGGATGGCTCCTTAAAGTGTTGAGGAAAAGAAGGCCATGGCTGGATGCCCCTATGCATCAGCTTGAGGAAACTCAATGTATGCCATGATGTGTACTAGGCCAGACATCTGCCATACAGTGGGAGTGGTAAGCTGTTACCAATCCTTCTATGGAGAGAAACACCGGAATGAAGTAAAGAACATTTTCAAATATCTAAGACGGACGCAAGATTACATTTTGGTCTATGGAGATGGTGATCTCCATGTCTTGGGATATATAAATTTAAACTTCCAGTCAGATATTGATGATCAAAAGTCGACATCAGGGTTTGTATTACTGTTGAACGGTGGTGCCGTGAGCTGGAGAAGTAAAAAGCAGGACACTATGACATATTCAACAACAAAAGCCGAATATATTGCCGCATCGTATGCTGCAAAGGTGGCGGTGTGGTTGTGCAAGTTCATCCTAAAGCTTCATGTTATTTCCTTGGATACTCCCATCCCGTTACTCTACGATAACACGAGAGCCAATGCCCATGCGAAGCAACCCAGATGGCATCAAAAAAGCAAGCACGTAGAAAGGAACTACCACAACATTCGGGAGATTCAAAAGCGTGGCGATATCTTCATAACAAAGGTGGCCTCTACCAACAATGTTGCTGATCCTTTCACCAAACCTCTGACACAAAAGGTTTTCGACCAGCATGTAATAAATATGGGTTTATAGATTGTTATTGAATGGTTCTGAGGGTAGTGGGATATTGTTAACCATGTGAGCCCAAGGCGAACCATTCTTACAATAAATGTTATTGTAATAAATGATTTATTAATAAAAGTTAATGATTGTTTCACTCCCTTTCTGAGATTAAACGAATGAATAAACTATAAGGTCTCCCTGTACAATTAAGTTATGTACCTTACCATCTTGATGATCATACAACTTTTGATTAAAAAATTGAATCATAGAGGCTAGTCCATGGGTGAATATCTAAGGAGTTAGATAGAGGACTCATCAGCACTGTTAAATGATTATTTAGAGATGATCTCTAACCTCAGCAGGAGATTGCAATCCTTTCTCATAAAGGCTGATATCTGACTGACCTCTTGATGCAGGTCCTCTGCATGGGAATAGCGATTCATATGTGTCAGATTAGTTAGGTCAAAGGGTTGACTTAACGAGATGGAGATAACCTAGGTCCTATATTGAATGTTGTCACAATATAGGCACACATCCTCTAACCAGAGACATATGTGCTACTATGTGTCTGAGCGTGTACATTTGGTGGACCAATAGGTTGATGACCTAACCAAGGTCTATACACCGATGAGCTGGTGTGCATGTAAGGGCATATGAGCAATACAATCTCTCAAATGGATCATAAAGGTTCGCTTGTGAATAGGAGGACATGATCTCACTCATTACGTATTGGGACCAATCAAATTCCATGCATGGTTGTCATGCTTTGGAATCATGATAAGAATTTGAAGGTATGATATATGCTTTCGGAAAGCATATGATCGATATCGATTCCCAATGACCATGATTGAGAAACTTGATGATTAAATCATAAAGAAGACAGTGGAAAATTGATCTATATCTTTGGGTTTATCATAAGTCTTCCAGTATGTAGGATGTACAGGTGTTAGGAATACCTGAGGGTGATGTGATCATAAAATATTGTATAACCATGACGCTTCCATTCCGAGGGAGAAATGAAACCGATTTGGATTTTAGTGACTCCTGTCAGTAGAGAAGTATTCTGATCTTGGTCCAAGTATTGGACATTGATCTGAATAATATTTAGATTCAATGAATAGATTAGATTTACGGTCTTGATTTAATCAAGCATCTATGAAAGTTCCGTGAGATCTGGATTTGAGATGTGATCTCAACATCCAAATCACTATACCTGGAACAATACAATCGCCATGTCTTTATCTCCAAGTATCTGCGGAGAAAGCGCATTATTCTTGAAAGAGTTCAAGAATAATTCTATAGTTGAATTATATCTAAGCATTGAGAAATGGATAATTAAATGTGATTTAATTAACTTGAATAATGTGAATTTGATTCACATTATTGGTATGCATGTGAATGATGATACAATATAATTAAATGTGATTTAATTATTATGGATAGGAATAATGTGGATAGAAATATCAAATTATTCATAATATATTATAAATGTCATTTATAATGTATTAAAGAGAGCTTATTATGATTTATATTTATTGGTTAATTATTGGTGGGAATTGGAATCAAATTGGATAATTAATTGAATGTAAATCACAGTTTATTTTGGGTTGCGAATGTGATTCACAAATTTCCAATGGAAAGATTGCAATATTCTCAAAATCATTGAGAATTTTTTTTGTAGATAATTTACAACAAGTGTTGTTGTAAATATCTTGGAGATTTCCAAGGAATAATGCAATCCAAGATAGCATGAGATTCCATGGAAATCCACCCTACGATATTGGATGGGTGGACGACCACCGAATCCAATTGAAAATTGGTGGTCGTCCACTCCAATTATGGAGGGTAAGAATTCCATCCAAAAACCCCATGAAATCTCGATTTAATTTAGGATTAAATTATTTTTATTTATCAAATATATTTAATCTAAATTAAATTAGTTGTTGTTGTGTTTTTACCAACAACATCTTGGCCATTAAAAGAAGCACAATTCAATCTCAACCATTGATTTTGCGTGTCCCATGATTTGTGGTCCATGGACTCCCAAAACCCTATATAAAGAGAGGCACCCCATGCTCTCTAGGGATAATAAGAAATTTCAACAAGCTCTCTCCTCTTCTCCTCCATTCACATGTCCTCTCTTCCTCTCTCTCATTGATGGTCGTCCACCATAAGAGAAGAAGAAATCTTTATCGTCTCTTCGCCATTGTGATGCCGCTCTGACATATTTCGGTTCTCCATTTTCTTTGGCATTCTTCGCTCACAAAGAAGGCGTTTGATCTCATGCGACGAGATCAGGAATTCTCATACATGGATTCGACATCTTAGATTGCGAGGATCACACGGTTCATCAACGCTTGCAAGCTTCTTCTCCGAAGATCAGACTTGAGACAAGAGGTCCCTTTTCATAGAGACTCGATCAACCACGCTACAAGAGATATTCCTACACACTTGACATGGTTTAGATAAAACGATCAGAGAATCGTTCTTGGATCATGTGGTTTCATCGCATGAAAAAATTTTAAATGACGTTGCATAGAACAACTAGTATGACTAGTCGTTCTTCATCGTATATGATATGATGCTCATGCTTCCGTAATGCGCTTGAGGATTTCTCTGTATCCTTCATTACACCATGCATGAATTTGATGGGTCCCAATACCTCATGAGCAAGCTCATGTCTTCCGGTTCATAAGTGAACCAGCATGATCCCTTCGAGAGATCGTATTACTCATATGCCCTTACATGCACACCAGCTCGCCTGTATATAGACCTTGGTTAGGCCATCAACCTATTGGTATGCCAAATATACATACTCAGACATATAGTAACACATCTGTCTCAGGTCAGCGGATGTGTGCTTGCATCACGATAGTATACAATAAAGGACTTTGTTTATCTCAATCTCGTTAAGTCTACTCTTTGACCTAACTAATCCGACACTCCGAATCTCTGTTCCTATGCAGAGGACCTTCATCAAGAGGTCGGTCAGATAAGTCCTACTCAGGTTGGAGATCAGGTTGGAGATCATCTCTTAACAATCATTTGATGGTACTTGATGAGTCCTTAATCTAACTCATTAGATATTCATCCAAACACCTGCCTCTATGATTCTATTATTGAATCAACAACTATATTATTATTAAGATGGCCATGGTACATAACCCTAATTGTACAGAGGGACCTTATAGTGCATTCATTCATTTAATCTAAGAAAAGGGAGTAAAACAATTAATAACTTTTGTTTATAAATCATATATTACAATAACTTTTATTGTAAAAATTGTTCTCCTCGGACACTCATGGCTAACAACAGTATCACTAATAAGACACATTAGCATATAGTTCTAACATAGACAAATATTGAACTCAAGTTCATCACGTTAATAGAATTATCTATCTAGGGAATTTTTTCCATTATACATATCATTTAGTTTAAATTTTAATTTCCCTATCTTGCATCCTACATGGAGAATAAGAGGAATCATTGTAGGTCTTCTTCTTTGCACACATCATGGAATTTACACTTGCATTGGATTATTTGATCCTTCATCCCTCAGCTCTATCACATAATATTTCAAAAGGAATCATACTGATCGTTCGACGTGTGATTTTTACTCTCATCTAAGAATAAAGTGACAACTAAAAAATTAAAATCAAGACATCTAATCAAGGTGACCTATAAAAAAATTAGAATAAACTAACCTTGTTTCTGGTGTAAGAACCCACTCATTGTACATAGGAGAGAATTGATCACTCAGGGTAGATCCCAAAACCTATCCACCATGTACTTCTAATTCTCAAGATTGGTCTACCACTCAATTAAAATTGAAATGATAATCATCTGGACTCTTGCGTCCTCCACAACATTGAGCTAGTAAAACAACATGGTTTAACTTGTGTTTGTATTGTGTGCATCAAAGACTTTGCAATTGCTAACAACTAATCACGGTTCACAATCCATTCTATACCTTTTTCCCTAGAAGATGTAGACACATTGGTGCTCATACCCAGACTCCACGGGTCTTGCTTACACGACCATGTCCCGATCTTCTTCTCTGTCATTCCAGGGGAACCCTCTCTTTGTGATGGTCCCTCCCCATCCATCATTCCCCTCCCCCTCATACATTCCCGCCCATACCCCCACTTCTTGTAATAGATCACTCAGAAATTATGTATGTTATACAGACACAATAGAGAGAGAAAATATGAGTATGTAAAATAGAGTAAACAATTTCGATAGAGAAACATGATTCCGAGTTACAACGAACTACATACTTTTTGAACCATCCCCTACTCTTGTTGACTGTCTTCTTGAGTACGATTGATTTTCCTATGAACAGATAAGTGAGATCTAGAGTCATGGAAATGACTCATAACCAAACCACAACTTTAGGGAATAATTAGTACTCCAACCAGGATTACATGCCAAAGTCACAACATGTAGAGTATGATTATTCATTCTATAGTCGTGAGACTATTGTGGTTGACATTGCTAGATGCAACCATAGAGCATACTGGACAAATATATAATGTCATCCAAACAATAAAAAATCAAGAAGAAGCTAAGGCATTGCCAAGTGAAACAGAGGTCCATCACGTGCTATACACGAATACACAATCATCACTGACCATTAGTAAACCCACTGACTATTACATTAAAACTACTAAAAAATTATAAAATTACAAATCATAAACTAAAAAATGGACATTTCAGAAATGGAAGCATTTTGCAAGATTTTGATCTTTGATCTTAAATTAATCAAGGACATAGAGTATGTACCTGATCTTAAGAGATTTGTCAAGAGTTGATTGACACCAAAAAAGATGGGTAAGAAGCAAACAAGAACAGAATTCGACGTAATTCTATGGCTAGTTCAATGGTGATGAATCATAGAACCAAAAGCCATAAAGTTGATCAGTTGCCTCGAGCCACTTGTGAAAATCGAGGACACCATATGCACTCATTTTCGGTTAGATGACGAGTCCATATTAAATAACCAGAAGAAGTCTGTATTTGTCCAACTCAAACTCGGACAACTCCAAAAGACAAGGATGATCATTCAACTTCCCGATCGATCTACAAAAAGACTGAGACGAATTGTTTCAATCATCATAAACTTCTGACGTGACAAACATACAGGAGACTTTATTGTTATTGACATTGATCACTAAGGAAAGTTGTCCAAGTCTCTTATCATTCTGGGAAGCTGTTCTTAGCCTTTGCCAAAGCAACTATTGATTTTACGACTCAAGACATAAGATTCCTAAACGCAAACCATAATGAACAAACTCTCAATAACATATCATGAACTAATACAACCCAGCCAGCTATCGGCATTTGTTACAAAGAGGAGACCACCGAGTCAAGTACTTTACATGATCAGACCTCTTCTCATAAAACACCAAAGCCAACCCTTGGAAAGATGCCTAACGAGTCACCGAGCTGATAGATAATGACAACACTAGAAAATTTCCATATCCCCTTGTGGAAACTTGCTATGTAACTAAAAAATAGGAACATCAAAAGGTGACACCATCATCCCCAACCATCGCTCACATTGCCATCGGGAGTGAGCCTATAAAGCCCAATAAAATTAAGGGTACTTCCACAAGATGTGTTTTGACCCTACAGGAGTGGGTCAATGAACACCACAATTCATCCAACGAGGAACTCATAAACTTCACATCTTCCACAATGGTTACTAATGGAAGGGGGGAGAACTTTGACTTCATCCTCCCGTTTCTTCAAATAGAAACAAACCGACTAAGAAAGTCACCTCCGAATTTAGGAACTAGGATACTTCCAAAGATTCCTTGTCAAGTTACTCATATGATTCTTAAGTGGTGATTCAAGTAAGCATGATCAGTATAACTTTCATCAAAGGATATTTACCTTCAGCCGACAATAGCTGGAGATCCTCTTCTTGTGACTACTATTCTTCTAAGAATGACTATGACAATGGATCGGATTCTTCGTCTTCTTCCTCACCCCATTCTTCATCTCCTTAGTCTCCCACCACACTCCTATGAGGAGGTTTTTCGAAAACCTCCTTGATCCTTTGCATATCCATCTCGAATCTAGTTAGACTCCAACCTACAATTACTCTACCATACTTAGGTTGACCTACTCCTATGTATAGGGGGACTGACATTATTGTATATACCATACTTATATTCTTTCGTCCCCTCCTTGACTGCTTGATTTCTTGTTATGCTTTGACCCACAAAAGCCAACGAATAGGGATGTGAGTTGACTTCCTATTTTTGCCATTCAACTATGCTTGGTATGAGCTATGTCTTCAATACACTTTATGTCATCGAGACGTAACACATGCTAAGTACATGGGTGTGTGTATATATGCTATATACTTTACCATAACTCATATTTTAATAGTTTTCATATCACAAACTGAGTAAGGGGATTTTTTGTGTATATTATGTATACTATAAATTTTTTTGTATATAATACATGTATTTGAAAATTTTTATCAAAATTAGAGGGCATAGCATTTTTTTTAAAAAAATCCAAGTGTAATTTTGACTACTGAATTTAAAAACTACTATATACTTTTTAGTGAGGGAACTACAATCTTCCATAGTACATTGCGTGGTTAATGGGCTATGCGAAAGGTATCATCCTGAAGTAACATGAATAATCATTCTATGGTCTTTACTTACATCCATACTGGCTAAAGGTAGATGCAACTAGATGAATGAATTTACGCAAGTCATTATTTCTCTTAAAATAAATACAGGTTCTATTCCTGATACCTTCACATCAGATAAGGCTTGTATATTCCGAACTACCTAGTTTAGAGTGAAAATTTGAGTCTGAGTCGCATCACTCTCATACATTAGTTAATTACTCGGCATCCCTGGAAAATATATGTGCTATATTGCATATATAATATCAAATTCTCAATGGAAAAAGACTAGCACAACACTTTCATGATGACATAATCTTTGTGATGAGTCTATGTTTCGTTTAAAGAAATAGGATGAGAGGGTTGAGTTCGAATATGATTCTTGAGGATGGGACTTGATTGTGGGCCACTTCATGAAACCTAAGTGTCAACACATAAGGCTATATGGGGATATGGTCCCTGTAATATTGACTTAACATAGGTGCTAGTGTATGTTCAAGATCTTAAAATTGTGGACCATCATGCACCAACTCGGTAAAAGCCACATATCTAGCCAAAAGTAAAAAGAAAGGAAATTGAAAGAAAATCTCTAACACTATTCAAGGTGAGCACTCCCAACCTTTCATAATTCTACTTAGACCAAACATTTTAGACTTATAAGACTCATGATAGCACCTAAAAAGGGCTCTACATCCAAATCTAGGTATCAAAGGCATAATAGATGCTCAAAAGACACACACCCTGGTGCATTCCCAGGAAATCAGGTGCATCAACCTTCGAAATTTCGTAACGGACATGGTGATTCACAAACAAAAATACATGTATGTAACAAGGCATTCGAGAGATTTTGGTTCCAATGAGAGGAGAAAAGAAATGACACAGTCCCACTTCATCCACACTTTGCTTGTTCACCATCACACTTACAAGTTTGACAACTAAAGAGACAATGAATTAACGGGAAACTTGGTCATTAGACTAGAGTCGGGGATTGGGACATTAGGAGAGCCTCTTAGACTAGGACTTTGGGCAAAGCAAACTCTGCGCGAGATAAAGAATTCTACACACTAAAGTCATACCTACCATACAAATATATCTCCATAAAGAGTCTGATAACTAGAAATATTGAGTTCCTTTTGGGTGAGATTTGGTTATACTTAAATTTAAGGAGTCACCTGAAACTCGTAGACTGTCTTCAAGTCTTCTATTCACACTTACACAGTTAGGGATTCAACCTTGTAACTCATTCATACTTCACGGGGATGAGCAAAGATCTAAGTTTAGAGGGTGATGAATTCATTATTCATATATTTTATATAAGGATCTTAGCAAATCTCCTTAATATATGACTAACTAAACTTTTAAAACTGACTTAATTAACAATACTAATTGGGCAAGAAATTAGGGCTCAAATCTGTGTGTAAAGAAACCCAAATATTCAGCAAGCTTATACTTATTACTTTATGTACAAAAGTTAACTATTTTCTTAATTATTTCTCATTTATATTATTTAATTTATTTACTAGTTAACAAAAAGAAATGAAACCCATAAAAAGGATAAAATCAAAAGAAAACAAAAAGGTCTGGATTTGTATAAATTGTACATATTCTATCTTTATTGATTTTATTTCAACTTTTTCCTAACTTAGAAAAATCCATAAATATTAGTTTAATAATGTACTCATATATATTAATCCACTAACTAAAATCTTATTAAAAAAATTCAAAACAAAAATATGGGGATCAATTGGAAATTAATACCTATATATTTTGAACCTATGACTTCTGTCTTCTTTTACTTTTAGGTCCTTCATCACATTTGAAGATCTCATGGTGACCAACAACTTTAATATTAACCACTTTTTCTTTTTTATTTTTCTTTTATTTTTACACATTGGTCAACTACACCATGCCACATGGCTCTCAGCCATTCGTCCACCTCACTACACAATTAAACCTCCCCCTTGACCCTATCTTCCCTCTTTGTCTACTATGTCCTCTGACCTGACCGTTGGATCAATTTGATCCAATGATCTAGATCAACCAACTCAAGCTCAACTCCCTTACGCATACCATGCGTGCACTCATCACGTGCACCACATGTATCCCCCTATGCCATCCTCAGTTGTCCGATCATAAGTGATCCAATGAAACTTGCTATCTTACCTTCTTCCACCATCTCTTATCACCTCATCCACTCCATACCCATCAACGCAGCTTCACTCCTTGCTCTCCTCCACCTCATTGATCAAATCCCTTCATACCACCACCTCAGTGTCCACTAAAACCCTAAATCACCTCATCACCCTCGATCATTACCCATCTTCACCTCATCAAAATCCTCTCTCAATTATTTCCTGTATGTAAGGCCATCTCCTTCACTCTTCATTAAATCCCTCTCCCGTCCTCTGATGACCACCTTTAAACGCCCCACCTTCCGACCATCACCTTCCATTCTCCTATAATTATAAGATTGAGTCCCCTTCTTGACCCATACACTGATCTCAAATTTTACCCAAATTAAAGCGAGACACACAGAGAGAGAGAGAGAGAGAGAGAGAGAGATCTACGAAACAACTTGGTGAAAACAACTTCACATTGGTGTAATCTCCTCTTAGGTGTGATCCACAGGGGCACAATCCTTATGCAATTGCTACCTCGTGTGTGCAACATAGCTTCGAGGTCCCCTTGTCAAAACTCTGAGGCGATCAACTGGAGAGAGCCTAAGCTCCTCTGATTCCCAATCATGTCATTCAACCCATTATACCTCCCTTGTGCTTGATCACATCCACCTTCCCTTGTGCTTCTCCTCATCATTTCATGACATGAGAAGTACTTGTCAGAGCGTCGGAGAAGAAGAACACAGAGGAGGAGGGGAATAGCATAGAAACACCCTTGATTCCCTCTCTCCAGATCCTACGACCATAATTAGGGCACCCACGAGCTACACGTTCAAGGACTAAGGAGACCTGCATCCGTTAGATCAAGTCCCCATGAGCCTCCAGCCTCGGGTGGACCTGGAGCTAGGAAGTCATGCCATGTGAAGCTTTGGAGACAAGCCTCAAGCCAAACCTCACCCTCACATTCCATGCATGCTCCTGGGGTAGATTTGCACCATGGACCCCTTGATTCTCCAATAATTGTAGAAGAGTCCAATCATGTGCCTCACATGCATGACCTGAGACATTTTACATACATGCATCTCCACTTTTATATATTTTACATAAAATCCCAACTTGGGGCAATTTATAAAGGGGGCCCTGATGAGTTTTAGAATTTAAAGATAAGTCCCTAACATCGCTTTCTGGTGATAAAACTTATAATATTATTTTACTTTAGACTCTGATTTTTTACATTGAATATCTCAGTCATTTGAACTCAAATTTTTAGCGTATATTATGTAATTTTGAAGTTACTTTCATGCTCTACCATATTATATCATCTGTTGATAGATTAGAGGTTCTACAATGTGAATTTTTATTATGGACTAATACTTTAATAAAGAAATGAATTGACATACATATGAATTAAATTTTGGGCAAAATTGAGTTTTTTATATTAATTTTTGAGAAGGCTTGACCTAATTTATTCCATGATCATTTTGTGATTGAAATGATTTCATGAGGAAATAAAAGTATAGGTAATATAGATCTCAAGATGGTGATATTTATTAATCTTGGAAAAACTAATATTTCTGTAGGAATTTGGAGATCTAATTCTTAAAGAATAATTTGGATTCTTGATCTCAATCATTTGCAAGATTTGATTCTTCAGATGTAAGATTTTTATTGATAAATATTTCTTTGACTCCCCTTAGATCTGAATTATTTTAAGGATTGATTGATCATAGAACTAGAGGATTGAAGCTTGCTGACATATCTACCAATTTCATTATATTTTATGTATTTTTTCCTTTTTGCATTAATTTTATGACACATAAATGATTATAGGTATTTAGTTAATTCGATTAATTTAAACCACTCAATTAAAAATATGTGTTCTCTAAGTTCAACCTTGGTATACTATGTAAAATTATCCACCTATTCAAGAGGATAGTTTTTGATAGATTATTTTTCTACTTCCTATACCAAATTTTGATCATTTTAAGAGTGGTAGGAAAAAGTTTATCAAAGTGTTGCTATAGTTGTAGGAGGAAAGATTCTACGCCCTCTTTTTGTACTATGTAGTATTGAAGATAATAAGAAGAACTATGTCTTCTCTGATTGTGACCCAAACTTGTGCTTACTTCCTCCAACTATAATCATTCTTCCATACTATATATAAGCTTGTTTCGGGTCATAACATACTAGATATTTGGGGCTGAGTGCTTTAATATATATAAGCTCATCGAACCATTGGGCTTGATTGTCATCTTTCCATTCTCCTTTGAGGGAATATATATTAGGAAAGGAACTAGAACAAGACTTTGATATGAATAAGTCATACGTGTGTACTGCACTTCAGCGGGATATATTCTAGTCTTATATATTAGTCCTTGAGAGGAAATAGCTTGGTTGGTTAGAGTGCTAGTATATCACAACAAAAGTCACACGTTCGATCACCGTTTTCCCCATGATTCACGTTCACTTGTTGCGATTAATAGAGCTTTTAAATACCACACTATATTCTAGTTCATTAGCATGGATCTCACCTCCAAGGGTTCGTAAGAATGGATTGTTGGTTTGTTATTTATCTGGGACCTGACTTAAATGGAGATTAGCAAGAGTCATGCCTTTTTTGGTCGCAACCTGCATCACTCTGAAGGATGCACTGAGAGATGAAGTGGAACTGATCTTTGTCAGGTTTTCTGGTTGAAACACCCCTTCCCAAAGTCTATATCTTTGTGGAGCTAGGATTGAGCGAGTTGCTTATTATGTCAATGCATAGTGGAGAGGAATTAATTATATTAAAAAATGACTTCTACTATCCTCACTTACCAACTCTCACTCTCGTCCATGCCTAACTGCCAAAATCCTGATTATTTATACCAATGCAAAGGATAGAAGTAGTATAGTGCTGTGTAAAATTGTGTTTCCCCCCTCTAGTCTGGATGTTTTTTCCCCTCTATCTCGAAAAGCTTGAACCTAGTGGAACTTGGGTGCTTTATTATATGATTGAAGGACCTTCTAGTTGATTTTATAAACCAATTACTTGATATGGGGGGGGGGGGTACTACCTTATCAGAAGGTAAATCTCTTTCTTGAATATTGTTTAAGAAAGCCATATATTGCTTGTGAGATTTTACCAACCTGGTCTAATGCAAAAAGGAATAGTAGACTTCAATCTATGACAAAAGTGCACATGATAAGTATTAGAATGTGATTTTACGTAATGGTTTTTACCAACTTGGGTTTCCAAATTAACAATACATGAGTATTTACAAATTACAATTTTTTGTATTATTTTTTATGTATAATTCAAACCTACCTTTTTTAATCCTACTAATCAATTTTCATTCAATATTAAAGCTAGGTAAATTGAAGAAACATAATTACTTGTTTGAATTACTCCACAAAGATAAATAGATATCTTTATTGCTGCAAGCTTTTCAGTTCTAAGATGCATAAATTTGATGTAAATAACTACACTTCTTGGGAAACTAGAAGATATATTAATTCCACATACTACAAACTGTGGGACAAACCCCCCAGAGAGTCAACCATTGTGCGAGGAAGAGGAGATTTCAATGAAAATCAAATGAAGAAAATAGAGAAAAATACAAAACCATAAACATACTATACTATGCTTTATGTATTGTAGAATACAATCAGATGTCGCAATGAAACACAACTTATTAGATACATTGTATGTGTTGTACATGCAAGCCCACTGCGAGCCATTATGTAATAAATGTTATTGCATATATCATTCCCTGATCTGAAATGAAGAATGAATGATTTGCATAATAGGTCCCTTAGTACAATTAGGGTTATGTACCACTACCATCTTGATGATCATACAGCTGTTGATTCAAATATTGAATCATAAAGGCTGGTGCTTGGATGGATATCTAAGGGGTTAGATTGAGGACTCATCAAGCACCGTCAAATGATTGTTAAGAGATGATCTCCAGCCTGAGTAGGAGATGACAATCCTTATTTCTAAAGACTGATATTTGACTGACCTCTTGATGCAGGTCCTCTACATAGGAATAGAGATTCGGAGGTGTCGGATTAGTTAGGTCAAGGAGTTGACTTAATGAGATCGAGATAACCAAAGTCCTATATCGTATGCTATCACGATACAGGCACGCATCCTCTGACCAGAGACAGATGTGTTACTATATATCTGAGTATGTACATTTGGCAGACCAATAGGTTGATGACCTAACCAAGGTTTATACACTGGCGCGTTGGTGTGCATATAAGGGCATATGAGTAATACGATCTCTAAAAGGGATCATACAGGTTCAGTTACTGAACCGGAAGATATGAGCTCACTCATGAGATATTGGGAAGAATCAAATTCTGTGCGCACGGTCGATTTGATTTGGAAGCTTGACTGAATTTGTTGGTTTGATATATATTTTGGAAAGTATATATCAAGACGTAGGTACGATATATTCTTTTGGAAAGTATATGATCGATACCGAATCCCAATGATCGAATGGGAAACATACTAATAAAACCATGAAGTAAACAGTATAAAGTTGATCCAATAGTTCGGGTTTATTCTGAGTCTTCTAGTATGCAAGATGTACAGGTATTGGGAATACTTGAGGGTGTTGTGATCATAAACTATTGTATAACCATGACGCTTCCATTCCTATGGAGTGATGAAACGGGTCTAGATTTTAGTGACTCCTCTCAGTAGAGACGTAATCTGATCTTGGTCCAAATGTTGGACATTGAACTGAATGTGATTCAGATACAATGAGAAGATTAGATTTACGGTTTTGATTTAATCAAGCATCTATGGGAGGCCCGCGATCTGGATTTGAGATGTGATCTTAGTATCCAAGTCACTATACGTGGAACAATACAATCGCCCGGTCCTTATCTCCAAGTATTCGCGGAGAAAGCGCATTATCTTTGAAAGGGTTCAGGATAATTTCATTGTTGATATTATGTATCCGAGCATTAAGAAAATAGATAATTAAATGTGATTTAATTATCATGAGTAATACGAATTCGATTCATATTATAAAGAGAGTTATCTTAGATAATTAAGTGAGATTTGATTATCAAAGATGTGAATAATGTGAATGCGATTCATATTATTTGGGCACACGAGAATAGAGCAAGATGATTACATGTGATTTAATTATCATGGATATGAATAATGTGGATAGCAGTATCCATATTAGTCATAAATATTATAAATGCGATTTATAATATATTAGAGAGAGCTATTTGTAATTCACATTTGTTAATTAAATGTTGATGTGAATTGAATTCACATTGGACAATTAATTCAAAATATAATTCACATTTTATTTTGGGATGTGAATATGATTCACAATTTTCCAATGGCAAGATTGCAATATTCACAAAATAATTATCAATTATTTTTGTAGAATAATTTACAAAAAGTGTTGTTGTATATCTTGGAGATTTCCATGGAATAATGGAATCTCATGAGATCTCATGAGATTGCATGAGATTGCCACCAAATCCAATATTATGGAAGGAGGCAATCATCATTCCATAATTTCCATGCATGATTGATTTAATTTGGGATTGATTTATCGATATAGATTTAATCTAAATTAAATTAATTGTTGTTGGTTTTTACCAACAAAAATCTTAGCCATTAAAAGAAACACAAATCAAAGAGAGCCATTGGATTTGTGTTGCCCATGGATTGAGATGCATGGATCCAAATATATTATAAAAGGAGAGGCAACCCATTGCTCTTCTTTACACAATGCTTTTGAAGCACATCTCTCTCTCTCTCTCTCTCTCTCTCTCTCTCTCTTTCTCTCTCTCTCTCCCTCTCATGGTCGTCCACCATGGATGCCATAGAGAGGTTCTCCATAGCCGCAGCGTCGTCGTTATGTTGTCCGATGGTTTGCTCGTGGAACTCCATATACTTTGGCATGCCTTGCTCATGAAGAAGACGTTGGATCTCATGTATCGATATCAGGAGATCTGCCGCTTGGATCATCAACATGGATTGCGAGAAGCACGCGGTTCATCCACGCGCTCGCAAGCGTCTCCTCCGTCGGATCGGACTTGAGACAGGAGGTCTCTTTGTTTAGACACTCGATCGCAACCACTCTTCAAGAGGTAATCATATTACTTGTTTGTAGTTTAGATGAAATGATCCGATAAGTGTTCTTGTATCATGTAATTTCGTCGTATAAAAATTTTTTAATTTCCGCTGCATAGAACAACTAGTTCGACTAGTAGTTCTTCGTCGTATTCGATACGACGCTCACGCTTCCGTGATGCGCTTCAGGATCTAACCATATCCTTCAAGTGGTATCAGAGCCAGGTTGGTGTTTTTGGATACGATCCATAAATCAAGAACGACTTGGGTTCATTAGGGTTTGCAAAAGTTTTCTTGCATTTCATTTTCACATCTCTGTTTTGAGATTATTATCGGTACTGTTTAAGATTTTTAAATATGAAAATAATAATTGGATATTGTTCCCCATTAAATGAGGAAACCGTGGTATATGAGTTTACGTGATTTCGATTCCGTTTGCTCAAGATATGCTCATTTTAGTGAACTTGTATCCACAATTTCGGGGATTGCGAATCTCAACGTAATTAAAGAGTTAATTGCGGATTTGAGACGCCTTGAAATGCGTGCAAACCACTTAGGTTCTGTTGTAAATCAAATTAGCAGACTTTAGGAACTTACTTTGCTTAATTTGGATTTAAATTGATTGAGATATGATATTTTTAGTAAGTGAGGGTCACTGCTGGAAATACCTTCCTAATCAAGAACCTAGTGATTGTCATTTAATCAATTAGTGAAATTAAATTGTTTAATTTCCTGGAATAATTGTGCATAAATATTTGTCAAGATTTTTTTGATAATTATTTTCTTAAATGACATTGCCTTAACCAATATTTGATTATATGTGATCTAGATCACTAATTGGTTACATGATCTACATGATCTACATTCCAACAAAGATGTTGCTTGAATAGGACTTGGGATTTGTTTAGCAAATGTCACTATAATGTTAATTAAAATTGTTTTGATTATTATTATACGGTATAATTTCGGTTGAATAACCGATGATCATCTCTAGTACAAAGTGATCTATTTTGCATTATCCTTTCTCGAGGTGGATATGGTGTCTAGTCGGAGAGCATTGAATAGTGGGTTGCAATGTATGTGGTCCGTCCCACTCCCGTCGGTACTGGTCATGACAGCGGGTACGGTTAATATATTGCTTAAGAAATCATGATGTATTTTTAATTATTAAAATTCGAAATAATATGTATTTGAGATAATACCATAATTCAAGTAACAATAAGGATTGTTTGTTGGATATTAGTTGGATCATTAATTTAATATGAGTAGATTAATTAGAATCCAATTAAAATTAAAAAAACTCTATTATGAATAGAGTTGTTATTTCCCTTGGATGAATTAATAATAATAAATATGATTCATAGTGATTAATTAGAATTTGAATATGGTATGGAGGATCACATAAGTGACATCCATGGTCTCCCATCAAGGCAGAGGGTTCCATCGCCAGGGATTGTATGTAGGAGACGCCTATCCGAAGTGACAACTCCTGCATGCAAGCGCATCTGGATCGGGCTCTTCGCTTCTTGAAAGAGTAAGGACGTATGCGTAGTGACCCCAATATCAGGTCCTCATATTATTGGGGCGATATTGGATTGTGCATAGCGAGTTGTATTCATGTTGACGGTTGGTTCAATTAATGACATGTCAACATTGCCTAAGGGGTGGTGGGCCCGGGTGTTAAAGACCGAATTGGGAGATGCAAGTTGGACTTGCAAGGCGGAATGTGTTCCCGCTTCTTTTTATCCGAGTTGTAGGTTCTCATATTATTGGGATGCAACAAAGATAAAGAAGGAGATCCCAGATCTTGCTTGAGATATAATAGTAAGTATATCTCTTACATTGAAAGTGATTAAGGGAATGAACTTTCAGTGTTGACAAGGCAAGACAACTTTGATATAAAAATTCCTAAATCAAAGTGAATTATGTATATATAAAAATATACATTTATGCAAATTTCTTATTTCAGATAATCCTTCATTAAACCCACTCAATGTAATACTCAATAATAACCAGTAAAATATCATGGATTGGACTCATGATCCAGATATTGTGCTTGCAGTTGGACACATAATGTATGTGGTTGGAATATGCAAGTCTCCTCATACTAATGAGGAATGATAATTAAATAGATAATAGGACTACAACCCTAGGGTTTGTATGTATCTATAGTCTTGATCTCTCATCGAATGTACATTGGAAGTGACATGTCGATGATGATCGCAATTTTCAAATAATCCTTATAAATAAAATGAAGATATTCTGGCATACTTATGTGCTATTGACATTTAATCATGAGTGACATGGTTCTGTGCATCATGTAGAATGGTAGCTCTATAAGAGATGATGTATTCAAATTGTTTGAGTACCTACCTGAACCTATGTTTTAAGAGTTTAGATGGATGTAGATGATGAGTGTCATCATTCTACTATCTATACTCTAGTCATTCATGAAGCTTCATAATATTCATATTATATGAATTTAATGAAACATGTCTAAATGTTGAAATGATCTTACATTGAATTCTTTTGAATTTAACGTAAGATATCCTTAGTCTTAAGCAATGGTTATTTATAGATGAAGGAAGCACAGTGAAAGCATGGGTTGGACCCAAGTAAGAAGTATAGTCAAAGAGTTGACTATAACTCTGTGACTTCCATATGACATCCAAAGAGTTGGATGAATGCCAATACTGCAATAAGTTGATGTGTTGATAGTATGACTATCAAGTCTGTCTAGAATCTTTAGAGAAGGACTCAAATAGATCATCAGAATAATCTACGTATAAATCATTGAAATTGATGTGTTCAAGTCTTGTAATTGTATCTCAATCTTCTACAACACTTGCAATGAGTTGCATATGTTTCGGAAGAATAGAAAATTTGATCTTAAGGCTTATAATCATCCACATGGATGTTGATGCAATTATTGCAACAATCTCTATTGGATTGAAAGACTTCATAATTTCAGTGGGAGAGCCCTTAGTCTTAGAGAATGTCTCTATGACCTAGATATTAGAATACACTCATTGTTTATTTCTAAATGTTGGAAATAAACATAAATTATGTAATAAATCTATCATAAAGAGTTATGATGGAGATATTTCATATAGTAATATAAAATCTAGTGGACTCCACTAAATTAGAAAATTGATGAATGGTTCATTAACATTTATAAAATACTGAGATTAAACCTTAATATCAATAGGAGGATGAAGATCATTTGATAATGATCTAGCATCAAGCCTTTGACATTTGTCTATTGATTTGATCAATAGACTAGTAAGAGATGAAACTTTAGAATGTCTAAAATTTCAAAACTTACATACTTATGAATATTGTATTCAAAGCAAAATGTCCAATACACCCTTCTTTGGGAATGGTGTAAGATGTCAAGGTATTCATGATCTCATACATATTAATGTATGCGGATCATCTATATCATAGTAAACATTATGGATATATGATATCTACTGATGATTATGTATGATATGAGATTTCTTCTCTTCACTTAGAAACCTTTGAAATGTTCAAAGATTTCTCATAATTTTGGTTTACAACAAAAGTTTGAAGGAAGATAAAATGAATTTGATCTAATCTAGGTAGTTTGTACCTATTAGATGAATTCAAAGGATACCTTATGGAGATATGAATATCATTTCTATCTCAATCCTCCTAACACACCTTAACTCAATAGAGTTATATGGAGATACGATTGGATCATGTGTGACATGATCTTATCAATGATAAATTTTAGCATAATTATCCCTTAGTTTCCAGGTATATACGTGTAGTGGAGACTACAATGTATATCCTTAATAAGGTTCCATGCAAGATGGAATCTAGCACTTGAGAGTGCTTCTTCATTAGGAAAATAAAGGATGGTATTGGATACCTACTTTATGACCTTGAGATTCTTAAAATATCTCATCTCTAAGAATGTGATTCTTAGAGGTTGAGACTCTTGAGAATCAAGATGAAAATGAAGTGTATGAACTCGTTTGATCTTGAGAAGATAATGAGGCTCCTGAAATTGGAAACTAAGAGGACAATTAAAGATGAAACACTAATACCTCTTCAAACGAGTTTGGGGATGAATTCCATGTGTCAGAGAAGTCTGACAATGATCGGACTTCATGTGATGAAGCTTCTGAAGATCATGACATGGAAAGATGGATGTTAGCAATAAAGTCTAAAGTATGCTTCATGTACAAGTGTTGTATATTGACCCTCGAGGATCCACCTATATGGGTAAGATTTGTAAAGGTGTAAATGGATCTTCAAGAGAAAGGGAACCTGATGAGAAGGTAGAGACCTTCAAGGCACGATTCGTAGCCATGAGCTACACACCTGAAGAGAAGACATTACTTGCGATGAGACTTTCTCTTCGGTGACCATTCTTAAAACCATCAGAATATTGCTAACCTTAGCTACACAACTTGACTATTGCATCTTCTAGATGTAAGTCAATATTGCATTCCTCTATGGATACCTCTCTGAGGATATTCACATGAAGTATCCCCAGGGCTTCATGGTTAAGGAAAGCAAGTTTGTGCAAGCTAAGGAATCCATCTATTGACTCAAATAAGCTTCTTGAAGTTGTACCTCAAGATTTGATGAGATTATAAATGTTATGATTTCAGATAAAATCTTGATGAGCCAGGTGAAGCTTAGTGGGAATGCCTTTGTGTTCATCGTGCTAAATGTAGATGATATCCTAATCGTTTAAAATGATGTAAGGATAATAATAATAATAATAAGTGTTTTATATTCTGGTTGTCCCATACCTCTAGATATGATCTCAAGGATACCTCTTGGATCTTAGTTCTGAAGGTATTCAGAAGCAAATAGAAGAGGATATTGGGATTGTCACATTTGTAGTACACCATGGACATGTTCCATTCTTGGAAATTCCAAAAATGCTTTCACCCCTTAAGATATGGTACTGACCTATCTAAAGGGATAACACCTCAAAGAGTTGAGGAAGTAAATGCTAGAACTACTTGCACTTGTGCATTAGTTACGAGAAGCGGAGTGTATGCTAGATGTGCACAAAAGCCAGATATCTGCCTTGCAGTGGGAGTAGTAAAGTGTTGCTAATACCACTATGGAGAGAAAACACTTGATTGCAGTAATAAAAAAATCTTCATAGATGACAAGATTTTTGAGATAGTGATATCAAAGTCTTATCTTCAAAAACTTAAGACTTTAAGATAGAGATCTAAAAGGTCTTAACTGTGGATACCTTAAGAGATAGTGATCTCCAGGAATGAGGGTATTTTGATAAGGATTATGGAAATACTGGTTATGATAATTGTTAAGCTATAGTGTCAATGACATTATAACTAACAAGATTGAGTATTGGTTGCATAAGATGCAACATTCGCATTAGATGCGAGAACTGTTACTGGAGATATGCAAGTGCCGTAGAAAGACTTGGCGTAGTCTCGTGGGAACAGAGTGACTGATCAGCTTACCTAGCTATTTTCTAAATAACCTATGATTGTCACATGAGTGTGGGATTAAATGATTAGCTGAGTAATGGCTCTTTGGGCTAGTGGGAGATTATTGGACATGCGAGCCCACAACGAGCCATTATGTAACAAATGTTATTGCATATATCATTCCCTGTCTGAAATGAAGAATGAATAATTTGCATAATAGATCCCTTAGTACAATTAGGGTAATGTACCATGGCCATCTTGATGATAATACAGCTGTTGATTCAACTATTGAATCATAGAGGCTGGTGCTTGGATGGATATCTAAGGAGATAGATTAAGGACTCATCAGGCATCGTCAAATTATTGTCAAGAGATGATCTCCATCCTGAGTAGGAGATGGCAAGCCTTATCTCTAAAGGCTGATATCTGACTGACCTCTTGATGAAGGTCCTCTACATAGGAATAGAGATTCGGAGGTATCGGATTAGTAAGGTCAAGGAGTTGACTTAATGAGATCGAGATAACCAAAGTCCTATATCGTATGCTGTCACGATACAGGCACGCATCCTCTGACTAGAGACAGATGTGTTACTATATATCTGAGTATGTACATTTGGCAGACCAATAGGTTGATGACCTAACCAAGGTCTATACACCGGCGCGCTGGTGTGCATATAAGGGCATATGAGTCATACGATCTCTCAAAGGGATCATACAGGTTCAGTTACTCAACCAGAAGACATGAGCTCACTCATGAGATATTGGGAAGAATCAAATTCCGTGCGCACGGTCGTCTCGCTTTGGAAGCTTGACTGAATTTGTTGGTTTGATATATACTTTTGGAAAGTATATGATCTAGACCTAGGTACAATATATTCTTTTGGAAAGTATATGATCGATACCGACTTCCAATGATCGAATGGGAAACTTTCTGATAAAACCATGAAGTAGACATTATATAGTTGATCCAATAGTTCGGGTTTATTCTAAGTCTTCCAGTATGCAGGATGTAGAGGTATTGGGAATACCTAAGGGTGATGTGATCATAAACTATTATATAACCATGATGCTTCCATTCCTAGGGAGTGATGAAACTGGTCTGGATTTTAGTGACTCCTCTCAGTAGAGACGTAATCTGATCTTGGTCCAAATGTTGGACATTGATCTGAATGTGATTCAGATACAATGAGAAGATTAGATTTGCGGTCTTGATTTAATCAAGCATCTATAGGAGGACCGCGATCTGGATTTAAGATGTGATCTTAATATCCAAGTTACTATATGTGGAACAATACAATCGCCATGTCCTTATCTCCAGGTATTCGCAGAGAAAGCGCATTATCCTTGAAAGGGTTCAAGATAATTTCATTGTTGATATTATGTATCCGAGCATTAAAAAAATAGATAAATAAATGTGATTTAATTATCATGAGTAATATGAATTCGATTCATACTATAAATAGAGTTATCATAGATAATTAAATGAGATTTGATTATCAAAGATGTGAATAATGTGAATGTGATTCACATTATCTGGGCACACGAGAATAGAGATCCAAGATGATGATTAAATGTGATTTAATTATCATGGATATGAATAATGTGGATAGCAGTATCCATATTAGTCATATATATTGTAAATGTGATTTATAATATATTAGAGAGAGCTATTTGTAATTTACATTTGTTAATTAAATGTTGATGTGAATTGAATTCATATTCGACAATTAATTGAAAATGTAATTCACATTTTATTTTGGGTTGTGAATATGATTCACAATTTTCCAATGGCAAGATTGTAATATGCACAAAATAATTATCAATTATTTTTGTAGAATAATTTACAACAAGTGTTGTTGTAAATCTTGGAGATTTCTATGGAATAATGTAATCTCATGATATCTCATGAGATTGCATGAGATTGCCACCAAATCCAATATTATGGAAGGAGGCAATCATCATTCCATAATCTCCATGCTTGATTGATTTAATTTGGGATTGATTTACTTTGATTTATCAATATAGATTTAACCTAGATTAAATTAATTGTTGTTGGTTTTTACCAACAGAAATCTTAGCCAATAAAAGAAACACAAATAATTGAGAGCCATTGGATTTGTGTTGCCCATGGATTGAGATCCATGGATCCCAATATACTATAAAAGGAGAGGTACCCCATTGCTCTTCTTTACACAATGCTTTTCAAGCACATCTCTCTCTCTCTCTCTCTCTCTCTCTCTCTTTCTCTCTCTCCCTCTCATGGCCGTCCACCATGGATGCCCTAGAGAGGTTCTCCATCGTCGCAGCATCGTCGTTATGCTGCCCGATGGTTTGCTCGTGGAACTCCGTCTACTTCGGCCTGCCTTGCTCGTGAAGAAGACATTGGATCTCGTGTGTCGAGTTCAGGAGATCCGCCACTTGGATCATCAACATGGAGTGCAAGAAGCACGTGGTTCATCCCCGCGCTCGCAAGCGTCTCTTCCGTCGGATCGGACTTGAGACAGGAGGTCTCTTCATTTAGAGACTCGATCGCAACCACGCTTCAAGAGGTAATCCTATTACTTGTTTGTGGTTTAGATGAAACGATATGAGAAGTGTTCATGGATCATGTGGTTTCGTCGTATAAAAAAAATTAATTTCCGCTGCATAGAACAACTAGTTCGACTAGTAGTTCTTCGTCGTATTCGATACGACGCTCACGCTTCCGTGATGCACTTGAGGATCTAACCATATCCTTCAGTATGGTCTCAGTTACATATAATGAACCAAGAAGGTGAGAATCTTAAAGTATCTCTGCTTACCATAGAGTATAAAACATACGAGATGCCCCTAAGTGAGCGCACCCTAAATAAGTACATAAGGTTCACACAAATTGTGAACATTCACAAAGCCTTAAGAAAGAGTTACATAAAAGGAGGAGCTTGAACATGGCTTATATATCACTTAAAAGTGACCAGGAACAGGGAGCCGCAACAATCGAAGAAACAAATGGTATTGGTGAAATATATACTAAGTATGATAAGGAGACATAGATAGAATAGACAAATAAGAAGAATCTAGCAATTAAAGTTGAAGTTAAGAAGATCAACTTAGAGAGTAAACAAGAATAATAAGAAGGAAATGGTAACAATATGACATTTCTCACTTGGAAATTCAAAATATTATTAAGTAACAAAAGAAGTCTCATAATGATGAACAATGGAAAAGGGATTTTCAACATATGGTCTAAATATAAAAAGAAAAGACACATAAAAAGGTATTGTAGTCACCTCAGCAGAGATTGTAAAAAAAGCAATAATAATGTAAATATTCATCAGATTAATTTTAGAAAGTTTAATAAAAGGTCATTATAAGCTACTTCAAAAGACATATCTGACTTAGTTAGGCAAATAGAAGATTGATGCCTTAAGTAGATGGAAACTAAGAATGAGGTAATCAATTCCACTAATTGTACAGTACTTGAACCTTTTTTATGAGTGAGAACCCTGAAAACCCTATTTTAATGCTATCGAATCGTTGTAGTATTCAGACAATCATGGTTAATCAAAATGACAACTTAATTAATTTTAGCAATTAAAGTGAGCAGTCGGTTTATATTTTACATGGGCAGGCCCAATGTCAAACACATGGAGGTAATTGTCTTATTAGGTTGATTAATAGTCGATCTAGAATTTAGGTTTTCATAGGGGTGCTTTTTTAATTTTGATGGAATTAAAAATGTCATGCAAATTCAGGAAAGTTTAAGGGTTAAAAAAAATTTCGATCAAACGATCTCCAAAAATCTTAAAACTTGGCAAGTAAATGAAGAGTGATGAAATTAATACTCTATATTTTTCTGGAATTTTCTAATGCAAAAAGAACTAATTATGAATTAATGATACATGAAGGTGACTTTTGTAGATTAATTTTAATATATACCGTTGACGCCCTCTTCGATTGACATGTTCCTCTCTCTCTTGTCCCTCTCATCAACTACCTCTGTCGATCTCGACCCCCCCCCCCCCAAACTCAATCTCCCATGACTATCATTGTTCTCAGCACCCAACAAAACAATTACAAAGCAGCGTCAGAAACCCCACATCATGCCCATCCTCCATTATTGTTCAGAGCAAAAGGGAGAGAAATAGAGCAATGGTGATAGACTCGACAACTTGTTGTGGATCTTCCACCTTACCGCAATTCTTCCCATGTTGCGCAAGCTTTGTGCCCCTCTATCATGCGCTTGAGGCGATAAAAACCAGTGGTGCATCACTGAGCTCTACGTCTCTCAGGTGACTTATAGGTAAACCTTTCTCCCCCTTCTTCTTTTATCTTCTTTCTTCCATGGAATTCTTCTTTCTCATCCTTTACTTTTCTTCCCCTATTTGTTCTACTCTAATCCCCATCCACTTCCCATCTTCCTTCATCATCGATTACCTCCACTCACTCTTGCTTTCGATTCACCCATCTTCATCCACTAATGACCGACAGTCGGCCGCCTTCGCCCCCAAGCAATCACTTCAACCGCACTCTGTCATAGCTGCACTCATCACCACTGCCTTCACTCCATCCAGGTGCCCTTGGGATTCCCGCCTTCTTAGCTTGGCCACCACATCACACATCACCAGTCGAGCCCATGCACCACAATCACCACATTGCCTCTCCACCTCCCACTCAAGTGTCACATGTGGAACCCTCAATCTTCACCCCTGCGTGGACATAGCCCCACCACAAACCCTGTACCATTTGATAGAGTACGGTCTATCTCCTCCTTGTTGACCGGTCACAACAACAAGTGAGGAGCTAATACGAGCGATAACGACACACTACTTTCTATGCACGATGAGATCCAATGATCTCATCCCACTGCAACAGCTGCTCCCTTGTAGCTGTGAAGTTTTGAGGCCTTCTCTTTGATGGTCTCTAGAGGGACAATTGGAGTAGGCGCATCTGGCCAATCTCTCGAAGATAAGAACTTCTACTCATCGCCAAGCTTTGATCGTGTGTCTACCGATGTCCACCTCTACCAATTACATTCATTGTCTCGGTAAGCTCCGCCTCTACCTCGAGGGATGCACCTCCCGACCTCTTCATCACCATCGACCATTCTTGGGCCTTTCTGGCAAAACACCATCCTCCAACAAAGCAATCTCTATCGCCCGAGCACCTTCGAGCAGTCTTCCTCATCCGACTTCGCCTCACTGAACTTCGACCATTCCCCTTCCCTCTTGCCACTTCCAAACGTCAATCAACCTCTACCATCATGCTCCAAAAAGCCCACAAACTGTCCCTCATAGACGAGCTCGTTTTGCATCGCCCTTGATACCATCCTCCTCGGTTAGCGAGCAAGCCTCCATAGCCCCCTCATGTTTTAGGCACATGGGCCATGAGGGACAATTGCATTCGAGGTCCCCATTATCCAATAAAATAATAGACAGGTCCCCACCATATGCATGCACGTGCGACATATGTGAATGAGGGAAATTTTCATTTCACTCCTTTCATTCCAAAGTAATTGCAGAATCCTCCCCTTGGGGTGGTGTCAGCATCATGCACGACTCATGTGCCTTTGCTGGATTATTTGCATATAAACCCAAGTAGGTATTAGTAATTGCATCTCAAACCCAGTGCACATTGATTTTTCATTTTATTTCCTAATTTTACATTTAGGAATCTATGTTTGGTCATTGATTTGAGCATTCATATTGCATCATATTTTCATTAAAAAATTAACATTACGTAGAACATTTTATCCTCAATCATTATAGATGTTAATTTTATATTCGTGAGTTGTGAATTATTTAATAAAATCGGTGATGTGGAAAATTGCATATTTTTCCCATTATATGGTCTTTAATTGATTAAATTAATTATTTCTCCAAAAACTCCCAAAAATTCATATTAGGTTTATTTTAGTGTGTTTTATAATATGCCCAAAAATCATTAATTTTGCACACACATCGAGGTTGCAATAAAATAATTAGTGATTTGAGTAATTAATTTTAATAGGTTGCATATCAATTATTTTTAGAATCTATTAATTTTCCTAGATTCCTCTCATATAGACTTATCTAGAATATTTTATGTTTGAGAATTAAATTGGTTTTTAACGAAGAAGATTGTGGACGTGGTTCCTACTATTGAGAGAGAGAGAGGTATTGGTTGGGCCGCATGCCGCTGTTGGAGGCGGGGCGATAGTTGTTGGATGCAAATGAATGAGGAAGGAGAGGGGGCGTCATGTGGCATGCCTAGGGGTGTACACATGACAGAACACAAATTAAGAAAAATAAATAAATAAAATAATAAATAAAAATTAAAATATATAAATTAATAATAAATATAATATAAATTTCGATAAATATATAAAAATAATAAATAAAATAAAATAAATAAGTAAATATAATAAAATAATTAACATAAATAAATGAGAAAATAAATAATATTAATAGAATAAATTAAAATATATATAAATAAATAAAAATATATAAAATATTAAAATAAAAGAAATTTAAAGGAAAATAATAAGGAAAATACGGGTTACATGTGGTGGCTCCAAGAGCGACCACGTGTCGCTCCTAGAAAATTTGAAAATTAAAGTACAAATAAAAAGAAATAACGAAAGAGGTCAAATAAAAAGTGGCCAACATGAAATTGCTTGTCTCAATGGGATCTACAACTTATGTAAAGAACCCAAAACCAAAAGAAGTCATCTATATAAAAATATTTTTGTTGTGTCTTATAGATATAAAATACCACATTTTTTTGTTTTACGATTTTTTGTCATTTCTAAATAAGATAAAATTAAAATAAATGTAGATATAAAAAGAAATAAATGTTTACAAGTTAATATATTTTTTTATTAATTAACAAAATAAAGAAATAAAATGAAGAAGACATATGTAGTTACTATATGTATGCAAAATCAGGTTTATTGATTTTATTATTATTTTTTCATAGTTTTTTTTTATTTTTACACATTTTATTTAAACAATAATCAAAGAAAATAAATGCAAAAGAAATAAATCAAATAGAATTATTTTTTTACATAAGGTAATGTGATCAAATTAGTCAAATGTGTATATTATACAATAGGTGCCCATAATCAAAGTTTCACATACAAACTCAATTTGTTTTGAATTTGGCCTTGTTTTGAGAGTAATTGACATACAATAATTCAAAAGTGAGTAGGGGTCCATACAAGATTGTATGAGAGATATATTCACATTTTAAGGTTTTTAATATCAAATTAGGGTTTGGGTTTTATTGATCGATTTTACAAGTTAGTATTTTTGGTATTTTTTATTTATTAATGTTAGTAATATATATATATATATATATATATATATATTATAGAGTTGATTTTATTTGATTCTATATTAGTAAAAAATCGATAAAAACAGGGAAAATATGGTATTGTACATGTTATATTTACAAGATCTATTACCTTCTTATTTAATGCAAATATGAATGCTAAGATGCAGAAATTAATTCTAAGTGCACGAAGAGTAATAATGCAGAATAAATGGAGAAATGCATCTAATTACTCAGGAATGAAGCTATATTTTCAACTTTTAAAGTGGTGAATCATAGATTGATCAACCCCCTTAAACCTTGCTCGTCCCCGGGCAACCCAAACGAAATGCAAAAGTGAAATGATTTTGGGTTCCTCACCAAGGTCATGTACACAAGGTGAAAATGGAGATAGACTCGACCTTTGGATTATTAGTTTTGCAGATTCTTATTGGGAATAGTATTTAAGACGTAATAGCCTTTAAGTTCCACAAGTTTGTATTCAGGTCGCCTCAACTGTCAGGTCAGAACAAGTCGTCATACACAAATTCTGATAAATACAAATCTTATTTGTACCATGTAAATGAATTATAGATCCTCACATGGTAAAGAAACAACCTCATCTAACAAGATAAATCTAATCCACCCATCTAGGTACTTTTTCCTCAAGGAGTGGGGTATTGAGGTGGTGGAGAAGTGAAGGATATGGTAAAATCCTCAAGCACATCACGAAAGCGTGAGCGTCGTATCGAATACGACGAGGAGCGACTAGTCAGACTAGTTGCTCGATGCAACGGAATTTAAAAATTTTATGCGACGAAACCACATGATCCAAGAACACTTCTCGGATCGTTTCATCTAAACCACAAACAAGTATTAGGGTTATCTCTTGAAGCGTGGTTGCGATCGAGTCTCTAAACAAAGAGACCTCCTGTCTCAAGTCCGATCCGACGGAGGAGACGCTTGCGAGCGCGGGGATGAACCACGTGCTTCTCGCAATCCATGTTGATGATCCAAGCGATAGGATCTCCTGATCTCGACACACGAGATCTGACTTCTTCTTCACGAGCGAGACACACCGAAGGAGATGGAGATCCTCGAGCAAACAATCGGGCAGCATAACGACTATGCCGCAGCGATGGAGAGCCTCTCTAGGGCATCCATGGTGGACGACCATGAGAGGGAGAGAGAGAAAGAGAGAGAGAGAGATATGCTTCTCAAGCATTGTGTGTGTATAAGAGCAATGGGATGCCTCTCCTTTTATAGGGTTTTGGGATCCATGGATCTCAATCCATGGGATAACACAAATCCAATGGCTCTCATTGATTGTGTTTCTTTTAATGGTCAAGATTTGTGTTGGTAAAACCAACAACAATTAGTTTAATTTAGATTAAATATATGTTGATAAATCAACATAATTTAATTACCAAATTAAATCAAGATCTCTTGGAGATCATAGGAGAGAGAGTGCCTCCTTCCATGTTGGAAGGAGGGGACGACCACACATTCCTAATAGGAGTGGTGGCCGTCCACTCCATATACATGGAAGGTGGCTCTCATCTCTTTAATGTAATATCCAAGATTATGCAACAACTTTTGTTGCAAATTATTCTACAAAAATAATTCACAATTATTTTGTAGACATTGCAATCTTGCCATTAAAAATTTGTGAATCACATTCACACCCCAAAATAAAATGTAAATTACATTTTCAATTTAATGTCCAATGTGAATCCAATTCACATTAACATTTAATTAATAAATGTAAATTACAAACATCTCTCTCTTATATATTATAAATCACATATATAATATATATGACTAATATGGATATTGCTATCCACATTATTCGTATCCATGATAATTAAATCACATTTAATCATCTTGGATCTCTATTCTCTTGTGTTCAAATAATATGAATCATATTCACATTATTTACATCTTTGATAATCAAATCACATTTAATTATCTAAGACAGCTCTCTTTATAATATGAATCAAATTCATAGCCTTTCAATCCAATAGAGATTGTTGCAACAATTGCATCAATATCCATGTGGATGACTATAAGCCTTAAGATCAATTTTTCTATTCTTCCAAAACATATGCAACCCATTGCAAGTGTTGTAGAAGATTGAGATACAATTACAAGACTTTATCTTATTCTATAAGCAAGTCAATATCAATGATTTATGTAGATTATTCTGATGCTCTATCCGAGTCCTTCTCTAAGGATTCTAGACAGACTTGATAGTTATACTATCAACACATCAACTTATTGCAGTATTGGCATTCATCCAACTCTTTGGATGTCATATGGAAGTCGAAGAAGTATGTCAACTCTTTGACTTTCCTTCTTACTTGGGTTCGACCTATGCTTCCCCTGCGCTCCCTTTATCTTATAAACAACCATTGTTTAAGACCAAGGATCTCTTATGTTAAACTCGAAAGAATTCAATGTAAGAGTATTTCAATATTTATACATACTTCATTAAATTCATACAATATGAATATTATGAAGCTTCATGAATGACAAGAGTATAGATAGTAGAATGATGACACTCATCAGGTCTACATCCATCTAGACCCTTAAAATATTGGTTCAGGTAGGTATTCAAACATTTTGAATACATCATCTCTTATGGAGCCACCATTCTGCATGATGCAGAGAACCATGTCATTCATGATTAAATGTTGAGAGCACATATGTATGCCAGAAAGTCTTCTTAGAATTTATAAGGATTAATTGACAATTGTGATCATCATCGATATGTCACTTCCAAAGTACATCTGATGAGATCAAGACTATAGAGACATACAAACCCTAGGGTTGTAGTCCTATTATCTATTTAATTGTAATTCCTCAATATTATGAGGAAACTTGCACATTGCAACCACATACATTATGT